>CM069861.1:61166384-61558884 GCA_036172795.1 Pelodytes ibericus
ATTGTGCCAGTCAGATGCCTGCAATATTATGCCAGTCAGGTGCCTGTAATAGTGTGCTAGTCAGATGCCTGTAATATTATGCAAGTCAGATGCCTGTAATATTATGCCAGTCAGATGCCTGTAATATTGTGCCATTCAGATGCCTGTAATATTGTGCCAGTCAGATGCTTGTGATATTGTGCTAGTCAGATGCCTGTAATATTGTGCCAGTCAGATGCCTGTAATATTGTGCCAGCCAGATGCCTGTAAAACCTCCCCGCCCTGCACGGAGGAGGGAAACAGTCACCGGATGTGTCGCGACGTCACATCCGGCTTCAGAGTTTGTTTGTTTTTTTTCGGTTGTCGCATCCAGCGGATGCGGCTTGCTGGAAAAAAACGTTCACAAGCGCAATGCGCTGTGAACGCGGCAAGCAGGGGCTGGGGGCCCACGGGACAGCTGCCTTTGGGCCCCCCAGGAGTAACTGGGCCCAGGGCAGCTGCCCCGTTTGCCCCACATTAAAGACGGCCCTGGATCTAAGTTCTTTTATAATGTTGGGTTGAATAGTGCAAAGGAATTATAAAAGGAAATAACACAGGGAAGCACTAATATAATACAAAATAGAGGGATCATGTGTGAAATACAACCACAAAATGATAAAGTAGATTATGAGAAGACAAAGTGGATTCTGATTAACTGTTTTTGCACATGTATGGGGAAGTCTAATACATTGTAATATGTGTTGGGTAACCACAAAATGAGGAATGAGCTTATGAAAAGATAAAGGTGGGATTTAAGTTTTGTTCTAGTGTTGGGGTGAATAGTCTAAAAGAAATACTAAAGGAAACAATACAGGGAGGCACTAACATAATATAACATTATTAGTCAGAGCCCAGTAATATTGTGCCAGTCAGATGCCTGTAATATTGTGCCAGTCAGAGCCCAGGAATATTGTGCCAGTCAGATCCCAGGAATATTGTGCCATTCAGAGCCCAGGAATATTGTGCCATTCAGATCCCAGTAATATTGAGCCAGTCAGAGCCCAGTAATAGTGTGCCACTCAGAGCCCAATAATAGTGTGCCACTCAGAGCCCAATAATAGTGTGCCACTCAGAGCCCAATAATAGTGTGCCACTCAGAGCCCAATAATAGTGTGCCACTCAGAGCCCAATAATAGTGTGCCACTCAGAGCCCAGTAATAGTGTGCCAGTCAGAGCCCAGTAAAAGTGTGCCAGTCAGATGCCTATAATATTGTGCCAGTCAGATGCCTGTAATATTATGCCAGTCAGATGCCTGTAATATTATGCCAGTCAGATGCCTGTAATATTGTGCCAGTCAGATGCCTGTAATATTATGCCAGTCAGATGCCTGTAATATTATGCCAGTCAGATGCCTGTAATATTGTGCCATTCAGATGCCTGTAATATTGTGCCTGTCAGATGCCTGTAATATTGTGCCTGTCAGATGCCTGTAATATTGTTCCATTCAGATGCCTGTAATATTGTGCCAGTCAGATGCCTGTAATATTGTGCCAGTCAGATGCCTGTAATATTGTGCCAGTCAGATGCCTGTAATATTATGCCAGTCAGATGCCTGTAATATTGTG
This sequence comes from Pelodytes ibericus, assembly GCA_036172795.1. NCBI lineage: Eukaryota > Metazoa > Chordata > Amphibia > Anura > Pelodytidae > Pelodytes > Pelodytes ibericus. Next base: position 61,167,968 of record CM069861.1, read on the forward strand.
CCATTCAGATGCCTATAATATTGTGCCAGTCAGATGCCTGTAATATTGTGCCAGTCAGATGCCTGTAATATTGTGCCAGTCAGATGCCTGTAATATTATGCCAGTCAGATGCCTGTAATATTGTGCCAGCCAGATGCCTGTAAAACCTCCCCCCCCCCCCTTCCCTAGTACTTACATGAATCTGCTCCATGTCCCCAACCGGATGTCTCCTCCGTGCAGTCTTCCCTCCTGCACAGAGGAGGGAAACAGTCACCGGATGTGACGCGACGTCACATCCGGCTTCATAGTTTGTTTGTTTTTTTCGCTCGTCGCATCCAGCGGATGCGGCTTGCTGGAAAAAAACGTTCACAAGCGCAATGCGCTGTGAACGCGGCAAGCAGGAGCTGGGGGCCCACGGGACAGCTGCCTTGGGGCCCCCCAGGAGTAACTGGGCCCATTGCAGCTGCCCCGTTTGCCCCGCGTTAAAGATGGCCCTTGATCTAAGTTCTTTTATAATGTTGGGTTGAATAGTGCAAAGGAATTATAAAAGGAAATAACACAGGGAAGCACTAATATAATACAAAATAGAGGGATGATGTGTGAAATACAACCACAAAATGATAAAGTAGATTATGAGAAGACAAAGTGGATTCTGATTAACTGTTTTTGCACATGTATGGGGAAGTCTAATACATTGTAATATGTGTTGGGTAACCACAAAATGAGGAATGAGCTTATGAAAAGATAAAGGTGGGATTTAAGTTTTGTTCTAGTGTTGGGGTGAATAGTCTAAAAGAAATACTAAAGGAAACAATACAGGGAGGCACTAACATAATATAACATAGAAGGATTAATAAGTTTGCTTTCTTGGCTATGTGTGATATACAACCACAAAATGAGAAACTAGATCATGAGAAGATAAAGCGGAATCTGGCGCAATGTTTTTGCATTTGCACGGGGAAGATTATTATAATGTAATAGGTGTTGGATAACCACAAAATGAAAAATTGGGATATGAAAAGATAAAGGGAGACCTAAGTACTGCTATAGTGTTGGGATGAATAGTGCAAAAGTATTATAAAAGGAAATATCACAGGGAAGCTCTAACATAACATAATGTAGAGGGATTAAATACATATTAGTCTTTTTTACGTAAACAAATAGGCACAGGGAAGTCTATGAGAAGGTGATAGGGGTTGTGAAAGTACAAAGCGAATAATTAGGCTATGAAATGATAGAGGCAGACCTGAGGTGTGGCTCTTGTTTTGGGTTTGATCAGTACAAAAGAGTCACAAAAAAAATAACACAGGGAAGTACTGTTACAATGTAATAACTAAGATACACTTTTTAGGACTTGTAAAAGGAGAGGAGAAAGAAAGAATACATTTGTTAAGGTTTTTTTTTTCTCTCCTCCTAGAGGCCCCCATTCTATTTATTTTGAGGATGCTCTCTCGAAGGGACTTTCTGTACTCCCTAAATCCCCCCCCCCCCCCGATAATACGGGGATAAAATTAATTTTGCACCTTCTTAGCTCTCCATTAGTTCGAGAAGGAACCACACCGGGGTGGGCGGGATCCAGAACGAGGGAGAGTGAATGTCAGGGAAACCTTTGCTGGGAGTGCTTTAGGAAGATATGTTTTGTCAGGGCTTACCTTTGTTGGGAGTCTTTTAGGGAGAGATGTGTTTTCAGGGCTTACCTTTGTTGGGAGTCTTTTAGGCAGAGATGTATGCTCACCCTTGCAAACAAACACAGACCAGGGTGACCAGGTAAGAAGCCACGTGGCCTGTGAGTTTGTGCACGGGGGCTGGTCAGGATATCCAGGTAAAGTTACAGACAAGGACAAGAGCAAAAGAATCTTCGTGGGAAAGCCAGAGGTCAGAGGATGCCAGAATTCAGAATAAACGGTTAACAAATCCAAGGTCAAAAGCCAAAAATGATTAGGAATACTGGAAGTCAAAATAACAGGAACCAAACAAGGAATCCAGAGTCAATGAACTGACACTGCTCTTAGGGAGAGGCAGTGTCTTATACCTTGTTAATTAGGTATGTGATTCAGCTGGAGAGTTACTGACAGGTCTGAGCCTTTGGTGAAGTCCGGCCCCCTAGTGCTGCAGGCAATACAAACAAAAACATGAGTATTCCAAAGTTCTGAAATGGCTCAGAGGCAAAATAGCAGAATACGGTCCAGAAGAACCACAGTTCAAATCCCCTGCTGGGTGCATCTGGGGCGACCACGTCTGGCAGTCTGGATGGCATGGCGGCGATCCTGACAGTGAATGAGTGTTGGGGATTTATGTCCTTGGTGCTAAGGATGTAAGATGTATGATAGGAGGTTTTATAATTGTTTTGTTAATACATGTGTAGAAATAAATGCTTGTCGTGTAAAGAGGGGGAAGAGATAGAACAGAGTAATGCATAAGGGATTAAGTTAGCATCTGTGAATATTCAGGGCTTGAACTCTCCAAAAAAGAGAAGCCTACTTTTTGGTTGGTTAAATAAATACTCGATACAAATATGTGGGTTACAGGAAACACATTGGCTAAATATCGATAAACCACATTTGAAGTCTTCTGCCTTCCTGATGATAATTTTTTTGGGGGAAAAAAGAGGGGTTGCGATTCGGTTTGCCTTTGACCTTGCAGTGAATATTAAGTACAAAGATATAGACCCAGAGGGAAGATACCTGATAGTGATTTGTGAGATTAATAATACGATATTTACACTGGTCAATCTATATGCCCCCAATGAGAATCCAACTAAATTCATAGCTGGAGTGGTTAAAAAATGTTAACGAATTAAGCAAGGGAATGTGATACTGTTTGGCGATTTTAACTTCATACTGGAAACATTAATAGATAAGACAACATTGATAACTGGAAAATATGGTAGAAAGGTTCAAAATACATCTAAAAGATTTAAGGAACTGGTAAAAAAAAAGTTGGTTTGTTGGCCACCTTAAGAATTTTTCATCCGGGAGATAGATTATTTCTTTTTTTCCAAAAATACATGTAGCCTATTCTAAAATTGACTACCTCCTCTCTGACTTAAAGACGGTTAATTTAGTAAAAGGGTTTTATATTAAAAACATTTTTTGGTCGGACCATAATGCTCTTGATTTGGACTTAAAGGATGAAAATAACTAAATGACTCACTCCTATTGAAAAACGAAAATAAGGATAAGATAATAACAGAAACATATCAATATTTCAGAGAGAACAGTAACAAAGAAACCAAACCATCTACAATATGGTGTGCTTACAAACTCGTTATTAGAGGCACGTTAATTAAAATGGGCTCAATTGCAAAGAAGAATTGCCTTCCAGGATTATCAGATTTATGCATCAAACTAGAAGAACTTGTAAAACAAAATAAAGAGCACCCATCGATGGAAATATCTGAGCAAGTAGGAGAAATAAGAAAGCTAAAAGATGAACAGATAACTGCTAGAATAAATAAAAACTTAGAGATCCTAAAAATGTAATATTACTATAAAGATAATAAAGCAGACAAACTACTGTCTAATAAAATGTAAAAAAAAAAAAGCAAGAAATGTATCCCAAAGATAATGGACAAGCATCAGTGGGTAATGTCCCCAGAAAAAATAGGGAAAGTATTCAAGGAATTCTATGGGGACTTATACAATCTGAAATCTGAACCTAGTGCAACAGTGATAAAACAATACTTGGATGGTAGACATTTAACTAAAATCACTGGAGAACAAAGGTGCTGCTAAATAGGCCATTTACGATAGAAGAAGTGGAAAAAAGTAATGAGCTGAAACAAAACAAATCTCCCAGTCCAGCCGGGTTTAATAACATGTTCTATAAATTAGTGAAGAAACAGATTATAGCAGAGATCTTTCTAAGGCATTCAATAGCTTTGCAGAAACTGCAATGATAGCAGCAGAACTGTTAAAAGCAAATATTGTGCCAATCCCCCCCAAAAAAACAATAAGGATATGTCGTTAGTGACAAGCTTTAGACCAATATCATTATTGAATGCTGATACTAAGATTTATGCTGCCGTGTTAGCAAACAGATTTAAGAAAGTAATACCCTCACTCATAGACCATGGCCAAGTGGGCTTCGTCCCAGGCAGAAACTCAACAAATAACATAAGAAGGATGGTAGACATAGTAGAGCTAAATAAAGAGGAAAAACATCCCATGGTGGTACTGCCTTGGACGCAGAACATTTAAAAAAAATATTTATTCTAAAGGTTTTGGGGGTTTGTAAAACCATCTGTCCAAATACCACTATGTGTTGTCTAGCTTCTAAAGCCCAACAAACAGCCATGAGCTGTTTTATACAGGAGAACATTGCCCTTTCCAATGGAGACATAATCTTAGAAAAACATCCCAGTATCCTTTATTTACATTAAAACTGCTGTTAATGAAGAGACACTTGTGTAACATTGAACAATATATGGTACTGTATTAGTAGGAGCATTCTTTTAACACATTCAAACTCTTTTCAGCTTCTTCTGTCCAGAGTAGATAATCTGTGTTGGCACTATCTTTTAGCATATTGTACAAGGGTTCTGTCATCCCTGCCATATCATATATGAATTCTGTGCTAAAATTTACCAATCCTAAAAATCTCCTTAGGACTGACACTGTCCTTGGCTTTGGAGATTGCAGTAAAGCTTTTGCTGTGTGTGGTGGGGTTTTTCTGGATCTATATTAAACCCTAGGAAAGCCATCCTATTTTTAAAAATCTCCACTTTGGATGTGTTCAGTTTTAACTTATTGTCTGCCAACGCTTGACAAATATCACATAGTATCTGCTCATGCTCTTGCCCTTGTTTCTGTTTGAATTAACAGATCATCGACACAGTGCAAAATCATGTTTCCATACTCCAGGTTTACCCTGTGGCAACACTTGGAACAGCTACTGATTACTTTTAAAGGTGAAAGCAAAGTGATACTGGCTGGATATAATAGGATAGAAAAGAACCCATCGGCAATATCCAAAACATAAAAGTATTTAGCCTTTCCATCTACCTGAGCCATGAGATCTGGCGAGGAGGCCACTAGATGAGCTGCTGGTGGGTTACACTTATTCACCACTCGCATATCTACAACTAGGTGGTAAGAGCCATCTGGCTTAATTACTGGCCATATGAAGGAGTCTCAAAACTCCCTGAGATACTAATGCTTCTATCACCTGACCAACACCTTCTATTGATTCTATTGGGAGCTTTTACTGCAGGGGGACTGGACCCTCAATGACAACTTATAAATTCATCTTCCCACAATCCTGTTTAGATTTAGACTAAACTGTGGGGATTTTTCTTTAAGATAATTTACAAAATCATCATCCTGCTGTACAGAAGGTGACATCTCACTTTGTTTCACAGCCATGATATGACTATACCATCCTAAATTATTATGTTTAACCAATCTACCTGTTTTACTCTCACCTGGAGCTTGCCACAAAATCAAATTCAATAAATCCACATACAATTTCTCTTCATCGATAATAACAGTGGGAGGAGAGGTCCACCCATAATAACAATAGATTTTCCTCCCTCAAACTCAATGTTATTACCAGTGGATAGTGTTGCATGTGCATGTGCCCCATTAAAACTATATTGTTGGTGCCTCAATTTTTAAAGGCAAGCTTTTGTTGGTTAAAGACACTGCAGCTCCTGTGTCCAATAAAAACTCTGTCACATTCCCCTTTTAGTGTTCCATTAATTTATATAGATGCCCATCTTCACCCAGAGTTATATCAGTGAGACAGACAAGAGAACAACTAGTGGTTACACATACCTATTTACTAGTGGGGTAGGCAGATTTCACTTGTGGGCATGTAACAGCTTTTACATTTATTTCAATGGCATTTAACATTCATATACAATCTTCATATGGATTTGCTGTGTGAGGGGGGCTGAAGGTGTATCCTCTGTTTAAACTGCTGCCACCCTTTGTAAATGTTATAATGGCATTTTCTTTCCTTTTCATTGTGTAATGGTTTTGCTCATATTTATGACAATTTTGCTTAATATGATCTTCTTGGTTGCAATTATAGCATACTATAGGAGTACTCTGATTAACCCTGTAATATCTATCTAATTGTTACTAGTACCTTGGTATCTAATTTGGGAATTCTATTGTCTACCCATAGACCTTACTCTAAAATTAGCATTTCTATTATTAATGTCATATCTCCCTCTAACTTCTTCACTAGACACATAGTTAATCAGGGCCAGTCCAGCTAATGTATTCCTAGAAAAAAATGTTTCTGTGAAAGCAAAAATCTTATCTGTATTTGTTTTAAACAATTGTAATGATTTCTTAATTTCCATAACAGCCAAATCTACTGAGGGTGTATCAAAAGCTCTCAATTTGATCTCGTTTGTTAAACCTGATATACTAGAGACAAATTCAGTAACACTCTGCTTATGCTCTTTAGACATATTAGAGGGTTCTCTATCAGTAATCAAATTGCCTTATACCATAAGTTAGCAAGAACACATATATCATCATTTTTCTCCATCTTAAATGAATCGAGTGGAAAATGTAAACCTGTCGACATACACAAAGGTTGTGCAACTGCACATTGTACCACCGTTAACAACCTTTGTGTATTATTTGGAAACAATTCTCCACCTCTACCTTGGGCTGTTCACTTGCTTTGTCTTCCAACACATCAGTAAGTTTCCTTTTAACCCATTCACTTAATGAGGTTGGCAGCCAGATCAAGAGACCTCTCATGGCTACCACATCATCAAATTGTCTCTTTTTCATTTCTTCCTCAAATACACTCATATTATAAAAAGGTCCTCTCTCCTCATCATACTTTCTAGGGAAATATTTAATCAACTTGTCTAATTTGAGAGTATCCATTTGACCACTACATTGTACATATCCCAGTTTATTATGTCACTTGTTGTCTGCCTGTTTTCACTACTTAATCTCTGTGCCATTTCATTATCGATCTCCACTTTCAAATGTTTTTTCACTTTCCTTTTTAAAAGCATTGCTTTGCTCAATATCTCTTATCCTGTCCAACAGTTTCAATAAACAATTATCCCAAATATTTTCAGGATTAGACCCCTTTACAGACAGACCTTTCTCACATTTGGCAGCAGTCTTTTGCAGCCACTCCATGATTAGATAAACAGTTAAAAAGGGGTTTCTTTAACAAAAGCAGTGATATGAGCCCTTTCTACACACAATATATCCTTTCTCTGCAGCTGTGCACTTCTGCAGAAATCAAATACTCTTTCCAATATGTCGCTTTTTCTTGAGGTTCTTTTCAGTAACAAAATGCTCTTGTTTGAAACAAAAGTGATTTATCTTCTATAAACCACCGATACAAAAGAATTCAGATGCAGTCTCAATTCTTTATCTTATTTTCTTCAGCCCAATATTGAAACAAACAAACAGCCACATTCAAATGATTTCCTATCTGGCGCACATAAGCCCTGATCCTGTAACTCAGTAGTTGAAACAAAGTCTTCTTGGAGAATTCTTGGAGAATTTTGTAGTTTGAGTCAATTAACATATGTTAGGAATCTAACACCTGTTGTAGAGAACAGCTCAAATCGTTCTTTGTTTCTCTTCCGTAGCTTCTAACTGGCAGCAAGATTCTTGAAATAGTCAGGAATAATTCTGACTTTAATGTCTGCAATGATTCTACACCATTAGATGTTATATTTTCTTGGTCTCTTTTTTCTTCCATTAGAATTATTAACCAATCTTATTAAAAACAAACTTCAAATTATTTTATTCAAATCCATAGGACCAATAACACAGCAATGCTTCCTGATGTTATCCGCTGTGATTTTAAAATGTATTCGTACAGATCAGAATTTGCAGTATTTTTTTTATACCTCTATCAAGTTAAACATTCCTATAAGGTATGGTATGACTAAATAAGGAAGTTTAAGTTACTAGGAGGCTTGTGTATATATATATATAATAAGGGATGTGGCTTGGAATTTGTTCTATATTTAAAAGCCATGTGTTGTAACAGTTTACTATACTTGGTGAAATGTGATTATACTAGCGAATATATTATGGAATGGAGACTTGAATTTTCAAAGGATATAGCTTGCAATGCCAGGTCAAAGGTCTCCAGGCATTCGTACTAGGGTTTATTCATCAGCCTATGGCCAGATACCATATGTTTTAGTCTATTTTACTTACCATGGTGTTATGGACAAATGTCTCTTTTACTATTATATATTTGTGTTTATGTGTTATTTGGCACATTTCCCTAAAGGTCATAATTTCTTACAGATGCTTACGTATAAGCATTGCATTCCTTTGTCTGTTTAATCTCTTACACATGTGCTCAAACTACTTCCTATGGAAACTCCTCCCATCCAAGCTACCCCTTCCCCCCTGCTAAGGAGCAAGTCTCATGTAACACATTCTTATGAAGACCAGCTTCCGGTACCAACTCCTCCCACTTTCTCTTGTACAAGTTATTACATGCCACGTGAATCACTGTTAAAGTAACAGTAACTGTTCCCCCTGGAGCCCCTCTTTGTTCAGTAAACTACTCACTCCCCCTCCCATCGTGTAACCAAGATGGAGCTGGAATGTGGGTGGGAGAACTCTATAAAGATGACATCACATTCTGTAGGGTGGGCTTAAAGAAGACCCCTCCAACTTTTAGCCAATTGTTGAACGTATATTGTATCTTTAAACTGTGACTCTGCACATGATGTATTCCTGCTTTAAAAGGAATCCCCCACTCTGGGAAATAAAGGTTTGCCTCAGGTTTTTCACTGATCAGAAACTTTGTCTCCGGTGTGAATTACTTCTAGGGGAGAGCGCATTAGTTGATCAATCTGGAAGGAGTAGATAGACAATAAAGCAAAGTTTGCTTTGATCCAAATCAATGGCCCATAGAATACTTCACTAATACCATGTGGTTTTGATTTTTCTAGACACCATGATATTTGAGAATAGGCTTTTTTTTTACATTTTGCTGTCATGGCCGGTATGTTTCTGATATCTCAAAGAAAGCAATTTAGGGCAGTTCTTTACACATTTAAAACTTACAATGTATCAAACCATACTGTAATCAAACATTAATCTATTGAATATATTTCACCATTATGGGCAGGTTCCACTTTGGGGCCAACTCTGCAGGTGTCATTCTAGGCTGCTCTGAGGCCAACTAGGCAGGTGCCATATTAGGGCCAACTGGGCAGGTGCCGCTATGGGCAGTTACCACTCTAAGGCCAAACATGGGAATGGTGCCACTCTGTGGCCAGACAAGGAACAAGGAACAGAACAGGAAGACAGGCAGTCAGGAATGAGCATAAACAATAAACAAGAAAGTAAAGTAAAAAAGGATACTAAAATGCCTGGATACAGCCCGGATAAGCCTGTACATGGGTGAATGGTTACATTATGTCTTTACACAAAGCAGACCCTAATGATTGTAATGTATGCATGGAGGTTTTACAAAAGGCAGGGTGACAGGGATTGTTATAATCCAATTAAATTGACCCATTTTAGAAAACAAAATTTAAATGGTTACATTTCCAATGACTTGCTGTTGTTTGTTACTGACCCAACAGTTCTTTCTAAGATTATTACCTTAACTGAACAATTGGGGAGGTGGTTTTGGTTTCATAATTAATCTAGATTATGTTAATGGGCGAAATTCGTATCTGATGAAACAAAAAATATTTTCGTCTTACTGCACAATAAAAAAATAAAGATTTTGGCTGCACCCATGTTTTTTATGTTTACACCAATTAGCCATAACATTATGACCAACTGCCTATTGGGTAGTTCCCCATTTGATGCCAAAACCTTCCTGACATATCTAAGCACGGACTCCATTAGACCTCTGAAGGCGTGTTGTGGTATGCTAGTATTGAGATTCTATCTAAGCTCATATATATGGTTTGATACCTTTAGGTATTGAACTCAAGTGGATTTTGGAATTGCTGAAGTGAATGTATAAATAATTCTACCTGTACTTTGTTTATCCATGTCTATCCATTTATTATTCTTATTTGTAGATACAGATCACTTGTGCATCTGTCCCATCTATCCTTTCATAAATATTTTAGATAATACAATACATGGTATAATAAATGCTGAAATGTCAGTCTGTCACAAGGCTCCTGTAAGTGTTGGCACTTTTTCTTAAAAAAAAAAAATGGCCATTCTATTGCCTGTTGGACTTAATGTTTTCCTATAGCTAATTATTTCTGCCCTAGGGGTAAAATACCAGCTGTATGGTATGGAAGTAGGTATGGAAATTAATGGAGACACACTGCAGTCTGCTTCATGCATCTGCATACAAAGTAATGGGGGAAAAAGACAGCACACTCCTTTGGGAATTCCCAGTGTTTGTGGTGTATTGGTGTGAGCGCTACTATAACTATTAAGAAGTAAAAATGTACTACAATTAGTTTAATATACAACACTTAAAATATACATAACATAATACAAAGTCAAGCACATAATGAATGTAAATTATACAATATTTGTAAAAACTCATTGCATTCTTTGTGTCTGTTATTGCAAGCTGACAGTCAACGATGGCGTTATGGAGAACTTAATGCATTTCACCTCTACTTCAGAGGATAATAGATCTAAAATATAACAAGTAAAACTGTCCTACATGAAGAAGAAAAGAGAAAGGTAAGTAGAGAGAAGATAAAAGAAGGTCCCAACAGAATATACTAGGATATGTGATGTCTAACCATTAAAGAGGTATAGGTATTGTTGGCCTTACCTAAATAGTGAATACCAAATAACAGATTAAATGTAATTAAATTAACCTATGCTACACTCATTGCTAGCTAAATCTGAGATTGAACCTATGGAGAGTTGAACATTCTAATCACACTCTACTAAAACTGCCCTCACTAGAGTTTCACATTACCTTCTCTCTGCCAAATCTAAAGGCCACTTCTCAGTGATGACCTTTGTCTGCTGCCTTTGACACCATTGACCACCACCTTCTTCTTAACAGATTGTCCTCACTTGGCATAGGGGGTACCACACCCAAGAGGTTAAAGTCATATCTATCTGAGCGCTCCTATTTAGTGTCGCTTGCTGGAGTCAGCTGTTCTGATCTCTTTTGGTGTTCCACAAGGATTGGTTCTTGGTCCACTGTTGTTTTCCTTGTACACCACCTCTCTGGTAGAACCCATCAGCTCTTTTGGCTTCCAACACCACCTATATGTGGACAATACTGTCTGTCAGCCATCTCCATTTGGATGTCTGATCTCTACCTGAAACTTAATCTTTCCAAAATGGACCTAATCATCTTCTCTCTCAAACTCCATCCCTGCACCTGACTTCAAAGTCACCATTGAAAAGGCTACAATTGTACTGGGTCCGATGTCTCAGGGTCATTTTTGACTATGCTCTCTCCTTCATTCCCCATATTCAGCCAAATCCTGTTGTCTGCCCCCGAGGAACATCACATGCGTTTGCCCATTCCTCAACATCGCTTATGATCTCCAGTCTTGACTACTGTAACAGCCTCCTGACTGGATTACCTCTGTCTTGTCTTTCTTCTCTGCAATCTAATCAGAACACAGCTGCCCGACTCATCCTTCTCCCTCATCGGTCCTATTCGGTGGCTCCTCTTCTTCTATCTTTGACCTACAAAGCCCTACACTCCTCGGCCCCACCATACATTGCCTCCCTCATTAAATGATACTTCCCTGCATGACCTCTATGCTCCTCCAAAGCTATCCTCCAACCTCATCCCCTCTTCCCACTTGCTCCTCCAATATTTTGCCCGAGCTGCCCCCTCTCTCTGGAACTCCATTCCACAGAGAATCCAGCTCTGTCCTTTAAAAAGTCCCTCAAACTCATTTCTTTAAAGAAGGCATCCCACTGGAATACCTGTTAATTAACCTCTAACTAATACTACCTAGCTCTTGCTGTCCGTAATCACTGTTAGTATTGTGTAGCTTACAGCTCATCCAGCTAGAATACACACAATTAATCTTTGGCTAAACCCACCTAGCACCAATCATCCACATACTACTATTACTACCACTACCTTCCCTCTGACCTCTTCACTCCCTTATGTGTTTTGTGTACCTGATTCCCTTTAGATTGTAAGCTTGCAAGCAGGGCTGATACCTTATGTATCAGTTTATTCTAGTTTGTCTAACTTAGTATGTAGTTCCCTTCTAAGACTTGGTTCTGCAATGTGGGTGCTGGGACATTGTCCTGGTTATGCAACGTGGGTGAGGGGATATGTCCTTGGTGTGTAATATTGGTGCTGTGGAATGTCCTTGGTGTGCAATGTGGGTACTTGTGTTTTTTCAGAAGGAATTACATGAGATATGGATATTCAATGCAATGTCCTCTTTCATTAATCATTTCATGCCTGTTGTACATGCTCCTACTGTTTGTGACATGCAAATACATGCACATGTATTACTGTAGTATGTTTGACTTACTGGAGGTTTGGGAAAGAGGATGCTCCCACCAAGGTCAGCAGAGCCACCCAACCTTGTGAAGTCCGAGGAATAACTGCCAATTTTTTAGTTTGTACAGGCCATGGGGCTACGTCATCTGATTGCTTTGGGTTGAGGGGACACATCTGATTCTTAGGTGAGAACCTCCTTCACTCAGCCAGAGCACTGAAAATTGGTCATGGATGGGTATTCCAAACATTGCCAAACGTCAGCCTTAAAACCTTAATGACTCGTAGAGGATCTGCAAAGAGAAGTGGGACAAAATCCCACCTGAGATGTATGCAAACCTGGTGAAGAACTACAAGAAATGTCTGACCTCTTTGATTGCCATCAAGGGTTTTGCCACCGAGTAGTAAGTAGTTGTCAAATACTTATTTCACTCATGGACATGCAAATCAATTTATAACTTTTTTGACATATGTTTTTCTGGATTTTTTTTTTTGTTATTCTGGCTCTCACTGTTAAAATACACCTACCATTAAAACTATAGACTAATCATTTCTTTGTCAGTGGGCAAACGTTCAAAATCAGCAGGGGATCAAATACTTTTTTTCCCTCACTGTACATATACATGTATGTATAAAACAAAAACATACATATCCAGTGCAATGAGAGAAAACCAATAAAGAACTACAAAAAAGGTCAGGTGAGGAACTTCTCCAGGTTTCGGGATTCATCTGCACCCTATTATAATCATCAAAATAATAATTATTTTATCATTAGGGGGCAAGGGAGGATGGATTATCAAAGATTCCAAAGGCATGATAATACAAATAACAGATATAATAGTGGCCGGGACGAGTCTCGGAGTAGACCATACTCTAGAACAAATTATTTTACTCAGTCTAGTTCATTAGTAACCCTTGCAACAGAAAACCAACAACCTGAATGTGTTCCCCCTTAGGAAGACCTTCAAATAAAAAAATTCCCTTCAAATTTAAAATAGGTTCTAGGCATTAGCAGGTCATGGTGGTGATAATTGTTCAAAAATCTTTTTTTAGACAGGAACCTTCTATGGGGACACAGGTGGAACATTGATTCCCCCCAAAATACAACCAGCATGTGAAGCAGTATAGATGAAGAGGTCACAGAACAGGCAGTGGGGTGCAACAGACAAAAAAGGATAAGTATTTACAATTTTACCAGTAAACACATTAAGGTTCTGAATAGGGTCTAAAGTTTATTCCCAATGTTAAAATGGATACCTAAGTAGATATGCAAGGACATAATGTTTAAAAAACACTTCATAAAAATTCCATGGAACAGAAATTAAACGAACAAACTACTGGATATAGACATACAGCATTAAAAGCAAAGTCAAATTTTTTTAGACATACACAAAAATCAGGGCCTATGAAGGTCTTTAATAGCCTGGTGAAACAGATATATAAAAACTAAATAAAAAATATAAATATAAGACCAACTTTAGCAAGAAAGATTTTGAAGCACTACAAGACTTACAATGATAAAGCCATAATAGTAAAACCTGGCTGGATGTCCTGTCCTGGGAATATTATCTTGAAGAATCTGGCACCTGTTAAGTGATACAAATACAAATCAAGTCCCAAAAGGAGGTGGTGAAATATATTGATAGAGGAAGGAGGTAGGGAGGAGGCAGGCAACTATAGACCAGTAAGTCTTACTTCAGTGGTGGGGATAATAATGGAAACCTTGTTAAAGAATAGGATTGTTGAACATCTAAATTCACATGGATTTCAAGATCAGAGACAACATGGGTTTACTTCAAGGAGATCATGCCAAACTAATCTTATTGATTTTTTTGACTGGGTGACTAAAATAATAGATCAGGGTGGTGCAGTAGACATTGCTTACCTAGATTTCAGTAAGGCTTTTGACACTGTCGCACACAGAAGGCTTATCAATACACTGCAATCTTTAAGTTTGGATTTCAATATTGTTGAATGGATTAGACATGGCTGAGTAACAGGAAACAGAGGGTTACAGTCAATGGAGTATATTTGATGCAAGGTCTTGTTACTAATGGGCTACCTCAGGGATCTATACTTGGACCCATTCTCTTTAATATTATTATTAGTGATATTGCAGAAGGTCTTGTTTGCAAAGTATGTGTTTTTTCTGATGATACAAAGATTTTCAGCAGAGTTGATATTCATGGAGGGATAAGCCAAATGGCAAATGATTTAGCTAAACTAGAAAAATGGTCAGCACAGTGGCAACTGACATTTAATGTGGACAAGTGCAAGATTATGCATCTTGGGCGTAAAAACACAAGAGCAGAATATTCAATATTTCGTAAAGTCCTAACCTCAACATCTGAGGAAAGGGATTTAGGAGTAATAATTTCAGAGCACTTAAAGGTAGGTAGGCAATGCAAAAGAGCAGCAGGAAATGCTAGAAACATGCTTGGTTGCATAGGGAGAGTTATTAGCAGTAGAAAGAGGGAAGTGCTCATGCCATTGTACAGAGCACTGGTGAGACCTCACTTGGAGTATTGTATGCAGTACTGGAGCCCGTATCTCCAGAAGGATATTGATACTTTGAAGAGGTTTCAGAGAAGGGCTACTAAACTGGTTCATGGGTTGAAGTATAAAACTTACCAGGAAAGGTTAAAGCATCTTAACATGGATAGCTTGGAGGATAGACGTACCAGGGGGATATGATAGAAGCATTTAAATACATAAAGGGAATCAACACAGTAGTCAGGGCCTTTACCAGGTCAGGTAGGAGTTTAAGTGCAGGGATAGTGGAGGTGTCTGGTTGCATGTTAAATATAGTGCAAAGGGAGAACAGATAAAGAATCAGAGCTAGGTATTGGAATAAAGACTGAAGGAGAGACAAGAGGGAATTTAGCAAAGAACTGCAGAATAGGAAAAGGGTATGAGTAGGAACTGCAGTAAGAACAAAGAGCTATAGTAGGGACTGTAGACAAAGCAAAGGTAGGGGTGAGACCTTAGGTAATGGTGAGGCCTGAGAAGGGTCTCAGCAGGAACACCCTGGAGAGGGTGACTAAGCAGGAACACCCTGGAGAGGGTGACTAAGCAGGAACACCCTGGAGAGGGTGACTAAGCAGGAACACCCTGGAGAGGGTGACTAAGCAGGAACACCATAGAGAGGGTGAGAAATGAGAAGGGTAGCTTAAAGGGAATAACTTAGCTGAAGAGATCTTGATGTACTCAGAGGGTCTCAGGAGATGCTGAAAATCATCTACTGAGATGGTTGAGCCAATCAGGTTCAGATTCCCAGTTCCTGGACAAGGTCACAATACAAATGGGCTTGAAGGAGAGTATCAGGATCAGAAGCAGCAGCTCTCAGAAATCAGGCCTCCAACTTCAATGCAAAAGCACTGTTTGCCAGAAACTGCAGCTATTTAACCTGGGTGTGAGCAAAAGGTAACAAGCCCACCTGACACCAAACAGAGGGGAAGGAATACAAGCAAAGTAAGGTAGGGAGCCCTTTAGAGGAGGCAGGAGGAATATAAGCACATAAATAATGACTTTAAAATGCATGAGTCAGAAGGTCATTGTTGAACCCTGACAACAGTAAAGGAAGAGAATATATTTAAAACAAAAAAATGACCACAACTAGAGGACATAGTCTAAAATTAGAGGGGCAACGAATTAGAAGTAATATCAGGAAATATTACTTTACTGAGTGGGTAGTGGATGTACGGAATAGCTGTCCAGCGGACGTGGTAGAGGTAAACACAGTCAAGAATTTTAAGCATGAGTGGGATAGGCACAAGGCTATCCTAGTTACAAGATAGGGAACTGGGGACTAATAAAAGTATTTAGAAAATTGGGCACACTAGATGGACCGAATGGTTCTTATCTGCTGACACATTCTATGATTCTATGTTTCAATGACTTTACACCTTACTAACGTTATGTATGGTACATTGAAGTACACACAAAAAAAAAAAAAATTGGAGGCATTTGAGTTTTATGGGAAATATTCAAATTATAGCATTAATCTCGCTAAGACACAAACTCCAAATCTCCTTCTACCTATCCTCACCAAACCATCAGATGTTGTGGAACTTTGGTGCGAGAGAAAGACCTGCAGATTCAATAGATTACTTAGGAATTAAGATCCCAGTGCAGATCAAGAAGATCAACAAGGTCCCATTAAATTGTACTGATCTGGGGGTGTGGATTGACACTCGAAGAAGCTGGCTGTGTTTTTCTGAAGCTCCTGCCCGGACCGGGGAATAAGAACCTAAACCATAGATCGTTTCACCCTACAGCCAACTTTATAGGCTCACAACTATGTGCCAACAGCGCCAGAGACGCAATCAAGAAAAAATGATGAAATTCCTCACATCAAAAGAGAAAAAACAAACTCAGACATTACCTGTATGCGCAATCCAAAATGGCTCCGAAGAGCAGGAAGATGAAGGTGCCTCAGAGCTAGACGAAACAGAGTCTATTACTTCACTGAGCGCCTCCATTCCTGTGGATGACATGAAAAAAATGCTTACTTCCCTTCCCTCACAAATCAAAGAACATATTAAATCTTTCACATCCCTTTTCACAACGGAACTGAGAGACCTAGGAGAGAGGACATCAGCAGTGGAAAATAAAATGGATGAGTTAGTAGACTCCCATAACTCCTTGGCAGACAACACCTCAGACCTGCAAAAAGAGGTGAGCTCTCTAAAAAACAAACTAGAAGATTTGGAAAACAGATCTAGATGCAATAACCTGCGTCTGAGAGGAGTCCCAGAAGATGTGCATTCTACACAATTAGAAGACTGGGCCAAAGCGTTATTTTCTACAATGCTCCTAGATCTGGCTCCAACAGATTTGATTATAGACAGGATACATAGACTCTCTAAACCTCATAACCTACCTGCAGAGGTTCTGAGGGATGTAATCCTGCGGCTTCACTACTATCACATAAAAGAAAAAATCATGAAGACCAGTCGCCATTCAAGCCCTCCAGACCCGTTCACAAACACCCGTATCTTCGCTGATTTGTCCGCCACAACCCTGCAAAATAGAAGATTGCTTAAGCCTATAACGCTTGCTCCCCAAACCTCAAAACATAAAATGCACCTGGGGATTCCCTGTAAAACTCCAAATCTCCAGAAATGGAACATACTCAACTGTTACAATGCTAGAAGAAGGCTTATAACTCCTTCAGCAATGGGATATCCCAGCAGAAGCTGCATCAGATCCTAGACAACTCAAGAAACCTAGACTTGAAAAGATTTGGCCAAACATCTCCTAGATCAACAGGATGGGATAAGTACCTTCACAAATTGGCCCCTCTGCAGAGACCCTGCTTCCCGGAATTACTCTAGTTCCAGTTTACCATGTGTTTTCACATTTCTCAAGTTGTTTAAAGACTGGTGAACTTTGTCTATCGTTACATGTGCCCCCCCCCCCCAAAAAAAAAAAACCAACAAAACTTATTAAGGTATTAATCTGTTCTACATGCCTTCTGTTACCCTGGAGGTTGCTCACTCTGGTATAACTTGGTAATTTGATGCTGCTCAGGAGAAAGAAATATCCTTGAAGATTGTACTGTTTCCCCTCTTAAGAAATCCTCCTGATTACACCCTTCTGTTAATTATTCTGTTTCATCATGACCTTATACCTGGAAATTCCTTGTCCTAATCCACCATTGTTTTACCCCATCTCTCAAGAGGTTAATAGACTGATGAACTCTAACCAGTGTTCTTGCTATTCACAAAAAAAAAAAAAAAAACTTTCAACAAAATTTACTAAGATTTTAATTTGTATTACTCACCTCCTTATCTACATGAGATGAAGTTCACTTTGGTTTGCCTTGCAAAATGGTGTAGCTAAGGGAAAATATTAAGTCTTTAACTACTTTATTGATCTCTTTAATTAACCTCGTTACCGTGTTGCATTAGCTAAAAGCAGATAGGTAATATATCTTTACACCACAATTTAGAGGAAAAAATTATTTAACAATCCAGATAATCCAAATTTAATTAAGATCCTCTCAAATTGTGTCTCCATTAGTATCCAGTTGACCCTATTATTAGACCTAATATGATCATTAATATCACCCCCTTATGATATTTCGTAATTGATGCCTATGCTACCCTGATGCATCTTTACGTACACTAAATCAAGATATTCGTTAACCTATATTGTCAACTATATCAGTTGGTTAAAAAATTAGTTACTATACTCCCCCCCGGTCCCACTATTAGTGTAGGAGTTGTTATGCATCTCATGACTTCTTCAACACCCCTTCAATAATGTGTTGAATACTCTTGTAAACGTGTACGCTCCAAACTCAGCTCAATATGTTAAAAAAAATTGTCGAACAAGCAACTTTTTTAAAACAAGGCTATTTAATCATATGTGGCGATTTTAATACCATACTTGACCCGACCATAGACTCCACTAGTACCCATACACAACGACACTTGCGACAAATCTCACATCAAAGCAAACTTCTGAAAAACTTAGTGTAAAATTGGAACAATCCAGTGGTCAGATCATGCCCCAATCCTACTCACTTTACAGGAATCTTTCCCCTTCAGAGGTAATGGCACCTGGAGATTAAATGATTTTTTACTTAAGCACCCCGATCTACAAAAGGCTGCCCAAAAAGTTCTTACAGACTATTTTGATCTAAATGTCCACCCTATTGTATCTCCTGAAATTATTTGGGAAGCACATAAGGCTGTTCTTAGAGGTCACTTTATCTCCTCAGCCTCTCACCTCCACAAACAAAAAGAAAATGAAAAAAAAACAGACTGTTAACTGAACTAAAATTATTAGAGAATCAGAATAAAATACATAATACCCCCCAAAGACTCAAACAAATCCAATTAATTAGACATAACCTCAACAACTTACAACTCCAAACTACCCACACTATGCTTACTAGACTTAAACAGAAATACTATAACAATAACAACAAAGCAGGTAAACTCCTAGTTCGTACCCTAAAAAAACATGAATCAAAAAAAGCAATTCCCTTTGTTTACAATAATGTAGGTGAAAAAGTTATGAACCCAGCTAACATACCTGAAGTATTTGCACAATATTATTCAAATCCTTACAACTTAAACACAGACAATTTCACCACTCAACCCCACTCAGAAAACATTCAACATTTTTTAGACTCCCTCTACCTACCCCAGTTAGACTCCAAACATCAAAATATACCCCTAAACTCACCATTTACCCTGGAAGAAATACAAAGTGTTATTGCTTCTCTCCCTCCAAATAAAGCCCCAAGACCTGATGGGGTCTCCAGCCTGTACTATAAAATTTTCTCCCAAATCTTAGCCCCTTCATTTACTGAAAGTATTTGGCAGTTATAGCTCCACAGGTTCCTTTCCTCCCTCTATGCTATCGGCACATATCTCTACAATCCCCAAACCAGGGAAACCTCCAACAATCTGCCAAAATTTTAGACCAATATCCCTATTAAATACGGACGTTAAACTATACGCCAAACTCTTAGCCAACAGACTAAAAGATATTTTCTAGACATTGTTACATTATGATCAAGTGGGTTTTGTGAGTGCCAGGCAAGCCTCAGATAACACAAGGAAGTTAATAGATATTGTATCATTATCTCATCAATCCCAAACCCCCATTCTATTATTAGCCATCAACGCTGAAAAAGCATTTGATTGCTTACATTGGAAGTTCTTAGAAGCAGTACTACTTAAATTTGGATTTCCTCCTCCTTTTATCACCGCTATCCTAGCCTTATACATGTTTCTGTATAATTTAGAAATCCCGAGTAGAGACATTTTTCAGAAAGTTTTGTGTATTAACCTGCTATCTGCATTTAAAATCTGTATCTCAGGATGTTGGAGGAAGACAGTTTCCCCGACTTGGTCAGAGGTCAAAAGACAGATTTAGTTTCAGACTAGCGCATTAAATATTTTCTTACAGCGTACCAATAACCCTGAGTTAAAATATGATGGTATTTGGTCAAGATGGTCAAGGGTCTCCTCAGAAAGTGAGTGATAGCTTCAGTGATATTATTAGGAGTACCCCTGCGAGCTGGGGTGATATATGTATGGACTAGGCAGGACACAAGAGGAGGTGGGTGCCGTTATGAAGCCCAAATAGCAGATTAGAATAAAATCCATACTTATACGTGCTTGCTCCCCCACCCCTCACCCCGGACCGAACATCGGTACATTGATATACTTGTTGGGATCTCGAGTGTGGAAGGCACAAGTATGAGAGACGGATAGATGAGGGTATGACTGAATCAGGTGTGATTGATAGCTAAACCCTAAACGTTCTCGATATATTACAATACTTAAGGAGACTATTAATAGAAAGCATTACAATCAATAACCCATATGGTATCATAACCTATATTTGTTTTGTGCTACATAATATAGATAGGAACATCTGCATACTTCTCTTTCTATTTTGCTTCTCTCGTGCTCTCCTTCCTCTTTTCTCTCCCCCTTTTTTTCTTTTTCTTTTCTCTCTTTCTCTCTCTTATTTGGGAATAATTATGAGAGAGGGCTGCGGGGTTGGGGGGGTATGGGGGGGCAGGAGAGGTAACCAAGAGTTGATTTCCTCCCTATATAGAGGGGGTTACTTGGATTGTAAATTGGGAAGGATACAAAATGACTAAGAATCATCAATGAAGGATAGTAATGTATGTCTGCTGCTATACCTCAAGAACGAATGTATGATATATATTAATGTATTGCAATTTGTATTTTTTTCATGATAAAATTATTAAAGAATTAAAAATAATAAAAAATAAAAATAAATTGTACTGGTAGGCTATCTGTGATTCAGACAACTGAAAAGCAATTGAATACCTTCATCAAGTAGAGGCTAGAGAAGTTATAATTAACTACAAACCAGCTATTGTATAGTATGGGTGAGAGAACATTGTCAAAAAAGAGTTACGCTTAATTATAAAATTTTCACAATAAGCCGATGCTCTCGAACCAGTGAACAAGTAAGCTATATATTATTACACTTCTTTATCTCTCTATTAGTAGGGTAATACTTGAAATGTAATATGAAGTATAAAGTATGACGTATTACGGTCTTACTAAAAGGATGCAAATACTCAAGTTATGAATTTAAAGTTGCATGTGGGTCAGAGAGATATATGGAAGTTATATGAGGGTATTGCTAGAATATGACGCGTATAACCATAGAACAGCAATAACATTAGTATAGAACTTGTTGGCGGCTAAAGAGAAAGATACGGTGGTACAGCAGGACACCAAGAACGTGTGGTTTATGTCTGCTTGTCAGCCACAAGTGTCCTTAGGAGAAAAACTCTTCAGGCTGCCTGGAGCTTCTTCCAGGTGTGATGTTTGCGAGCTGGGATTTTGAATCTGTCGACGGCTTAGGTCTTTTGGGTACCTGAGACCAGTCCTGTGCTATTTTCATTGGAGATATCTTCAAAGAGTGCGTGTTTGTTTCCCCTCTGTTGTCTGTAAGGTTCCACAACATTAACGGCCAATAGCCATCTTCTGGTGATTGTACAATCCTGCAATTTCCATTGCAGGTAAGGATAAGACGAACTGGGACTCCCCACTGATAGCGGCTACCATGTTTCCATAGGGTTAGTGTGATGTCTCTGAAACCCTTTCGGCAAAGAGTGAATGTTGACAGGTCCTGAACACCTGAATATTGGCGAACAATTCTGGGAGGTTGATTTAGCTTTTGCTGCGGATATTACCGCTTCTTTATATTTGTAATGGGGCATCCCTTGGTTTATTGTCAGGGAGGCTCCTAGGTTTTTGAATTCTGTGAGCTCTTTCAATGCTGGGTTCCATTTCTCCAGTGTCTGGAATTAGGTGGGCAAAAAAGTACAATATAAAATCTTCTAACTCCCTGGGATTAACCATCTCAGGAATGCCCCTCAGGCACAAGTTTTGGCGGTGGGAGTGATCTTCTGCATCTGCCATTTTTAGTTGCAGTTGTTCCACCTGTTTTTTTAGAGCTTCATGTCTGTCTATAAGCTCGTTATGAGATACTGTCAGTTTGCCCATTTTCACCTCCAGATAATCTGTTCTGGAACCCAGATCTTGAATATCATGTTTAATATCATCTGTCAAGGTTTTGATTTCTGTAAAGATCCCGGTCTTCATTTCTTTCAACATAGCATTTATAGAAGCTACCAACAGCTAGTACTGTGTGTCTTCCACAGAAACCGTGGGCATTAGGCGTTTGGGTTTAGCATCAGGCCTTGGAGAAGATGGTGCTGGAGGAGATTCCTCGAGGTGAGTAGACGGAGGCTTGTTTCTTGCCTTAGGTGGTTTGAAAAATTCTGTCAATCGTTCTGGATGGCGCCGTTGCCTCCGTACTGCCATGGCTTGAGTATTTGTCAGTAATCAAGCAGGTTGATATCTCTATCTTTGTAAAAGTTCCGCCAGGTTGATGGAGCTCTAGCCAAAAGCTGCCATATTTATGGGATAAACTCTAGAATGTCTCAAATCTCAGAGTACATAGATGTACTGTTGCAACCCTTTGTTAAGGCCCAGAGGTCTTACCTTAAAGAAACTCTGATGTATAAAGATGTGATTAAAGATATAAATGGAAAAAAGGTTATTTACTTGTAACTTGTAAGATAAGTTCCCTCTACATAATAATCAATCATGATCTGGGTTGTAGGGCTGTACAAACTATTTTGGGACAGAACACTACATTAGATTCACAACAACTGCAATTCATACTAGAGGGTATTCGATTCATACTAGAACATAATTATTTCTGGAACCAAAAGTGTGGTACAGCCATGGGGACCAAAATTGCCCCCAGCTATGCCAATCTGTCCATGCCACATTGGGAAGATCATGTGCATGGACAGCATGGCTGGTGGGCAAGCCTACATATATGACATTTTTATTATATCGGATGGGTCCCACAGGAGAAATGTTCCTTTCATATTTAAATAAAAATTAATAGGGTATCCAATTAACTTCAAATTATATTTATGAGGTTATTGACTTTTAGGATTTCAAAATCTATATAGAAGATAGGACTATACAAACAACAACCTTTTTTTAAAGTGTGAATGTCAACAGCTGTCATTTTGTCCCAATGCTCCAAAGAGACTGAAGAGTAATTACAGTAATATGGACCAATATGATGCCTGTGTGGGTAAGATAACTTTTTCTTGAGAAGGGATATCAAAGATTCGGTTGAAGATTTTACTAATGAGGTTAGGGATTTGGATAGGGAAACTACACTACAAGAAAAAAAAGAAGGGGAGATCTTTTAGTGAAGCACCCCTATTAGTACAAAATTTTGATGTAGCACAACAGGAAGTAGCAAAAATTATTAGGAAACACTGGCCAATACTGAACCAGGATACAATACTGTGTAGTTTTCTTCCAGATTGACCTAGGATAGTGTACAGGGGGCCCCAAAGTTTGGGGAAGAAATTAGTAAAATATCACATCAGAGAGACAACTAAAGCAAGCCACTTTTTAAACCAAATCAAAGGTTTTCATTACCGCCGAGACCAACCTTGCAGAACAACAAAGATAAAGGAAAGGATAATTGAACATTTAATGTTTAATTTAATTTAATTCAAAGATAATGGGAGAACAGATTAGATTAAATCATCTTATTACCTGTAAGACCAAGAAGGTCAATCATTTATTGTCCTGTCCCTGTGCCTCCAGTATGTAGGTCGTACCTCAAAACCACTACACAAGATGATAGGGTACATATATACAATATTATAATAAATATATGAAACATAGCCTTTTGGACCACTTTTGCCGCTATCACAACAGTGATCCTTCAAAATTATGACTTGGGTTATAGAAATAGTTGCTAGATTATGAAAAGAATGAGAGCAATTTATTTTCTATTGTAAATAAAGGAATAGGCCTATTACTGTACTGTATAGTGTCAATAGGTACATGTATTGATGAATATAAAGTTTACTTAAGTGTTTTTATTGTATTAAAAGTATTCAACGCAGCACTGGTTGCACTTTAAACCAGAAAAAATGACACAGACAATGTTATACTATTAATTAACACACCTACCCAATGAAGGACAATAAACTACCAGCAAGTTCAGTTGAGGTAAGCAACTACACTTCCTTGACTGCAACTTGCAGAAGCCAGAAGGCAAAATGCAAAGTGACTTAATCCAGAAAAAGGCAAGAGTCCAATCATTTTTACTATTTGACAAAAAATGGATGCAGAGTTAAAACACTATCACATTTGTGCTCTCCGTGTTTTTCTCTATTTTTATATATGAAGCTGGGATTTACCAAGCAAAAAGATTGTACAGATTAAAGGGAAAGTGCTCCTTTTGTCACAACATGGAAAAGCAGACCAGGGAGGAGCCTTGTTGCAGGGAACAATGTGGGGTCTGTCTGCACCCCATGATGCATACTATGGATAGGATAGAACCTGAGACAGGACTGATAGCTGAGAACAGGACAGGCAGTTGAGGACAGGACAGGCAGATGAGATAGTACTGGAAGCTGATACAGGACTGGAAGCTGAGATTGGCAGCTGAGACCGGACTGGCAGATCTCTGAGCAAGACATGGGCCTGGATAACTATAATGGTTCAGGTAGGACGTGGAACCGAAATGCAGGATAGGTACTGGGTATAAAAATGGGTCAGAGTAAAAGAATAGAATTCTTCTGCCTGAAGGAAATCCACCCTATTGGTTGAGCAACAGGTATTATTCCCCCAGGTCTTTTACACTCTGTAAATGACAATAACACTGAAGCATAAATCAAATACAGCTGGTAGACAGGAACTCCGGAAGCAAAAAACCGAAGGCAAAGGTACACAGGGATCAGAAAAGAGAGTAGTAAGGCGGGCAAAGATTCCAGGCTGGCAGCAGTTAGGAAGAGTCAAAGGCAAGCAAATGGGTCAAGACGGCCGGCAAACAGGCTAGGTCGAGGACAGGAAAAATTCAACAACAGGAATCAAGGAAAGAGATCAGGAATAGCAAGAAAAGCACAGAGGCACAATAGATGCTGTTACCAAAGCCATGCAAAGGCACAGTATGTAATTAGCTGCAGGTTTTAAAAGGGTTGGCCTGAGGTTAACGAGGCAGTTTACATAACAGGAGGAGAATAGAACTACTAGAATAGCGGCCACTAGAGGTTGAAGAAGAAACAGCCACAAAACCTGAATACAACATACAGGAGCCATGGAAATTGGGTTGAACTGTGACACCTTTTCATTCATGAGTAAGCACCACTGGGGTTTGTTTTGCCACCAATGTGCAGCCACATGCAACATTCCCTATCTGTACATTTTTAGCTCTCCTTGACACAGCTGGCACATGTTTTTAAATGAACTACAGGTGAGTGATTTATGTGAAAAATGCAATTTTACATTAGGCCTATGGTGTATAAGAATGTTTAATGCTTTTCACCACCTACACAGACCGGTTATTACCACCAACTTTGCTGACTGCATCCACAACCTCCTGTCAGGTGTCATTCCTCATCCTCAGAATATCTTCTTTGATGCTGTCACCCTGTTGTAGTATTGGCAAAGGCTCCTAACCAATGCCATGCTCTCCTCTGATGCCAAAACTCCCCCTTTTTTATTTCTGGGCTTGACGTTTGTTTTTGTAAAATATATATATTTTTTTATAGTGCTGCTGGTCTAATATCCATCTGTAAAAATGTAATGTTGAAATTTACACAAATTCTCAACACTGATTGACTGTAAGTTGATTATAACAATACTATGTATCCGAATATGTCTTGACTTCAGAGGCATGATTTTGGAATAAACTATTGGGGAATAATTAGTCAAACCATAACTAATTATAGGAATGGTTTTAATGTATGCTTAATACTCCATTAGCCATGAGGCAGTATACTGGCTACATGCCTTTTAAAGGCTAGAAGACATATACAGAACCCGAAGGGACCTCTGAGCAGGGCAACACCCTAATACCTTAATATAACAGATCAGAGTAAAAGGGGACTCACATAAATATCTCACCCAGGATGACTATCTGTGAGACACAGACACAGTGCTATAAGGTCAATCATACAAAGTCCAGCTCACATTATATGGAAACTCTGAGTGCTTAAAGCAATTAAGACTGTATAAATGGAAGCAGAAGGTGAAAGTCTGAAGATAAAGGACAAAGGAAAGCAAAATGGCACAGTGTAAAGGAGCAGAGATCAAACAAAAGGAAAAGAGGGAAATAAAGCTGATCACAGATGAGAAAAAGGAGAATACAATAACATCACTATTCTCCCCCAAGTCTGCAAAGAAAGACGATTTGAATCATAACTCCTCAGAGCAAGACTCTATGATATCCACAGAGGATGATCCAGAGAGCACCACTAAACAGTGGGGGGAAAAAACACCAAACAGGATCAAACTATTAATCGAGAATATTTTTCACTGACCACCAAAACCTCAATATGTGTTCAGCAACATCTCCTGAGTACAACGATTCCACCCATGCATAGGTTTGTTGGTTTGTTTTGGGGCTAAAAGGCAATGTTTGGGATGTGGGCATTTCCAACTTGGAATTTTTCAACAGATTCTGGTATATGTCACTGCCAAACAACACCCCAATATATGTTCATCATAGGGTTGACACCCGTCCGGTAATTTACCGGCACAGCCGGTATTTAGGGTCTTCAGGCCGGGGCCGGTATATTAGATATACCGGCCCCGGCAAAGCCCGGTATTTACCTCCCTCCTTCCCCAGCCAGTACTTACCTCCTTGCTGCTGTCTCCCGGTGCAGGTCTGTAGCTGTGAGGGAAGCGTTGTGTGCTCCCCTCCAGCCACGCGGATCAATAAAGTTTGTTGAAACTTTTTTTTTCAACAAACTTTATTGATCCGAGTGGCTGGAGGGGAGCACACAACGCTTCCCTCACAGCCATGGACCTGCACCAGGAGACAGTAGCAAGGAGGTAAGTACTGGCTGGGGAAGGGGGGAGGAGGGTGGCAGAACAAGCATACTGAGGGGCAATATCTTGGCATATTGAGGGGCATAAACCTGGCATATTGGCATAACCCTGGGATATTAAGTGGCATAACCTTGGCATATTAATTGGCATAACCCTGGCATATTGAGTGGCATAATCCTGGCATATTGAGTGGCATAACCCTGGCATATTCATTGGCATAACCCTGGCATATTGAGTAGCATAACCATGGCATATTGAGTGGCATAACCCTGGCATATTAATTGGCATAACCTTGGCATATTAATTGGCATAACCCTGGCATATTGAGTGGCATAACCCTGGCATATTAATTGGCATAACCCTGGCATATTATTTGGCATAACCCTGGCATATTGAGTAGCATAACTCTGGCATATTGAGTGGCATAACCCTGGCATATTAATTGGCATAACCCTGGCATATTAATTGGCATAACCTTAGCATATTAATTGGCATAACCCTGGCATATTGAGTGGCATAACCCTGGCATATTAATTGGGAAAATCCTGGCATATGAATTGGCATAATCCTGGCATATTAATTGGAAAAATCCTGGCATATTATTTGGCAAAGTCCTGGCATATTAATTGGCAAAGTCCTGGCATATTAATTGGCAAAATCCTGGCATATTAATTAGCATAACCCTGTCATATTAATTGGCAAAATCCTGGCATATTAATTGACATAACCCTGGCATACTAATTGGCAAAATCCTGGCATATTAATTGGCAAAGTCCTGGCATATTAAATGGCTATTAAACGCTATTGAGGGGCAAAATCCTGGCATATTGAGGGGCAAAATCCTGGCATATTACATGGCAAAAGAATGGCTTAATGAATGGCTAAATACTGACTTATTTAGTGGCAAAATACTGACTTATTGAGTGGCAAAATACTGACTTATTGAGTGGCAAAATATTACTGGCATATTGAGTGGCAAAATATTACTGGCATAATGACCAACGGCTCCCAACCACCCTTCGTATTACATTAGACCTGCAAAACATGCTTGTGAGGGTAGGTGGGGCGGGTGGGAGATATTGTCGGAGAGATAGAGAGAGAGAGAGAGAGAGAGAGTGACAGTCTGTGAGAGAGTGAGTAAAAGTCTGTGTGTGAGCAAGAGAGACTGTTGTCTTTGTGTGTGATAGACCTTTTATTTTTATAGCGGTAGAGGGCCCTGCTCGCAAGCTTACATTCTAGAGGGAATGGGAAACATGAGACACACAAGGAGAGTGTGAGGCAGAAAGAAAAAGGGAGAGGTAAAAATAACAGTAGATTATGATAATGGAAGGTGTATGGGGGGTAACTGAGAACTGAGTCACACCAGAAGTTACTAAGTAGGCGAATAGTTGGGTGCACTGGAAGCCCACAAACTGCAGCTATGGGTTTAGAGACTGCAGGTGAGTAATATGTGTGAGGCGGTTAACATATTGCTAGTAATTATGTGCAGAAGAGAAAGAGGGACAGGTGGTTGATTAGAGGTGAAGTCACTTCATCTGATGAACCAGACCTATAAAAGAAATTAAGCTGGGGGTGGGTGGGCATTAAACAGTCTGGTCTGGTTGCAAAAGGATTATGTAAGTGTGTGTGGGTCCAAGTGAGATCTGAGTGAAGAAGAAGAAAATAAAGAATTAAAGGTTGTAAAACACATGAGGAATGTAGGAGGAGATTGAAATCAACTGGAGAGTGACCACAGATAGAGTAGGTATATCATTTAGAGTGAGACAGATCAATAGAAAATTCAAAGTTGCATTAAATGGAGAGCATAGTATACAAATATTGTAGAGACAGGAGTATAAAGTACAAATCTAGATGTGTTCTGGCTGTATACCTCAGGAACATGTATGAAACAGTTTGGTCTGGTTGCAAAAGAATTCTGTAAGTGTGTGTGGGTCCAAGTGAGATCTGAGTGAAGGAGAAGAAAATAAAGAATTAAAGGTTTTAAAACACATGAGGAATGTGGGAGGAGATTGAAATCAACTGGATAGTGACCACAGATAGAGTAGGTATATCATATAGAGTGAGACAGATCAATAGAAAATCCAAAGTTGCATTAAATGGAGAGAATAGTATACAGATATTGTAGAGACAGGAGTATAAAGTACAAATCTAGATGTGTTCTGGCTGTAAACCTCAGGAACATGTATGAAACAGTCTGGTCTGGTTGCAAAAGGATTCTGTAAGTGTGTGTGGGTCCAAGATAAATGCTTATACAGTGATGAATGGCAGGGAAGGGGTTAATACACAGGTGATGGATTTCATAAAACATTTATAAAATTGTATTTTAACACTAATACTGATCTGTCTCTTTCCCTCACAAAAATGTAAGTGAGGAGAGGGAGGCAGATCCAAATTGCTCATCTGAGCAATCACCAAACCGCCTTTTCCACTAATTCACTGCTTCTGATCACTATGCAGTCAAACAGCTTTAAAAAAAATCTAAAATATTTTTACTTTACACATAACCCCCTAGGGGGTGTAAAAAAAAAAGTAATAAAAAAATATGCAGACAGATAAAAATTGCTTTGGCGTCAATATCATTGAGTAAGCAGTGATCGATGGCAAGGAAGGGGTTAGTAACTCTTAGAAGAGCCTTTGTAGTACTGTACTAAATGACCCCTAAAAATTGCACAAACAGCAAAAAATGCGCTGATGTGCCAGATCACTTCTTAACCCCTTGGCGACAGTGCTCTAATGGTATTGTAACGATGCTTCCATATGGAAGCATCGTACAATACTGAAAAAAATGCCAGTCTCTGGAGAGCGATTGAAATGCCGGTTTTAAAGGCACAGTGCCTTTAAAACGCGGGCATTACAAAAACGAGCATAGGTAAGGGTTTCTGATTGCCTCGCAAGCCGAGGCAATCAGGAACACAAAAAAAAAATGAAAGATCTTGGTCACTGTGTGACCAAGAAGGCGCTGCCCTTCACAGAGGCAATCAGTGACTGCCAGGCACACTTACAAGCAGTGGAGATGCTCTGATGAGCACCCCCACTGCCTGGTCAGATCAATATTAACCCTATATTGATCTAACCAGTTATGATCTGCCTCCCT
The DNA here is from genome assembly GCA_036172795.1 of Pelodytes ibericus. Taxonomy (NCBI): domain Eukaryota; kingdom Metazoa; phylum Chordata; class Amphibia; order Anura; family Pelodytidae; genus Pelodytes; species Pelodytes ibericus. The sequence continues at coordinate 61,198,301 of CM069861.1, forward strand.
CTCCTCACATTTTTTTTAGTGAGGGAGAGAGACAGATCAAAGTTCTAAAAGTAAGCAAAAGTACAAAAAAATAATAAATACACAAAACGCATTTATTTTTGCTGTTTGTGCATGTAATTTATTACAGTACTACAAAGGCTCTTCTAAGAGTTATTAACCCCTTCTTTGCCGTCGATCAATGCTTACGCAATGATATTGACGCCAAAGCAATTTTTATCTGTCTGCATTTTTTTTTATATTTTTTTTTTACACATACCCGCTAGGGGATTACGTGTAAAGTAAAAATCTTTGAGATTTTTTTTTAAGCTGCCTGAGCGCATAGCGATCAGTAACAGCGAATTAGTGGCAATGGCGGTTTGGTGATTGCTCAATTAAGCTCACCATTCGCCCTGGTCAGATCAAAATTGGTTCACCAATTTTGATCTGCCTCCCTCTCCTCACTTACATTTTTGTGACGGAAAGAGACAGATCAGTATTAGTGATATAAAATAACATTTTATAAAATTGTCAGGTTTTATGAAAGTCTTTCACTGTGTATTAACCCCTTCCCTGCCATTCATCACTGAATAAGCAGTAATCTTGCACAGCAACAGTATGTTTTGCTGACTGCACTGTTTTATGGATTCATTTCTTTGTACTGTAATGTATTACAGTACTAGATAGGCTCTTCTAAGATCTATTAACCCCTTCTTTGCTCCAAATCACTGCTTACGCACTGATTCTGAGGCCGCGGACTCAGGGTTCGATTTTGACCCTGGTCAGCTTTCTGATACATCATCTAGTGATGTATCGGTGGCTGCTGAGCCCTTGCCACAAGGAGTGATGGGTGTCTACCGTTAAAAAATATATGGTTTGGTGGGGGTAAATTACATTGGCTGGCTTCAAAGATATATCCCATATAGGACACGGACGCAGGTTGACTACATGTCAAAATTCCAAGTTGGAATTTTGAGATGCCATCTCCCAAATGTTGCCTTCTAGCCAAAAAAAACCCCAACAAACCTATGCATGGGTGCTATCCCTGTACTCGGGAGATGTTGCTGAACACATATTGGGTTGTTGTTTGGCAGTGACATATACCAGAATCTGTGAATTCATGGCTGAATACAATGCATGTGGAAAAAAAACTCCCAAAAAAGTACTACCACAAACTTTTACAAAGGCTGGTGGTAGAATTAGTACATATACAGTATTAAAATACCACCATTTGAAATATCTTAGGATGTCTATTTTCCAAAAATATATGGTTTGATGGGGGAAAATTAATTGGACGGCTTCAAAAATGTTCCAAATGGAACATGGGCGTAGGCTGACTACATGTCAAAATTCCAGGTTGGAATTGCGCACCCCCTAAATGTGGCCTTTTAGCCCCAAAACAAACCAACAAAACTATGCATGGGGGGTATCCCTGTACTCAGGAGATGTTGCGGAACACATATTGAGGTGTTGGTTGGCAGTGGCAAATACCAGAACCTGAAAATTCCTGCCTGAACTACAATGTGTGTGGGTAAAAAAGGACATCCCAACCCTTTGACATAGGTTGGTGATAGAATTAGCAATTGGAAAGTGTTAAAATACCCCAATTTTAAATACCCTAGGATGTCTAGTTTTCAAAAATATATGGTTTGATGGGGTAAAATACTTTGACAGGCTTCAAAAGTGTCCCAAATGGAACATGGGCGCAGGCTGACTACATGTCAAAATTCCAAGTTGGAAATGCACCCCCCCCCCTAAACGTGGCCTTTTAGCCCCCAAACAACCCAACAAACCTATGCATGGGTGGTATCCCTGTACTCAGGAGATGTTGCTGAACACATATCGGGGTGTTGTTTTGCACTGACACATAACAGGATCTGTGAATGTATGCTCGAAGTACAATGTATGTGGAAACAAAACATTATAACATGACTAACCTAAAATTTGACAAAGGCTGGTGGTAGAATTAGTGCATGGAAAGTGTTAAAATACAACCATTTGAAATACCCTAGGGTGTCTAGTTTGCTAAAATGTATGGTTTTGTGGGGTAAAATACACATTCTGGCTTCACAAATGTCCCAAATGGAGCATGGGCGCAGGTTTTCTGCATGTCAGAATTCCAAGTTGAAAAACCAAAAAGCGCACCTTTCAAATGTGGCCTTTTAACCCCCAAATAATCTAACTAACCTACACATGGGTGGTATCCCTGTACTCAGGAGATGTTTCTGAACACATATTGAGGTGTTGTTTGGCACTGACACATAATAGGATCTGTGAATTCATGCCCAAAGTACAATGTATGTGAAAAAAAAATTACTATCCATAACATTGACATAGGCTGGTGGTAGAATTAGTGCATGGAAAGTGTTAAAATACTACCATTTGAAATACCCTAGGGTGTCTAGTTTTCAAAAATATATAGCTTTGTGGGGTAGAATACACTTTTTGGCTTAAAAAATTTCCCAAATGGGACATGGGCGCAAGTTTTCTGCACGTCAGAATTCCAAGTTGGAAAACCAAAAAGCACACCTCTCAAATAAGGCCTTTTAACCCCAAAATAACCTAACCAACCTATACATGGGTGGTATCCCTGTACTCAGGAGATGTTGCTGAACACATATTGAGGTGTTGTTTGGCACTGACATATAACAGGATCTGTGAATTCATGCCCAAAGTACAATGTATGTGAAAAAGAATTACTACCCAAAACATTGACATGGGCTGGTAGTATAATTAGTGCATGTAAAGTGTTAAAATACTACCATTTAAAATACCCTAGGGTGTCTAGTTTTAAGAAATATATGGCTTTGTGGGGTAGAATACACTTTCTGGCTTAAAAAATGTCCCAAATGGGACATGGGCGCAAGTTTTCTGCATGTCAAAATTCCAAGTTGGAAAACCAAAATGCGCACCCCCTAAATGTGGCCTTTTAGCCCCAAAACAAACCAACAAACCTATGCATGGGTGGTATCACTGTATTGATGTTATTTCAAAAATATGTACATGTTGGGGGTCATTCATGGATTTAGTACAGAAATCAGTGTTACAATGTCACTATCGCTAATTTTGAAAAAAAGGATTTTAAAATAGCTTTGCACTACTTATAGTTCTGGCCCTGTAACATGAATAAAAAAGCACAAAAACATAAAACATGGGCTATTTCTGAACTCACAACATATATTAGAAACTATTTAGCATTGTTTTTTTGTTGTCTCTTGTACATGAGTATACGATTTTTCAAATAAAAGTCATTAGAATTTTTTTTTTTGCCATATTTTATTATTTTTTACATCAAATTATATGCTATTATCAAAATAATGGTATCAAAAGAAAGCCCTTCTTGTAACGATAAAAACAATATATAGTTTGTGTGTGTACACTAAATGAGACAGAAATAAATGACAGCAAAACATCAGAAATGTTAAAACAGCCCATGTCACCAAGCGTCGGACAAGCCAAAAAAGTCATGTCACTAGGGGGTTAAGCAAGATCATTGGCAAGGAAGGGTTTAAACGCAGGGAATGGCTTTTATATAAAAAAAATATTGTTTTATTGTATTTTTATTATTTTATTGTATTTTTATTATTTTATTTTACTTTTACTACTTTGATCTGTCTCTCTCCCTCACTAAAATAAATGTGAGGAGAGGGAGGCAGATCCTAAGTGGTCAGATCAGTATTTGTTTGCTATTGATCTGTCCAGGCAATGGGGATGCTCATCTTAGCATCCCCACTGCCTGGAAGTCTGCCTGGCAGTCACAGATTGCCTCTGTGATGAGGCAATAGTGTGACTGCTTGAAGAGCACAGGAAGCAGCTACTTTCAGCCTCCTGTGCTCTTCTCCTTAAAAGGGCTTGTGCTTTTTTTTTAGTGTTGCTGATTGCTAAGAAAGTCAGAAACACTTACAAAGACATAGGAAGCGATTTTGCTTCCTATACTCGTTTTAAATGCCTGTCGTTTTAAAGGCAGTGTGCCTTTAACCCCTTGGCGACACAGGACGGACTAGGTCCGTCCTGTGTGCCGAGGCGTTAGTGACACAGGACGGACCTAGTCCGTCCTGTGTCAAAACGAGCAGTGAAAGCGGAGTTTTTCCGCTTTCAGTGCTCAAGCCGCATTGTAACGATGCTTCCGTGTGGAAGCATCGTACAATGCTAAAAAAAATGCCCGTCAGCATTTCGATCGCTCCGGAAAGCGATCGAAATGCCGGTTTTAAAGGCACAGTGCCTTTAAAACGCGGGCATTTCAAAAATGAGCATAGGAAGCAAATCTTTCGCTTCCTATGCTCAGAAAGTGTTTCTGATTGCCTCGCAAGTCGAGGCAATCAGAAACACAAAAAAAAAAATGCACGATCTTGGTCACTGGGTGACCAAGATGGCGCTGCCCTTCTAAGGGCAAGAGCACAGGAGGCAGGAAGTACCTGCTTCCTGTGCTCTCTGGCTGTCACACGATTGCCTCTTCACAGAGGCAATCAGTGACTGCCAGGCACACTGACAGGCAGTGGGGATGCTAAGATGAGTACCTGCTTCCTGTGCTCTCTGGCTGTCACTCGATTGCCTCTTCACAGAGGCAATCAGTGACTGCCAGGCACACTGACAGGCAGTGGGGATGCTCTCCTGAACATCCCCACTGACTGGTCAGATCAATATTAACTCTATATTGATCTGACCAGTTATGATCTGCCTCCCTCTCCTCACATTTTTTTTAGTGAGGGAGAGAGACAGATCAAAGTTCTAAAAGTAAGTAAAAGTAAAAAAAACAATAAATACACAACACACAAATAATAAAACAATAAAAAAAATGTTATTAAAGCAATTCCCTGCGTTTAACCCCTTCCCTGCCACTGATCTTGCATAAGCAGTGATCGTGCACATCAGCGCATTTATTTTTGCTGTTTGTGCATTTATTAGGGGTTAATTTTTTTTTGTACTGTAATTTATTACAGTACTAAAAAGGCTCTTCTAATAGTTATTAACCCCTTATTTGCCGTCGATCACTGCTTACGCAATAATATTGACGCCAAAGCAATTTTTATCTGTCTGAATATTTTTATTTTATTTTTTACACATACCCGCTACATGTAAAGTAAACATTTTTGAGATTTTTTTTTTTTTAAGCTGCCTGAGCGCATAGCGATCAGTAACAGCGAATTAGTGGCAAAGGCGGTTTGGTGATTTCTCAATTAAGCTCACCATTCGCCCTGGTCAGATCAAAATTAATCGGAACAATATTCACAAATATTGATCTGCCTCCCTCTCCTCACTTACATTTTTGTGACGGAAAGAGACAGATCAGTATTAGTGATATAAAATAACATTTTATAAAATTGGCAGGTTTTATGAAAGTCTTTCACTGTGTATTAACCCCTTCCCTGCCATTCATCACTGTGTAAGCAGTAATCTTGCACAGCAACAGTATGTTTTGCTGTCTGCACTGTTTTATGGATTAATTTCTTTGTACTGTAATGTATTACAGTACTAGATAGGCTCTTCTAAGAGCTATTAACCCCTTCTTTGCTCGAGATCACTGCTTACGCACTGATTCTGAGGCCGCGGACCCTATTCAGCTATCTGATACATCATCTAGCGATGTATCGGTGGCTGCTGAGCCCTTGCCACAAGTAGTGATGGGGTCTACCGATAAAAAAATATATGGTTTGGTGGGGGTAAATTACATTGGCTGGCTTCAAAGATATATCCCATAAAGGACACGGACGCAGGTTGACTACATGTCAAAATTCCAAGTTGGAATTTTGAGATGCGCATCTCACAAATGTTGCCTTCTAGCCAAAAACAAACCAACAAACCTATGCAAAAAGTACTACCACAAACTTTTACAAAGGCTGCTGGTAGAATTAGTACCTATACAGTATTAAAATACCACCATTTTAAATACCTTAGGATGTCTATTTTCCAAAAATATATGGTTTGATGGGGTAAAATTCATTGGACGGCTTCAAAAATGTTCCAAATGGAACATGGGCGCAGGCTGACTACATGTCAAAATTCCAGGTTGGAATTGCGCACCCTCTAAATGTGGAATTTTAGACCCAATACAAACCAACAAACCTATGCATGGGGGGTATCCCTGTACTCGGGAGATGTTGCTGAACACATATTGGGTTGTTGTTTGGCAGTGACATATACCAGAATCTGTGAATTCATGCCTGAAGTACAATGCATGTGGGAAAAAAAACTCCCAAAAAAGTACTACCACAAACTTTTACAAAGGCTGCTGGTAGAATTAGTACCTATACAGTATTAAAATACCACCATTTTAAATACCCTAGGATTGCTGGTTTTCCAAAATATATGGTTTTATGGGGTAAAATACTTTGACAGGCTTCAAAAGTGTCCCAAATGGAACATGGGCGCAGGCTGACTACATGTCAAAATTCCAAGTTGGAAATGCACCCCCCCTAAACGTGGCCTTTTAGTCCCCAAATAATCTAACTAACCTACACATGGGTGGTATCCCTGTACTCAGGAGATGTTGCTGAACACATATTAAGGTGTTGTTTGGCACTGACACATAATAGGATCTGTGAATTCATGCCCGATGTACAATGAATGTGAAAAACAAATTACTATCCATAACATTGACATAGGCTGGTGGTAGAATTAGTGCATGAAAAGTGTTAAAATACTACCATTTGAAATACCCTAGGGTGTCTAGTTTTCAAAAATATATGGTTTTGTGGGATAGAATACACTTTTTTGCTTCAAAAAGGTCCCAAATGGGACATGGGCGCAGGTTTTCTGCACGTCAGAATTCCAAGTTGGAAAACCAAAAAGCGCACCTCTCAAATGTGGCCTTTTAACCCCCAAATAACCTAACCAACCTATACATGGGTGGTATCCCTGTACTCAGGAGATGTTGATGAACACATATTGAGGTGTTGTTTGGCACTGACATATAACAGGATCTGTGAATTCATGCCCAAAGTACAATGTATGTGAAAAAAAATTACTACCCAAAACATTGACATAGGCTGGTAGTATAATTAGTGCATGGAAAGTGTTAAAATACTACCATTTGAAATACCCTAGGGTGTCTAGTTTTCAAAAATATATGGTTTTGTGGGATAGAATACACTTTTGTGCTTCAAAAAGGTCCCAAATGGGACATGGGCGCAGGTTTTCTGCACGTCAGAATTCCAAGTTGGAAAACCAAAAAGCGCACCTCTCAAATGTGGCCTTTTTACACCCAAATAACCTAACCAACCTATACATGGGGGGTATCCCTGTACTCAGGAGATGTTGCTGAACACATATTGAGGTGTTGTTTGGCACTGACATATAACAGGATCTGTGAATTCATGCCCAAAGTACAATGTATGTGAAAAAAAATTACTACCCAAAACATTGACATAGGCTGGTAGTATAATTAGTGCATGGAAAGTGTTAAAATACTACCATTTGAAATACCCTAGGGTGTCTAGTTTAAAAAAATATATGGTTTTGTGGGGTAGAATACACTTTCTGGCTTCAAAAATGTCCCAAATGGGACATGGGCACAAGTTTTCTGCATGTCAGAATTCCAAGTTGGAAAACCAAAATGCGCACCCCCTAAATGTGGCCTTTTAGCCCCAAAACAAACCAACAAACCTATGCATGGGTGGTATCCCTGTACTCAGAAGATGTTGCTGAACACATATTGAGGTCTTATTTGGAAATACCCCTTCACATTTTAAGGTAATGTTTACCTAAATTGCAATATATGTGAAAAATTAAAAAAAAAGATTTTTTGCTGCAAACTTTGGCATAGATTGGTGGTAAAATGGCTACATGAAATGTGTCAAAATACCCCAAGTTAAATGCCCTGAGTTGTCTAGTTTTCAAAAATATGTACATGTTGGGGGTCATTCATGGATTTAGTACAGAAATCAGTGTTACAATGTCACTATCGCTAATTTTGAAAGAAAGGATTTTAAAATAGCTTTGCACCACTTATAGTTCTGGCCTTGTAACATGAATAAAAAAGCACAAAAACATAAAAACATGAGCTATTTCTGAACTCAGGACATATATTAGAAACTTTTTAGCAGTGTTTTTTTGTTGTCTCTTGTACATGAATATACGATTTTTCAAATAAAAGTCATAAAAAAATTATTTTTTCAAATTTTTTGCCATATTTTATTATTTTTTTTACATCAAATTATATGCTATTATCAAAATAATGGTATCAAAAGAAAGCCCTTCTTGTAACGATAAAAACAATATATAGTTTGTGTGTGTACACTAAATGAGACAGAAATAAATGACAGCAAAACATCAGAAATGTTAAAACAGCCCATGTCACCAAGCGTCGGACAAGCCAAAAAAGTCATGTCACTAAGGGGTTAAGTAGTTTTGGAAAGGTTTGAGGGTGCAGAATGTCATACAAGGAACATAACATTTAAACAGAAACACAAATAGTGCAAAAACGTTTAATACAACTGTGTGTTAAGTGGTGTGTTTGAGAAGCTCTCACAAACATCCAGAATAACAGGCCTTTAGCAGCAGTGAGATTCCAAGAAGTAGTAGTTTTATTCTGCACAATGGGGATAAAAACATAGACAAAACATAAAGCAGTAAAAGTGATTTTAAACAGTGGCCTGCACTTACAATTTCACTTACAAGCTCCACATTTCGAGTAGGCATATAATAAATAAGTCCACAACAGGGAATGCTTCAGGTTTGGCTTGAATTGAAGTAGTCACCAACTCAACGCGTTTCTCCAGGTGAGTCCTGGCTTCATTAGGAGTTGTAGCAATGTGTGAAAGGTGAAAATTGCGTCCGTTTTATGTATCTCCATTTTGGTGTGAGGGAATCATCTTGTAGTTGAAGGAACTTCGGCATTTCAATTGCTCTCCGAAGTGATCAAAATGCTGACAGGCATTTTTTTCAGTATTGCATGATGCTTCCACATTTAAGCATCGTAGCAATACTATTTGAGCACTGAAAGCAAAAATTTTTTATTTCAGTGTTCGTTTTGGTGCAGGACGAACTAGGTTCGTCCTGTGTCATTAACGCCTTACCATACAGGACGGACCTAGCATGCCCTGTGTCGACAAGGGATTAAGGATATGGGCATAGAGGAGGCAGTGAACAAAACTTGGATAGAGAGAGCACACAGAAACATGAAACCAAAATCTGTACCAGTCGAAATACCCAGAGACATTATCGTGAGATTCGTGACTTTTAACACAATCCAAACAGTGTATCAAGAGATTATATGTCGTTTTGCAAAATTATCCTTCTTTCGGCACTTATCAGTTGCCACCAGGCAAGAAAGAAGGTCCTTTAACTTTTTTACAGAGACACTCAAAAAAAACAATATTAGATTTATGTGGGGATTCCCACTGAAAGTGATTTTCTGGAGGGATGGGCAAACAATTGTGGTTGACTGAATAAAAAAAGCTCAAGAATGGCTAGTGAAAAATCTGATCGATGTAGATTCAGCTGGTGTACCATGTGTATGGAACAAAGAAACAAAATATAGTCGGCTCCAGCCCTTAGTTGTATATAGAGATGGCAATTGTATACACTTCCCTTCTGGGTGCTGAAGTGCATGAAAGCCGGCTCACGGCTCACTTCAAAGCAGACACATCCAGGAAACACAGCCAAACATCCAGGGGTAAGTAGAAAGTATACCAATCAAATCCATATTTAGTATAAAAGTAGAAAGATTTTAATAATGTCCTTGAACATTAAAATCATCAAAATGGCATGGGGCCAAAAAAAAACAGAAAACAGCTAAACGCTAGATGCTTTTCACACCTACTGGTGCTTTATCAAAAGCAAGCTGCATCTTTACAAAGTCAACAGGTATGTTTACATATGGATACAATAAAACGTATGTTCAGCACACTCTCCGATTCGCTATGCCTGCACTGGGACACACCCCTCTCCCTCCCCCAATGAAGACATGCCGCCTCAACAACGAGTTTAACACAGGGAGGAAGCAAAAATAAATACAAAGTAACAGAGAGTGCATGAAGAGGTTCATGTCTATCACTAGTTGCTAAAAAAGGATCAAACATACGTATGCAATAAAAGAATGCCAGTTAAGTGGCACATTTGGAGAGGGCACTCATTGTTAGACAATCAATTAAAAAATTAATGAAACAATCAGCTGACATACTTAGGTTTACTCAAGGTTAGATCAAAAATGGAAGATACATTTCGGACATTATTCTTAAAAGAAAAATATTTTGACAATGATTATTATTTTCAAATAAAATAAAACAAATGACAAAATTAGGTTTACTCAAGGTTAGATCAGAAATGGAACATGGAAGATGAATTACAGAAATTATTCATAAAAGAAGATTTTTGACAATGCTTATTATTTTCAAATAAAATAATGTTAAATGCTAATGTGTATGGGGGGGTCACGGGGGGGAGGCATTAGACATTTGGAGGGAAGACATGACATTATTAGGAATATACACAAATAGAGATTGCAAATCCAGTTTTTTTGTGTGTGTATGTTTAGATCGACACTTGGAGACACGTACAATACGGAGCTTTACAGAATAAGGAAGAACTGAGAAAAGGGATAGTACCACTGATATAGAAGGTTGATTATTAAAAATTTTAATGATAACACGGATACAGTGGGTTGCATGATAAAATTTTACTTACATTATGCACATGCAAAATAACAGAGAGGGGATGTATTTATCATGCCAGGGGTGGGAGGGCGAGTTTGAATGGGATTGAATATTGAAAACCCAACATTGGTAGAATAATGAAGATAAATTTATAAAAGAGGGGAATAATATTAGGGAATTAATATATTTGATCAAGAAGGGACACTTTACATGATGGGTTTTTGAGCTTTCGTGATTTATATGAAATAATATTGAAAAATTCGAATTTATCAAGGGGATGGCACCAATGATATGCTGAAAAGCTGAAAATTAAAAGTTAAATATAAAATAATGTTGATATAATGTTTTTTAAGATAAGTAAATTAGACTATGCACAACTAAATTAATAATAAGGAGGGGTAACGGGTGACGGGGGGGTGAGGAAGAGTGGAACTTAAATATTACAATCCTGTAATTGTGGGAAATGGAGGACAATACTATAAAAGTCCAGAAAAGAAGGAACAAATTAAAAAGTCTGTGTAACAAGGAACATTAAGTCCAAAGGGCCACTCTCCCCCCCCCCCCACATTTTTTTTCTCTCTCTTTCTGTTCCCTCCCTTCTCTCTTGACTCCCTCCTCTGTTTTCATCATCCTTCATCTTGACGGGTGCTCACCCTGTTTGGAACCATTTTTGCTTCTAAAAATCTTTATAATTCTTTACACTAGAGGGGATTAACTAATGGGGGACTAACTTAATCATGATATCATGTAGGGATGAGGGTAGAGAGAGGAAACAAGGCAGCCTGCTGGGCTCCTTAGTAGGACTTCATTTAGATTTTGGAATAGTCACAGAATTTATTGTGTGACCCAGTGGTATAATGCTGTTTAGCCAGATTTTTGTGTGATAGGGGAACTTTATGTAAGAACCCTGCTGTTTTTATGTTATGTGTATTGTAAAAGCCGGATGCCCATACCCTGCATTAAACAGAAGCATCCAGCTAGGATAGATGGTTAGATTCAAATCACTAAATACACAAGGCCTAAATAGCCCACATAAAAGGTCCCGTATGTTAAGATTACTCAAAAAGGAGAGGATTGACATATGCTTCCCCCAGGAAACTCCTTGGTTGGTAATAGAGGAGAATAGATTAAACGGAAGAGGTGTAACAAATAATAAATGCATCTCTGAAGGACAAAAAAACATGCGGGGTGTCGATAGTAGTAATGTCTAGTGTAAAGTTTGAAATTATTCATCAAGAAATTGACCCAGATTCGTTATTTGAATATTTGAATTCAATGAGAAGATGTACACGTTGACCAATATGTATGCACCAAATACCAAACCAGTGACATTTATAGAAAACGTTATGAGTAAAATAGAAAAAATCTTAAAAGGTCATATGATCCTGACAGGTGACTTTAATTGTATAAGTGATGTGGAGATGGACAAAAAATGGAAAAATTAATAGGACAGCAAAATCCATTACAAACTTTGTTAAAAAACATAATTATATGATTTATGGAGAGAATTGCATACAAACAATAAATATTATAGACACTTCTCATTCGCACACTGTTCATACTCAAGAATCAATCTAATTTTAAGGAATTTTTCTACAGTCAAAAATACAAAAAAGGTCTTGATAAAATAAATCATAGGGACAGATCATAATGCAAATATTTTGGAGACTCATGAGAATATTAAAACTACATCAAGAAGAGAATAGACGCTAAATAACTACTTGTTGAAAGATAAGGGAAACATACATTACCTGAAGGAGGTGACGGATTACTATTTTCAAGAAAATAATGTTGCTGATATCTCCTTCACTTCTATGGTGTGCATATACAAGTGTGATCCGAGGACATATAATCAAAATAGGCAGTCTAGCAAATAAAAAAAAGAGGTCAGGCCCTGTCATCTCTATATATATTGAATTATACGATCTAGAAAAAAAACAAAAGAGATCACCAATGAAATTTAGATCCAAAACAATACACAATTTTAATGAATATATAAATGAGAGGGAGATAGAGGAAACAAGTAGGAAACTTGAGAAACTGAAACAACAGCAGTATTTTAAGAATCATAGAGTAGATAGAATAATGACCAATAAACTAAAGAAAAAAACAAGAAAAAAATTGAATATTTCGAATAGTAGAGAACAGCATATGATACATGTCCCCAGAGGAAATAGGCTAGGTCTTTAATGAATATTATAAATCCTTATATACTTTGAAGTAACTGGATGAAAAGGAAAAACAAAAGAATACCTGGACAAATTGAATCTCCCAAAAATCTCAGTCACCCAAATAGAGGAATTGAATGAACCAATCTCGGAGATAGAAGTAAGAGAAGATATAGATACAGCTAAAAAAAACAAAAATCACCAGGACTGGATGGGTTCAGTGCTTTATTTTACAAAAGTTTAAGGGAAAATATAGTAAAATACCTAACAAAAACGTATAATGAAATTAGCAGCAAAGGTGAAGCCCCAGAAGAACTATTAAGCGTGAACATTCTCCCCATATTGAATCCTGACAAAGACCCAGAGCTCATTTTAAATTATAGACCTATCTCACTTATAAATGAAGATACAAAAATATTCTCAGCAATACTGGCAAAAATACTGGAACATGTGATCCCACATATCATTCACCCTGATCAAATAGGCTTTGTAGCGAATAGACCTTCTTATAACAACATAACACACATAACTGATATCTTAGATCTGGCGGGAAAAGAAAAGAAAGAAGTGCTAGTAATTGCACTGGACACTGAAAAGGCCTTTGATCGGGTGAATTGTTTCATGTTTCAAGACTTAAACTCTTTGGAATTGAATGGATTCTGTCTAGAGGCAATACGATCTCTATATTCTACAACTACAGTTAGAACTATCGGGCAAAATATAAGAACAGACTGTTTTCAGTTGAAGAATGGAACAAGGCAGGGTTGCCCTTTATCTACTCTGCTTTATATCATAACACTGGAGATACTGGTGATAGAGATTAGAAAAAACAGCAACATCAGAGGATATCCAGTTTGACAAGAGGAAATTAAAATAGGCCTATATGCAGATGATGTCCTAATTACTATTACAGATTCAAATAATTCCCTTATAGAATTAGTGACATCTATTGATCTATATGCATCCATTTCCAACTATAAATTTAATATTGAAAAATCGACTATTCTCCCACTAAGTACAGTAAAAGTGGAATTGAACAAATGGAAAGCAAAATATAAATTTAGGTGGGAAAGTAGGGAATTTAACTATTTAGGCCTAAAAATAACAGACAATGTAGAGAACATAATGGAAATAAACTTCATGATACTTTTGAAAGAAACACATTTTTTATCAACAGAGTGGCAAATTCTCTTGGACAGGCAGAATTAATATAATTAATGCATACATCATTCCAAAATGGACATAGTTGTTTAGACATTGCCCAATTAAAATCCCAGAAACATGGCTGAAAATGGTACAAGACCATATTAAAAAATATACAGGCAATAGGAAAATCTAAGAATTGGTATTAAGTATCTATCACAAAAAGTAAAAAAGGGGGACTAGCAATGGCAGTAATTAAACAATTATACAAGGCTTGTATGATGGCTTATGCATATAAAACCTAGACATCACATAACCTAAAAGAATCTTGGTGTAATATGGAATATTACAAAGAAGCTTTTTCTGACATGTATAGATCAAGATCATTAATGTGGTTGAAATCCGCACAAACTACTACTGTACCCTCTTGAATAAGGTACAACTTCCTGAGTACTGATCTTAGGAATGACATTTGGCACAAGTTGGGTGCATAAATATTTAATATCAGATAACATTTTTAAAGCATGTATTTTAAGAATATACATCTTCCTTTTGTGTTACCTATCTTTTTTTATTTCTAAAGAGGCTATGTTGTTGTGGATTTGGAGCGTAACTCCAGTTTTTTTGTGTGTTGTGGTTGCACTGGACATTGTAAGTAAGTCTTTTGATATCAAATGACTCAGGTTTTGTGTTTTTTATTGTTTTGGACTGCCAGTGAATTTTTATAGGGGGAATTTAGCACTTTCCCACTTAGTGATAAAAAAGTCTATATCATTTTCGATTGGATGTGAGTCTGCTGTGACAAATAAAATTAGTTAAATTATGGGAGTTCAGTTTTCCTTTCCAGGTGGGAAACACAGTAGGGCAAGGAAGAAAGGAAATGGAAAGTATGGGGGAAGGATAAACAACAATAACATTATATAAAATGACAAATAAATAAGCCATCTTCCAAAATCTGGCATATTTGCAGTGTCATTTAAAATAGGCCTGAGGCAGGGAAGGCCTTACAATTTTCGGTGTTATCTTATTAGGAAGAATTCTATGCTAGGTGTAACATAGGATTTAATTATTGGGTGATAGTGAGGAGAGGTGATAAAAGTAGCATCAACTGGTCACTGGACAAATTATATACTTATTTATACTCTGGTATAGTGTTGTATTTGGAAAATACAATAATTGAATTAGAAATTTGTATTACATACTATCTTAGATTCAATTGGATTTTGAATTAGTTCCTCTTGTGTGCTGCCGTGCGTTGAGCATATGGTAGCATATTTGAGCATTTTGATACTAATATTAATGTAGCAAACTGTTAACAGTATAAGCAGGATGTTCAAAAGCATCATAGTTAGGACTGTGGCACCATCTATTGCCCGTTATGTGAATTTAACTCAAAAGATAGCATAGAGGGGGACTACATACAGAGAGCCCTCCTTTCAACCTTCATAAAAACGGTATAGACTTTATCTAAAATGACACTCAATTATAATATCAGATCTATCATTGATGTTATTGCCCTTCAGTACATTTTTTCATTAAATCATTGTACCTTTGGATGACTTCTACTTACATGGCACTGTAGACCTTTGGATGTCACCAGATTTAGACATTAAAAGATTATTTAAAATGATCTCTTATGTGGATGCTTCTACTATTTTTCACCTTATGATTGAACTGCAACTTGTACATTGTGTGTGTGATTTCACCGCAATAGGAAATAACATTTATGTGTGTGTATTTTAGTACTTTTTATATTAACATTTCCTTTACATATTTCACTGTGCCTCTCCTTTTTTTTTTTTAAATGCATGTGCATACTCTTCAAGATCAAGAAAAGGCTACAATTCTGGACACTGCACATTTCTTTATTTATGTAATGATTATTGTTGGTAAATTATTATTACTCTTTTTGTTATTCTCTGGGGTTATTTAACCCCTTCATGACCAGACTGTTTTTGGAATGTTGTGCGTTAGTGACCGAGGCTGTTTTAACACTTCCGAGGTGTTTGTGTTTAGCTTTAATTTTCTTCTTTGTCAGTTGCTGTACCCACACATATTATATATTGTTTTTTTCAGGACAAGAAGGGCTTTCTTTTCATGACATTATTTTGTTCATATCATTTATTGTATTGTGTAAAAAATAGTAAAATATGGTTAAAATTAAAAAAAATAAACACTTTTTCTGACTTTTCTTTGTAAATTCTTTTACTAAGCTTCAAAAGCTAATGAAAAAACGTGCTAAATAGATTCGACTATAGGTCCTGAGTTACCCAATGTTTATACGTTTTTTTGCTTTTTTTTGCATGTTTTAGGTTAATAAATACAAGTAGCATTTAGCTGTTTCAAAACCATTTTTTTTAAATTAGCGTTAGTGACACTGTAACACCGATATCTGATTTGAATCACTGAATAACCCCCCACATGTACACATTTTTATAAAGTAGACATCCAGGGCATTCAACTTGGGGTAATTTGACACTTTTCACTCACTGTCATTTTACCACCAATCTTTGACAAGTTTTGGCATAGTAATTTTGTGTGTGTTTTATTTCCACACACTTTGAAACTTAGGTATGAATTTAAAGGGGCTGTTCTATTTTATTGCCAAACAAAACCCCAATATATGTTCAGCAACTTCCCCTGAGTATAGCCGTATAGGTGTGCTAGGTTTATGTGGCAGGTACAGGGCAAAATTTAGGATATGGTTATTGCAGCTTTAAAACGTGTATTTATTATGTAATACTTGTGACTACATTTCCTATCATGCTCAGCCAGCCAAAAGCTACCGTAGCAGAATAGGAAATGTAGTCTATAGTAGGAAGCACCGATTTTTGCTATCCTTGCTATCCTGCGGCTGCATGGATCAAATATCCAGCTGCTGCGGGCCCCTATCTACTGCTGGGGGCCAATGCAAAGCACTGGCCCCACTAGCAGTCTTTTTTTTTTTAAATAAAATATCCCTAGAGGACCACAGACAGACATAACATGTCATTGGTCCTCTACGGAATAACTTCTTATTTTTATACAATTTATTATTATTATTTTTAATTTTTTTATTTATTTAATTTTTTATTTTTTTTACATTTTTTTTATTTTTATTTAACTCTAACCTTAACCCTTTAGTTAGGGTTAGTACAAACCCTAATTCTAACTCTAGGATTAGGGTTTTGATGAACTCTAACCCTAACCCAAGAGTTAGGATTAGAACAATAGGAAAAATAAAAATTAAAAAAATCCTTTGGGGCGCTGGTTGTTAATGGGGGGGACCAGGGGGGAGACTTCACACACTATATTTAGTCTCTCTCTGCCCCACGATCAACGTGGAGCAGGGAGAGAATATAGCTGTCAAAGCAGGCACCTGCTTTGACAGCTATTAACATCCGGGCGCTGTGATTGGCTGTCCCAGTGCCCGGATGTTTCCGGGGGGTCCTCAACCTACATGGCTGAAGTGTCTCGGTATCGAGACACTTAGCCATGTCGTTGGTAGCGCGATCGCTCCTGGACCGTCATCGGTCACGAAGGGAGATTTCCCTATGACGGTCCAGGACCGTCATCGGTCGCGAAGGGGTTAAAAAAAAAAAATATTTATTGTATTATTGATTTGTGAGTGCTACCATGTAAAAAGTAATAGTTCTCAAATGTTATGGCGCACTTGAGCAACTTAACCCACATTCAGGAATGGCTTTTGTATTCCCTCATATACCTGCTGACAGTCCTGCATTATAATAATCTTCCTTCAGCCCTATCCCCCTTATCATTATTTTCCTATTTTCATTTCCACCTATTCTTTTATTCTTTTATTATTGTTAGCTAAATAGCTTTTACCTCTGTTTCACTTGAGTCAATTATGAGACAGCTAAGGGGTGTGAAAGACCCTTCAAGTCAAGTCTGATTGGCATATTCCACACTTCAGTTCACACATCAATTTCAATCAGTTAGTTAAACATTAATCATATAAGTAATATATTGCTCAGGTGATGATTTAAGGCATTAGATCATTTTATCATTCTGCAAGATCTGACCAAAGGTTTTTATTACTTTGTTTTTCTGATATTTTATTAGAGTTCAACAAACACAGATTAGGCTAGTACATGTGATTTCAATTATTGATGATCAATGTCTTTTCCTATTTATATCTTTATATTAGTCATTAATGACTGAATTATTTATGATCTTGTCCTTTTTAATTTAGTCAAGGTATTCCTTAGTCCAGTGCTCACTGGGTGTGTTCAGCACTGTCAGCAAATGTGAAAGAAATCATTTTATTCTTTTAACCAGAATTTGATTATTTTTAGCAAAACTTGGATCTTTTCTATCTTGAGTTTTTCTCACATTCATGTTTTTGAAATTGTATTGAAAAAACCTTAATAAAAACAGAATTGAAAGAAAAAAGTAAAAGAGCTGTACACATAGTTTGAACAGTTAGATGGATAAATCCATTATATCTCTTAGCAAGTTTCACAAATGTAGCTCCATTTGTATTAGTCACTAAAAATAATGTACTTGTGGTGGACCACACTACCGTACCGCTAGTGGACTGTGATTTATGGTGTAATGTCAGATATTCTAATAAGTTATGCATTTATAGGGTTGCTCTAAAACAAGTGATTGAGACTACATTGGTATCTAACTTCTTGCAGTGTACAAACACTGACATATTGCTTCTAAAGCCTTTTACAAGATCAATAAATAAATGAAAAATAATTATACACCACTTACCACCTTCAGTTTGGCAGTCTATAAAGTGACCCAAATGCTAATTTAGTCAAGTGAATGGTTACCCATTTCAGAACTAAAAGTGGGCAGAGACCACAGGAGATAGGATGCAACAAAATTATGATCCCTGCTTTGTTTTACTGTTACCAACCCAACTTGATACTGACTTCTCTGTTCCTGACTCTGTCTGATATCTCGATCTGTCCACTGCTTGCCCACATCTCTTGGCCTTTCCTATCCCAGCTGCTCCTGTCTTGTCCCCACTCAAAGACCCCACCTCTGTCTGTCCTGTCCTCAACCCAGTGTCCCTACCTCTCCCTGGCCTGTTCTCACTCAGTGAATCTGCCTCTTCATTCATTATAGTTTTCAGAGAATAAAGTATAATTTGTGGTAAATTAAACTATGGTGCCTGTGATTTGTATTTTTATGTTGCCATGATAAACACCTTTTCATATTTGTTTTTGGTGATTTGTAGTTAATATGCATATGACTAATAATTTGAAACAAATACTGATATGTCTTCTCCCTAGGAAGCTGGTCTGTAGCCCCTTTGGATACCACTCTTGTAGAGATGGGAATGTCTGCTTCATTGAGAGTATCAAAATGTGGTCACATACTCGATGGGGTCTACCAGTATGCTTATGAAGACTATGCCGAGGATTTTTTACAAAACAATTTAGATCATATGAACCAGAGATTACATAAACTTCTACAACCGCGGAGCTTGAAACGTATGAATAGAGAGGGTATACCTAAGAGCTCTTTGAAGTACAAATGTGAAGGCTTTATGACATCTACTACCCAAATAGGAGTTGTGATAAAAACATCTGAAGAACAGACACAATCTGATTGTGTTCCGGCAGGGCATAAAGGCCAGAACTTATTGAAAAGAGGAAAACAAATGAAGACAATAAATGGTAATCAGATAGCAAGGACAGATAAGCCAAGGTTCCTGATGCAGAATTCAGATGAATTGGTTGGTTTACAAGGGATATCTGAAAAAAGGAGAAAACAGCCAATTATCCTTAAAGATGTAAACTTTAAAATAAATTCTACAGAATTTCTGACAAATGATACAATGAAGAAATTAAGTAAGAATGGAGACAATGAACCATCAAACAGAACTGAGGTCAACGGTTTGTCGGATAAGCTCAGAAATGACTACAGGATTAGTGGATATTATGATGATTACAGCAGTACAGAATTTCCAGATTTAGACCTTTATGAAGAATGGTTGGATAAAGATCCTCGTAGTCAAAATGGGGTAATGCGCACTTATTTTATTGCTGCTGTTGAAGTTACATGGAATTATGGATTTGGAAATCACCCCTATTTTATTAAGGAACCGTGAGTATCTGTTTCATATTTTTTGTTTTAAACAATCATTATAATTTAATTTAATATTTTATTTTTAAATTTTATTAATGAAAAAAAAAAAAAAAGACTACATACACTTATGACATATAACAGTTCTCATTTGGACTACTTCTGACTATTTCAATCAATTAACCAGGCAGTCCCATTTCTCCTGCTTTGTAAAATTATGGTGTCTGGGCTGGTTTTTTTCTTTTTGCTATTCTTCTTTATTTTCACTGGTAGGTCAAGCTCATAGAATATTATCATTACCACGGACATGACATAACAAACAATATACAATATACTAAAAGGTACGTGTTTCCAGGCGGAAGACTCGAAATTCACATTGCTCGATACATTTACAACTTAGTCAAATGTGAGACTGGGTGAAAGAAAATATTTTAATGCATGTGACTTTTTGGCTGAGAAACAATCTCCTGGCATCAATATTTCTTTATAACTTTTATCTGCTGCTAGTACAGGCAAATGTCTCTTTATAATGTCTGTAATTTGGGGAAATTCTAAGCTATAAGGGGTTACAAAGGATACCTGGGAAGTTGTTGTTATTTTATCTGTGGAGAGATCAGTGTGGCCAACTGGAATGTTTTCAATGACCGATTTTGAATGACAGCTAATAGCGTGTAATACTGAATTACCTGCTGTGGGTTTCCAATATGACACAGTATCTATCTTATTTGTGACTGAGTCCCCCTTAAAGTTAGATCCAAAAGATGAATGCTACCTGGTGAGCTATTCATGGTGAACTTTAGGTTGAGGAAACTATGATTAATAAAATCTAAAAATTGTAATAAGTTGCATTTGAACCCTGCCATACAAACAACAGATTGTCAATTACCGCCCATTCCAGACTATAGAGTGGTGAAAGGGGTTTGCATGACTGTAAAAAAACTTATCTTCCCAGGACACCATGTACATGTTAGCATACGATGGAAAGAAACATGGACCCATGGCCATGCCCTGGCATTGTAAAAATGCTTTCTCATCAAACATAAAATAATTGTGTGTCACCAAGAGAAGGAGAGACAGAAAAAAGTAAAGGAGCTGGGTGGAGAGGAGATGGCGATGTTATCTGTCTGAGTGGACTGCAAGCTAGACCTGTACTGGATTGTGCCTTCTAGTATATACAGCTATATACAGCATACATTGAACATACTACATTGCTGTAGTTCACAGGCTAATACAGAAATTATATATTTACATATAAAATACATCATCTTTGTGATTTGTGTGTGTTTGTGTCTATGTGGCAATTGGGGAATGGAGGATTTCAAAGGAAATTGTACAGCTCAAAATCTTCATTTAGGCTTGCTGGGGATAGGGTTTTGAGTTCAACGACCCATTTCATCTCCTGTGTGTGTGAAAGATAGTAGGAATGAATCTTTATTATGTTCAGTAAGAAAGTGAGAGGACACATTATTGCTCTTGAGCCCCCTTCTTATGTTCCCCATATGCTCTCCAATTCTTATTTCTAATTGTCTCGAGGTGTGACCTACATATTGTAGGCCGCATGGGCACTGTAGAATATATATGATTGATTTGCTGCTGCAGGTGAGGAAATCTTTTATTTTGTACTGTTTTGGTGATATTGGATTTGAATGTCATGATCTCTTTATTAGTTTTACTGGTGCCTATGCAAGGGGCACATCTACCACATTTGTAAAAAGCATTATCTAGATTAAAATGGTTTATGCTTGCTCGGTTTAAGCCGAGGTTTTAGGCCCCTTTGAATGTTAGCTTAGATTTTTCAGATATCACTGGGCATAGGATTTGATCCTTTAATAGCAGATGCCAATGTTTGGCAAATATGGTTTTAAGTTGTTTGTATTGGGGATTGTAATCAAAGATGACTGGAATTTGGTTGGATTCTTTTTGTCTAGATTTGCTTATATGTAAATAGCTGGGTTCTATCGAATTTAGTAGTTTCTTCTATAGTTTGTTTGAGAGATTCTTCTGTAAAAATCTACTTTTTAAAGTTTTGGCTGGAGTTGTGAATTTTTTTATTTTTGTACAGTTACATCTAATTCTAAGGAATTTACTTTTGGGTTTATTATTGAGCCAGAGTGAGTAATGACAGCTCTGCAATTTTATATATGCGTTCACATCTACCGTCTTGAAAAAGGTGCACGTTTGTATTATTTTCTAAAAACTAAAAAATCAAAAAAGTTGACCGATTGTTTGTTATGCTCACTTTTAAAGATTAGTCCATGTTGGTTGGTATTTGTTACGGTGTACCAGTGACACCCAGGAGGAGGGACCCTTGTTGCAAGATCACCTCTTGGGAAGTCCTTTGTGGTGTTCACCCTGACAAATATGTACCCTAAGGTTGAGCCCAGGGTAATGTTTTGCCAGGGGCTTGTGCGGCACAAGTACAACCTAGAGGTAACCAGGAATGGGTTGCTGGAGTACTCTGAGCAGCACTGGAGACAAGACAGACTGGAACAGGTTGATGATATAAATAGGCTGAGAACAAGCGGAGTCGAGGAACAAGCCAGGGGGTCGAGGCCGGCAGAAGTCAAGCAAAGTCAAAAACAGGCTGAGGATTCGAGGCAGGCAGAGATCAAACGAAGTCAAGGTACTATCCGGGGTTGATGCAGGCAGAGATCAAACAAAGTCAAAAAACAAGCCAAGGGTCAATATCAGAAGTCAGACGAAATATAACAATAGTCCAAAAATAGAGAGAACTCTTTGCACAGGCAACTAGAAAACGAATAAACAGGTGAATAAATATAGGAAGTAATTAGCATAGACCAATGGAGAAGGATATGGGTGTGTCAGGAGGGAGGAACAGGAAAAAACAAAAAGAATACAGAACACTAAAATATATATGCATATATATTACAATAGAAGAGGTTCCCAAGTGATAGAAAGAAAGTAAAACCGAAAATAAAACAAAAATGAATGCATCTATTTGAAGTCTGTATAGAGAGCAAACAGACTCCAAAAACATGGCCACCGTAGATGAAAAACGTCTCCAGAAGTCACTAGTGACTTGCTGACTCCAAAAACATGGCTGCCGTAACAGGTGACAAGCGATGTGAGGGGATCAGGTGAGTGACAGTATTTATGTTGTCAAGGAATTCTAAGAGTTTATGTTCTGTCCCTTTCCAGAGGATTACAATGTTATCTATATAATGGTAATATTCCATTAAATTGCTACTCCATTGGTGGTTACACCAAATTTGCATCCCATTGCTGTCCCTTTTTAATGTATGTAGAATTTACTGTCATGATAGAAGTAGTTGTTTCTTAGTACATTATATTGAGTCTAGGATAAAGGATCTTTGTTTGATGTTAAAAAAAAATTGTCAGATTGTAGCTGTTTGGCTATAGTTTTGGTGCCTAAGTCATGACTTATGTTGGTATACAGGGATTCTATGTCGCTAGTCACCAATTTGCATACTTGATCCCAGCTATGCTGGTTTAGATAATTAATGACTCTGATTGTGTCCTTAAGATGAGATTTTTGTTTGGAAATTAATGGCTGTTGTTGGAGATCTACATAGTGGGCAAGGTCGCTGGATATGGTTTTAGGTTTGGGATGAATATTGTTAATGTAACCATACTCGGTTGTAATCATACTTCTTTTGCCCTTGTTATTAGTGAGTTACAGGAGTTTTGGATTGTGGGTAGGAGGTCTTTTGAAGCCAGTTGGTATACTTGGGTATCTGCCAGTTGTCTATTATTTTTGATGCATAATCTTCTCTGTTAAGGATGACAAGTCAGACCTGCCCTGGTCCTGGCGTCTTGTATTTAACTAAGGCAAAAATTGCTTTTTCAATATCTGATTTGTAAACTGTGATGTTTAGAGTGTCTCTTTATTCTTGTGAGATCTGTGGTAAATTAACTTTATCCAGATAGCTAACATTATTTGCCTCAGATTCTTCCACCTTTAAATTATACTATTTTTTAATAAAAATGCGCACATATATGGCTTTAGGTTCTTAGTTCTTGATCTTTATAAACCATTTTGTGATGTGATTAAGAGCTTTCTGTGTTAGTGCCTTATTTGTCATTAATTTGTCACTTTTATTAACACAACAGTGTAATCTTAGTTCAAGCTTACTTATATTCTTTACAATCTTTTCAGAAGTTCCATGGATTATTAATGCTTGGGTAGACACCCAATAGTCTTTTGGTGCCCTCTTCTGAAGGGGAGATTTTATTTTCAGTAGACAACTTACTGTACTATATATGCAGAGGCGAGATCACATCCAAATTTATGGGAGTACTCATAATTCATCTTAATCAAGTGACCCCTCAAAAATGCCTTAAATGTACACCAGTTGTTAAGACAGGAGGTATCCTCTGCCCAATTTTCCTGGAAGAAAGACTCAATCACACTGTCATAGGAATTAGGTTTTCTAATAAATAGAACTGATCTTGCATACCACACCAGAATCTTTAGAATATAACAAGGGCGTGACTGGAAAAGGATGTGAGACACTGCTGCTCACGTGTGCCTGCTTCCCATGGGTCATTGTTTGAGGTCTAGCCCCTAAGACACCTCCCCTCCCTGGCGTTCCTATCAACGAACGATCGGACCGGGTTAACAAGATTAAGTACCTGGATGGCAAAAATGCTGTATGGTGCCGCTGAAAAGTGCACGGACCAACCAGCGGCCGGGAATCCTGAAAGCCCTTTTGGAGCTGGAGCTACCCATGAAAAACGATCTGGGAGAAAGAAAAAAAGAGAAAAAGACAGATAAGTAAATCTCTATATAAAAAAAAGAGCTCTATATAAAAAGTTAAATGTGACCTATTTATGATTGACTGATCTTGCTAACTAAATTGTATACTGAAGCATATAAAACAACCGTCAACAACTAGGGGTTAAATAGAAAATTGGGTATAAGGTACACACCTAAAGCCTTTTTACAATTTCTTCAGAAAACTTTGTTCAAAGAGACTGGTTAATTGAGACACCTGCAACTTAAGGGGAGTTCGTATATCAAAAACTAAGTACAAGTCACCCCTCTGGATACTTAAGATATCAGATACTTAAAATGGGGAAAAACAATAAAAAAGGAAATGCTACACCAAGCAACCCCACAAAAAGGGGAAAAAATGACATCAACTAATTTAAGATTCTTTTTGATTCCTCTTCCAACCTCTCCAAATGAAGACTCCAACATACTTCGGGAGGATGGAGATTTGCCCAGTGAACAAGTAGAAGGGGCCACAAGGACAACAGAGGAAGAGGAAAATGTATATACAGTTCAAACTAAAGAGTTGCTAACAAAAGAGGACAATCAGTCTATTAGCCAAATGAGGAAAGGCATGGTTGAAATGCTGAGTGAAATTATAAACACCAATAAAGAGGAAGAAATTTGTGTTCAGCAAAAAATTGAAGAAACAGCTGTGGTACTCTGCAGAGGTGGACAAAATAATAAAAAACAAAAAGCTAGCATATAGTAATTATAAAAAATCTCAGAGTGAGGAAGATAGAAAGATCTATAAGAGTAGGCAGAAAGAGGCAAAGCAAGCTATAAGCTTACAAAGCAAAAGCAGAAGAGAAAATAGCCCAGTCAGTGAAAAAGGGGGATAAAACATTTATTTACATACATAACTGAGAAAAGGAAAGTAAAACAAGGATTAGTTAGATTAAAAACAAAAGAAGGATGCTATGTAGAAGAGGATAAAGACCCAGCCGACTGCCTTAATTAATATTTTTGTTCAGTTTTTACAAATGAAAATGATGGTAAGGGACCTAATTTAGGGAAAAAGACTAATGAGTCTTTTGATGCATGTAAGTTTACAAAGGGAGAGGTTTTACTTCAGCTGCCCAAAGTAAAGACAAATAAGTTGATGGGCCCTGATGGGATACTGCTCAAAACAAAAAAGTGTAAGACACAAGAAGAAGTAAAAACATATCGTACAGGTACCCCACTAGTAACAAGGCCTTGCATTGAATATACTCCATTGGCTACAACCCTGTGTTGTCTGTCACTCAGCCATTGTCTAATCCATTCAACAATATTGAAATCCAAACTTAAAGACTGCAGTTTATTGATGAGCCTTCTATGTCCGACAGTGTCAAAAGCCTTACTGAAATCTAGGTAAGCAATGTCTACTGCACCACCATGATCTATTATTTTAGTCACCCAATCGAAAAAATCAATAAGATTAGTTTGGCATGATCTCCCTGAAGTAAACCCATGTTGTCTCTGATCTTGAAATCCATGCAATTTTAGATGTCAACAATCCTATTATTTAACAAGGTTTCCATTATTTTCCACACTACTGAAGTAAGACTTACTAGTCTATATTTGCCCGCCTCCTCCTTACTACCTTTCTTTTGAATGGGCACAACATTTGCTAATTTCCAATCTTCTGGAACTACTCCTGTTAACAATGATTGGTGGTCCCAAGGTAAAATCTAAAAAATCGTGAATAAAAAGTAAAAATTTCCATAAAAAACAATAAACAAAACACCTCAGCTCAACTCGTTTCGTCCGTCCGGTCAGACTTCATCAGGAGCTAGTTGTAAAGTAAGTCTAATACAGAAGCTATGCATTTATATATATACTACCTCCCTCCCCTCCCATTGTCCAATCCTGTCCTGTTCAATTAACTTGCAAGTCTTTTCATATGTGAGTGATACTACACATGGACTTCTCGTTACTACACATGCGTTCCATCATTCATTGGCATTGCATTCAAGGTTTTTACGCATGTACAGTCTATTTTCATTTTAAACAAATTTGTTCTTTAACAAATGCATGTTGCGCATGTGTCACCTCTTCAAACGAAATCTCCTTTACCGAAATTTCAAATGCACATGCATCTGTTTCCACTCTATACAAATTTGTTTATCAATGAATGTGTAGGCCCATGCATTACTTCTTCACACAAATTCTCTTTGATTTGAAGTGCACATGCATTGGTTTCTGTAGTACGAAGTTGACTTTCAATACCAAATTTTTTATATGGTTGTAGTCGAAAATAGTCTCCAATGAGGTTTTTTGTTTCATTTCACCACTTGTATTCAACGTATTTCTTCAACGAATTGCTTGTAACTGAAATGTTCATTAATCGATTCCCACTAAATTCACCTTGAAACCCCTGAACCCCCCAGTATTGGAGCATTTGAGCATTGCCTAACCTATGGAGTAGATACTAAATAGACCAACTGGTGGGAGATGAAGAGGGGAACTATAATGAGATACTACACAATTCAGAGCTGGGGACGGGGGGGGGGGGGGGCAGGCATCACACAGTATAAGTTTATGTATGTTTTGTTTGTATTTTAAGCATTTTGAATGGATGAAGAGATATGGCTTGAATCTAAGTGGAAGAGGGGAGGAGGGAGGGATAAGTTAGAGGGAGAAGGGGATAGAAAGGTACAAGTGTCGATACTCCTCCCTGGGGTTCACTCTGATTCCTTAGCGGGTATTTGTCGATATACAGCTAGAATATTTACATAATATTTGTATGTTTATCTTTCTGTTTTCATAGAAATATTGGGTTCCTTTGTGAGGATTATTTATACTGATAGGTTAAATCGGGGCAGTTATTGCAATGAATTGAAACTGGATGTTTGGAAGATTTGATTCCAGTGCCATACATATGTTCTCCAATTCTTTTAGATAACTTCCTGAAAGTTCTTCCTACGTATAGCTTTTTACACCCACACTGGAGCATATAAACAACATTCTTTGTATTACAGGTCATTTTTGTCTTAATTTTGAATTTTTCTCCTGTTGTCATATTATAGAAAGTTTCAATTTTTAATGGATTATATGTATAGTTGTTACAATTAAAACATTTATAAAACACACAATCATTTTGTTTTTTTTTGTGGATATTTTTCTTTAACATACTAGGGGCAATGA
The DNA here is from genome assembly GCA_036172795.1 of Pelodytes ibericus. Classification (NCBI taxonomy): domain Eukaryota; kingdom Metazoa; phylum Chordata; class Amphibia; order Anura; family Pelodytidae; genus Pelodytes; species Pelodytes ibericus. The sequence goes on from CM069861.1 coordinate 61,226,104, forward strand.
TACTTTTGAGATTTTTAGCTCTTTTATAAATCACCTGAGGTTTGTTCAGGATGATTTATTTTAGAATGCTATCTTGTAATATAATCAGCCAATGTTTCTCTCAGATTTGTTTTAATCTGGAATTATTGGGAATTATATTGAGTCAGAAAGGCTAATTCTGGTTTCTTTCCTGAATCAATATTTGTTTTCGGTTTATCCATCACTACGTTGTTTCTATCTCTGTTGTTGTGTTTCCTCTAACTGTATCCTATTATATTTTTGGGGGGATTAATTCATTTTTAATTAAGTTGACTGTATTTTAAAATCTTCCTCGCTCGTACAATTCCGTTTCATTCTTAGAAATTCTCCTCTAGGTACACACTTTAGCCAACGTGGGTGGTGGCAACTAGCCGATCTTTGAATCCATTTCCATCTGTAGGTTTAAAAAATCTCTTAGTCCCTATATGATTGTTTTTATGAAATAGAGTCAGGTCTAGAAAATGTATTGTATCTGGGTTACTGTCTGAAGTGAACACCAAATTATATTGAATAGAATTTTAAAAATCTGTAAATAGATCTAATGAACTCTGATCTCCATCCCAGATGACTAGGATGTCGTCTATATACATCCGCCAAAAGACCAAATTCAAGTAAAACGGGTTATTGGTCCAAATATGATTTTCTTCCCAACCATTCATATATAAATTAGAATAGCTGGGCACAAATTTGATACCCATGGCGGTCCCCTTTATTTGTAAATAACTCTAGAGATGGCTTGGATGCCTAGCTGGTGGTCTATCACAGTATAGAGTGAAGTCATGTCATAAGTAGCACACCTAAAAGTGTCTTGCCATTCTATATTTTCAACCTCTTGTAGAACTGCTTTAGTATCTTTCAGATACAACAAGGTTCTTTCAACATATGGTTGCAGGTGATAGTCCACGAACTCTGATAGGCCCGCGGGGAGGGAACTGATGCTGCTGGCTATAGGTCTATCCAATGGTTTCTCCGGGTTTTTGTGTAGCTTGGGGAGATAATAAAAGATAGGAATGGGGGGATACTTTTTTACAAAATAATAATAATAATAATGATGATCTCATTATCTAATTCGTTTCTGATCAATTTTTCTAAACATAGCTTGTATCTTTTGTGGGATCTGTTCTCAGTTTTTCATGGGTGTTAACACCTCCCAGAATGCAATAAGCCTCCTGGAGATATCTCTCTATCTAGAATAACGATATCCCCCTTTTATGGGGGGGGGGGGGGTATTGTTATTGGCCATGCAGAAATGGCTATACAGAAATGTTTGCCCATTTCTGCATGGCCATAGTCTTACTGTTAGTCATTGTAGATATTGAGAATCTAGAGGGGTCCAAACCAGGAGGATAAATGTGTAGAGAAAGAGATACAAAAGAAGATATAATAATTGAGGCACTGATTGGTGGCAGCAGAGAGAGGATGACGTAGAACACCGTTGCAGGTGTGGCCGCAGAGGGAACTTCAACACGAGTGAAACCTCTTGCCCAGAAGGAAAGTTAAAGGGGGAAAAAAAAACTTTCTTGAATGTATTTTTGTCTCACAGAACTCAACACAGACTGAAATATTCAAGCCTAACTTACATTTCAAAGAGAACGAAGATTCAGTTTGTACTTATTACAGAGACAGGATATACAAGCGATAACGAATAGGCAGAAAAACCCAGAGAAAACACTCAGTGAAACCTACAGGCTGTCTGACTGCGTAGAGGAGAACCACAGGGGCTCAACCCGATGGGGTGAAACCCAGTGGGCTCCAAACGTAGTGTAACGGACCGTCTACCGGACAAAGTAGACCCTCGGCCCGTTGTGGGAAATCACCTCCTTAGCCCCCAATTACAGCTCAGCATTCACCCAGCAAGTCTTTCCTGGACCCTTGCTCTTTGTACTTAAATAGACAGGACATCTAGCAGTCAGGTACAGCAAGATTGAAGAACTCTTTTATTTGTGATTTACACAGCACATATATACCAAACTGCAATCAGATAACACTTAATTAAACAATAGAAAACTTAAACACATCACCAGTAAAGCAGTATCTAGCCACTTTAATCTGGAGCCAGAAGCAAGGTAGTCAGACTGGGTGCCTGACATAAGAAAACAATGGAAGGCTTAAACACATTAAAGACAGGGTCCATAATCTACAGGGAGGTGTTTGGCCTTCAGGCCCCTCCAAGAACCCCAGTCAGGCAGGCTGTCAGAATTCACTTCGTGACACGTAGAGACCTATATTGCCGCTGCACGCTAAAAAGTAAAATATCTGGGAAAGATTGTCTAACTGTGTGAAAGGAGGCCGTGGCGGTTTCTTTTCTCTGAAGAGGAGAACCTCCGGGGCTTCCAGACACTGAGATCTTTTCCTATTGGACAAATACATCTTCTCCTTTGAGACCTTTGTAAGCTATCGCCATTCCACACATTTAGCAGAGATCCTGGAGACCTTCTATGAAGAAGGAGGCTTTTGAGGCTCTAAACGCAGAGAACTATTATTATCAATCTAGGGGACAATAAACATCCTTCTATCCGTATATTGAAACGAGCAAGTTCTCCACAAGAATATGATACTTCAACAAGAAAGACTACTCGCTACTAGTGTTGAGCGAACCCGGACCGCTCTATTCGGGTTCGTACCGGACATTAGGGTGTCCGTGCCACGAACCCAAACCCGAGAAGTCTGTCCGTGTTGGAGATCGAGGTTCGACGATTTAATGGCGATTTAATGGCGCATGTTGAAAGGCTGCAGGGCAGCCAATCAACAAGTGTTTGACTCTTTTGCCATTAGAAGCCGTCACAGCCATGCCTACTAATGGCATGGCAGTGATTGGCCAGTGCAGCATGTGACCCAGCCTCTATATATAAGCTGGAGTCACGTACACGCACATCATATGAGCTCTTCTTATTGTAGGGAGAGGATGTTGCAGCTGTTAGGGACAGATTAAAAAAACTTCTGTTGTGGAATCTGCAAACTAAAGCAATTATTCAAACTACAGCGATTATTCAAATTACAATGATTATTTTAGTGGGTGCTATACTACATATTTGTACCCTGCCCTGAGCCCAGTACCACAGAGAGTGCAGTGCACATTAATTTAATCCTGTTCTGTTAGCTCAGTGGGCAACATCTAGGAATTTTTAAATACTGCAATTTGTTGGTGTTAAATATTACATTTGCGTGCGCTGTAAGCACAGTATTTGACGGTTCTATTTGACTCTCAGATATGAAGTATATCTGAGAGTCAAATAGAACCGTCAAATACTGTGCTTACAGCGCACTTTGAAAAATTCTAATTGTTTTGGGTGCTAAATAGTACATTTGCATATTGCGGTGTACTCCGTATCTGAGAGTCAAATAGAACAGTCCAATACTGTGCTTAAAGCGCACTTTGAAAAATTCTAATTGTTTTGGGTGCTAAATAGTACATTTGCGTCCTGCGGTGTACTCCGTATCTGAGAGTCAAATAGAAAAGTCCAATACTGTGCTTACAGAGCACTTTTTGAAAAATTCAAATTTTTTTGGGTGCTAAATAGTACATTTGCGTCTTGCAGTGTACTCCGTATGTCAGAGTCAAATAGAACAGTCCAATACTGTGCTTACAGCGCACTTTTTGAAAAATTATAATTGTTTTGGGTGCTAAATAGTACATTTGCATCTTGCGGTGTACTCCGTACCTGAGAGTCAAATAGAACAGTCCAATACTGTGCTTACAGCGCACTTTGAAAAATTCTAATTGTTTTGGGTGCTAAATAGTACATTTGTGTCCTGCGGTGTACTCCGTATCTGAGACTCAAACAGAACAGTTAAATACTGTGCTTACAGCGCACTTTTTGAAAAATTCTAATTTTTTTGGGTGCTAAATAGAACATTTGCGTCTTGCGGTGTACTCCGTATCTCAGAGTCAAATAGAACAGTCCAATACTCTGCTTACAGCGCACTTTGAAAAATTCTAATTTTATTGGGTGCTAAATAGTACATTTGCGTCTTGCGGTGTACTCCGCATCTGAGAGTCAAACAGAACAGTCCAATACTGTGCTTACAGCGCACTTTGAAAATTGTAATTGTTTTGGGTGCTAAATAGTACATTTGCGTCCTGCGGTGTACTCCGTATCTGAGAGTCAAATAGAACAGTCCAATACTGTGCTTACAGCGCACTTTGAAAAATTCAAATTTTTTTGGGTTCACAGTCAAGGATTTTAAGCATGCGTGGGATAGACACAAGGCTATACTAGCTATAAGACCGGGAACGGGGGACTAATAAAAGTACTCAAAAAAAAAAATCAATTGGGCAGACTAGATGGACCATATGGTTTTTATCTGCTGACACATTCTATGTTTCTATGTTTCTATGTTTCTATCTGAAAGTCAAACAGAATAGTCCAATACTGTTCTTACAGCGCACTTTGAAAAATTCTAATTGTTTTGGGTGCTAAATAGTACATTTGCGTCCTGCGATGTACTCCGTATCTGAGAGTCAAACAGGACAGTCCAATACTGTGCTTACAGCGCACTTTGAAAAATGTTAATTGTTTTTGGTGCTAAATAGTAAATTTACGTCCTGCGGTGTACTCCGTATCTGAGAGTCAAACAGAATAGTCCAATATTGTGCTTATAGCGCACTTTAAAAAATTCTAATTGTTTTGGGTGCTAAATAGTACATTTGCATCCTGCGGTGTACTCCGTATCTGAGAGTCAAACAGAACAGTCCAATACTGTGCTTACAGCGCACTTTGAAAAATTCTAATTGTTTTGGGTGCTAAATAGTACATTTGCGTCCTGCGGTGTTCTCCGTATCTGAGAGTCAAATAGAACAGTCCAATACTGTGCTTATAGTGCACTTTTTGAAAAATTCTAATTGTTTTTGGTTGCTAAATAGTACATTTGCGGTCTACTCCATATTTGAGAGTCAAATAATACAGTCCAATACTGTGCTTACAGCGCACTTTGAAAAATTCTAATTGTTTTGGGTGCTAAATAGTACATTTGCGTCTTGCGGTGCACTCCGTATCTGAGAGTCAAATAGAACAGTTAAATACTGTGCTTACAGCGCACTTTGGAAAATTCTAATTGTTTTGGGTGCTAAATAGTACATTTGCGTACTGCGGTGTACTCCGTATCTGACAGTCAAACAGAATAGTCCCATACTGTGCTTACAGCGCACTTTGAAAAATTATAATTGTTTTGGGGGCTAAATAGTACATTTGCATATTGCGGTGTACTCCGTATCTCAGAGTCAAATAAAAAAGTCCAATACTGTGCTTACAGCGCACATTGAAAAATTCTAATTGTTTTGGGTGGTAAATAGTACATTTGCGTCCTGCGGTGTACTCCGTATCTGAGAGTCAAACAGAACAGTTAAATACTGTGCTTACAGCGCACTTTTTGAAAAATTCTAATTTTTTTGGGTGCTAAATAGAACATTTGCGTCTTGCGGTGTACTCCGTATGTCAGAGTCAAATAGAACAGTCCAATACTCTGCTTACAGCGCACTTTGAAAAATTCTAATTTTATTGGGTGCTAAATAGTACATTTGCGTCTTGCGGTGTACTCCGTATCTGAGAGTCAAACAGAACAGTTAAATACTGTGCTTACAGCGCACTTTGAAATTTTTTTATTGTTTTTGGTGCTAAATAGTACATTTGCGTCATGCGGTGCACTCCGCATCTGAGAGTCAAACAGAACAGTCCAATACTGTGCTTACAGCGCACTTTGAAAATTGTAATTGTTTTGGGTGCTAAATAGTACATTTGCGTCCTGCGGTGTACTCCGTATCTGAGAGTCAAACAGAACAGTCCAATACTGTGCTTACAGCGCACTTTGAAAAATTCTAATTGTTTTGGGTGCTAAATAGTACATTTGCGTCCTGCGGTGTTCTCCGTATCTGAGTGTCAAATAGAACAGTCCAATACTGTGCTTATAGTGCACTTTTTGAAAAATTCTAATTGTTTTTGGGTGCTAAATAGTACATTTGCGGTCTACTCCATATTTGAGAGTCAAATAATACAGTCCAATACTGTGCTTACAGCGCACTTTGAAAAATTCTAATTGTTTTGGGTGCTAAATAGTACATTTGCGTCTTGCGGTGTACTCCGTATCTGAGAGTCAAACAGAACAGTCCAATACTGTGCTTACAGCGCACTTTGAAAAATTCTAATTTTTTTGGGTGCTAAATAGTACATTTGCGTCTTGCGGTGTACTCCGTATCTGAGAGTCAAATACAACCGTCTAATACTGTGCTTACAGCGTACTTTGAAAAATTCTAATTGTTTTGGGTGCTAAATAGTACATTTGCGTCTTGCGGTGTACTCCGTATCTGAGAGTCAAACAGAACAGTTAAATACTGTGCTTACAGCGCACTTTGAAAATTCTAATTGTTTTGTGTGCTAAATAGTTCATTTGCGTCCTGCGGTGTACTCCGTATCTGAGAGTCAAATACAACAGTCTAATACTGTGCTTACAGCGCACTTTGAAAAATTCAAATTGTTTTGGGTGCTAAATAGTACATTTGCGTCTTGCGGTGTACTCCGTATCTGAGAGTCAAACAGAACAGTTAAATACTGTGCTTACAGCGCACTTTGAAAAATGTTAATTGTTTTGGGTGCTACATAGTACATTTGCTTCCTGCGGTTTACTCCGCATCTGAGAGTCAAAAAGAACAGTCCAATACTGTGCTTACAGCGCACTTTTTGAAAAATTCTAATTTTTTGGGGTGCTAAATAGTACATTTGCGTCTTGCGGTGTACTCCGTATCTCAGAGTCAAATAGAACAGTCCAATACTGTGCTTACAGCGCACTGTGAAAAATGATAATTTTTTTGGGTGCTAAATAGTACATTAGTTCCCCGGGAAACAGGCAAAGCCTAGGTGGGAGGGGGCATGTATGAGTGAGGGGTGTGAGTGGCACCTATGACAGTGCTGGTGGGGGAGTGGCTGTGGGTTGGGGTATTTAAGGACCCCTCCATCTTGGAGTCAGCAGCCATTTTAATTTCAAACGGACACAGCAGGAAAAATCTCCCGCCCACCCTCCCTATTGTTTATATTGTATTATTGATTTTGTATTAACACCCTTTCTCTGTCACAGCAGGCAGGGTGGTCCTTGCCAATACTGTTATGAATGGAGGATCGAGTCAAAGGATGGATAGGGTGGACCCTCTCCTAACCTCTCAAATATTAGAAGGATGGCTAATGGTCGTGCCCACCGAGCTAACTGTCGGCTGGTGGTTAGCATTAGGTTTGGAATAATGATGGAATTAGTATGGACGAGGGGAGAGGGGTGTCTCTTCTAGGGACTCCAGTTTAAAGGATGGTGATTTAATGTTTACAATTGGCAAGGACTATTTGGAGCTGTATGTTAATTATGTTTTGGTGTGTTATTAAAGTATTTATATTTTACAGAGTTAATAATTTATAAGAAATAGATGAAAAAATGGAGAAGGTTTGGCATACAGTTCCTCTTGGTTTGTAAATAAAGAAAGCTGTGGCCTATTTAACTCCATACATGTCTCGTGTCATTATTGGGAGAGGGTATGGGGTTTATAAATAAGTAAGGAACATTCCCCTTTACATCATACATGCGTCCTGTGGTGTACTCCGTATCTGGCAGTCAAACAGAATAGTCCAATACTGTGCTTTCAGCGCACTTTGAAAAATTATAATTGTTTCGGGTGCTAAATAGTACATTTGCGTCTTGCGGTGTACTCCGTATCTGAGAGTCAAACAGAATAGTCCAATACTGTGCTTACAGCGCACTTTGAAAAATTCTAATTGTTTTGGGTGCTAAATAGTACATTTGCGTCGTGCGGTGTACTCCGTATCTGAGAATCAAATACAACAGTCTAATACTGTGCTTACAGCGCATTTTTTGAAAAATTCTAATTGTTTTGGGTGCTAAATAGTAAATTTGCGTCTTGTGGTGTACTCCGTATCTGAGAGTCAAATAGAACAGTCCAATGCTGTGCTTACAGCGCACTTTGAAAAATTCTAATTGTTTTGGGTGCTAAATAGTACATTTGCGTCTTGCGGTGTACTCCGTATCTGAAAGTCAAACAGAATAGTCCAATACTGTGCTTACAGCGCACTTTGAAAAATTGTAATTGTTTTGGGTGCTAAATAGTACATTTGCGTCTTGCGGTGTACTCCGTATCTGAGAGTCAAACAGAATAATCCAATACTGTGCTTACAGCGCACTTTGAAAAATTCTAATTGTTTTGGGTGCTAAATAGTACATTTGCGTCCTGCGGTGTACTCCGTTCTGAGAATCAAATACAACAGTCTAATACTGCGCTTACAGCGCATTTTTTGAAAAATTCTAATTGTTTTGGGTGCTAAATAGTACATTTGCGTCCTGCGGTGTACTCCGTATCTGAGAGTCAAATAGAACAGTCCAATACTGTGCTTTCAGCGCACTTTGAAAAATTATAATTGTTTTGGGTGCTAAATAGTACATTTGCGTCCTGCGGTGTACTCCGTATCTGAGAGTCAAATAGAACAGTCCAATACTGTGCTTACAGCGCACTTTGAAAAATTCTAATTGTTTTGGGTGCTAAATAGTACATTTGCGTCCTGCGGTGTACTCCGTATCTGAGAGTCAAACAGAACAGTCCAATACTGTGCTTACAGCGCACTTTGAAAAATTGTAATTGTTTTGGGTGCTAAATAGTACATTTGCGTCTTGCGGTGTACTCCGTATCTGAGAGTCAAACAGAATACTCCAATACTGTGCTTACAGCGCACTTTGAAAAATTCTAATTGTTTTGGGTGCTAAATAGTACATTTGCGTCCTGCGGTGTACTCCGTATCTGAGAATCAAATACAACAGTCTAATAATGTGCTTACAGCGCATTTTTTGAAAAATTCTAATTGTTTTGGGTGCTAAATAGTAAATTTGCGTCTTGCGGTGTACTCCGTATCTGAGAGTCAAATAGAACAGTCCAATACTGTGCTTACAGCGCACTTTGAAAAATTCTAATTGTTTTGGGTGCTAAATAGTACATTTGCTTCTTGCGGTGTACTACGTATCTGAGAGTCAAACAGAATAGTCCAATACTGTGCTTACAGCGCACTTTGAAAAATTGTAATTGTTTTGGGTGCTAAATAGTACATTTGCGTCTTGCGGTGTACTCCATATCTGAGATTCAAACAGAATAATCCAATAATGTGCTTACAGCGCACTTTGAAAAATTCTAATTGTTTTGGGTGCTAAATAGTACATTTGCGTCCTGCGGTGTTCTTCGTATCTGAGAGTCAAATAGAACAGTCCAATAATGTGCTTATAGCGCACTTTTTGAAAAATTCTAATTTTTTTGGGTGCTAAATAGTACATTTGCGTCCTGCGGTGTACTCCGTATCTGACAGTCAAATAGAATAGTCCAATACTGTGCTTACAGCGCACTTTGAAAAATCATAATTGTTTTGGGTGCTAAATAGTACATTTGCGTCCTGCGGTGTACTCCGTATCTGAGAGTCAAACAGAACAGTCCAATACTGTGCTTACAGCGCACTTTGAAAATTCTAATTGTTTTGGGTGGTAAATAGTACATTTGCGTCTTTCGGTGCACTTCATATCTGAGAGTCAAATAGAATAGTCCAATATTGTGCTTACAGCGCACTTTGAAAAATTTTAATTGTTTTGGGTGCTAAATAGTACATTTGCGTCCTGCGGTGTACTCCGTATCTGAGAGTCAAACAGAACAGTCCAATACTGTGCTTACAGCGCACTTTGAAAAATTATAATTGTTTTGTGTGCTAAATAGTTCATTTGCGTCCTGCGGTGTACTCCGTATCTGAGAGTCAAATAGAACAGTCCAATACTGTGCTTATAGTGCACTTTTTGAAAAATTCTAATTGTTTTTGGGTGCTAAATAGTACATTTGCGGTCTACTCCATATTTGAGAGTCAAATAATACAGTCCAATACTGTGCTTACAGCGCACTTTGAAAAATTCTAATTGTTTTGGGTGCTAAATAGTACATTTGCGTCTTGCGGTGTACTCCGTATCTGAGAGTCAAACAGAACAGTCCAATACTGTGCTTACAGCGCACTTTGAAAAATTCTAATTTTTTTGGGTGCTAAATAGTACATTTGCGTCTTGCGGTGTACTCCGTATCTGAGAGTCAAATACAACCGTCTAATACTGTGCTTACAGCGTACTTTGAAAAATTCTAATTGTTTTGGGTGCTAAATAGTACATTTGCGTCTTGCGGTGTACTCCGTATCTGAGAGTCAAACAGAACAGTTAAATACTGTGCTTACAGCGCACTTTGAAAAATGTTAATTGTTTTGGGTGCTACATAGTACATTTGCTTCCTGCGGTTTACTCCGCATCTGAGAGTCAAAAAGAACAGTCCAATACTGTGCTTACAGCGCACTTTTTGAAAAATTCTAATTTTTTGGGGTGCTAAATAGTACATTTGCGTCTTGCGGTGTACTCCGTATCTCAGAGTCAAATAGAACAGTCCAATACTGTGCTTATAGTGCACTTTTTGAAAAATTCTAATTGTTTTTGGGTGCTAAATAGTACATTTGCGGTCTACTCCATATTTGAGAGTCAAATAATACAGTCCAATACTGTGCTTACAGCGCACTTTGAAAAATTCTAATTGTTTTGGGTGCTAAATAGTACATTTGCGTCTTGCGGTGTACTCCGTATCTGAGAGTCAAACAGAACAGTCCAATACTGTGCTTACAGCGCACTTTGAAAAATTCTAATTTTTTTGGGTGCTAAATAGTACATTTGCGTCTTGCGGTGTACTCCGTATCTGAGAGTCAAATACAACCGTCTAATACTGTGCTTACAGCGTACTTTGAAAAATTCTAATTGTTTTGGGTGCTAAATAGTACATTTGCGTCTTGCGGTGTACTCCGTATCTGAGAGTCAAACAGAACAGTTAAATACTGTGCTTACAGCGCACTTTGAAAAATGTTAATTGTTTTGGGTGCTACATAGTACATTTGCTTCCTGCGGTTTACTCCGCATCTGAGAGTCAAAAAGAACAGTCCAATACTGTGCTTACAGCGCACTTTTTGAAAAATTCTAATTTTTTGGGGTGCTAAATAGTACATTTGCGTCTTGCGGTGTACTCCGTATCTCAGAGTCAAATAGAACAGTCCAATACTGTGCTTATAGTGCACTTTTTGAAAAATTCTAATTGTTTTTGGGTGCTAAATAGTACATTTGCGGTCTACTCCATATTTGAGAGTCAAATAATACAGTCCAATACTGTGCTTACAGCGCACTTTGAAAAATTCTAATTGTTTTGGGTGCTAAATAGTACATTTGCGTCTTGCGGTGTACTCCGTATCTGAGAGTCAAACAGAACAGTCCAATACTGTGCTTACAGCGCACTTTGAAAAATTCTAATTTTTTTGGGTGCTAAATAGTACATTTGCGTCTTGCGGTGTACTCCGTATCTGAGAGTCAAATACAACCGTCTAATACTGTGCTTACAGCGTACTTTGAAAAATTCAAATTGTTTTGGGTGCTAAATAGTACATTTGCGTCTTGCGGTGTACTCCGTATCTGAGAGTCAAACAGAACAGTTAAATACTGTGCTTACAGCGCACTTTGAAAAATGTTAATTGTTTTGGGTGCTACATAGTACATTTGCTTCCTGCGGTTTACTCCGCATCTGAGAGTCAAAAAGAACAGTCCAATACTGTGCTTACAGCGCACTTTTTGAAAAATTCTAATTTTTTGGGGTGCTAAATAGTACATTTGCGTCTTGCGGTGTACTCCGTATCTCAGAGTCAAATAGAACAGTCCAATACTGTGCTTATAGTGCACTTTTTGAAAAATTCTAATTGTTTTTGGGTGCTAAATAGTACATTTGCGGTCTACTCCATATTTGAGAGTCAAATAATACAGTCCAATACTGTGCTTACAGCGCACTTTGAAAAATTCTAATTGTTTTGGGTGCTAAATAGTACATTTGCGTCTTGCGGTGTACTCCGTATCTGAGAGTCAAACAGAACAGTCCAATACTGTGCTTACAGCGCACTTTGAAAAATTCTAATTTTTTTGGGTGCTAAATAGTACATTTGCGTCTTGCGGTGTACTCCGTATCTGAGAGTCAAATACAACCGTCTAATACTGTGCTTACAGCGTACTTTGAAAAATTCTAATTGTTTTGGGTGCTAAATAGTACATTTGCGTCTTGCGGTGTACTCCGTATCTGAGAGTCAAACAGAACAGTTAAATACTGTGCTTACAGCGCACTTTGAAAATTCTAATTGTTTTGTGTGCTAAATAGTTCATTTGCGTCCTGCGGTGTACTCCGTATCTGAGAGTCAAATACAACAGTCTAATACTGTGCTTACAGCGCACTTTGAAAAATTCAAATTGTTTTGGGTGCTAAATAGTACATTTGCGTCTTGCGGTGTACTCCGTATCTGAGAGTCAAACAGAACAGTTAAATACTGTGCTTACAGCGCACTTTGAAAAATGTTAATTGTTTTGGGTGCTACATAGTACATTTGCTTCCTGCGGTTTACTCCGCATCTGAGAGTCAAAAAGAACAGTCCAATACTGTGCTTACAGCGCACTTTTTGAAAAATTCTAATTTTTTGGGGTGCTAAATAGTACATTTGCGTCTTGCGGTGTACTCCGTATCTCAGAGTCAAATAGAACAGTCCAATACTGTGCTTACAGCGCACTGTGAAAAATGATAATTTTTTTGGGTGCTAAATAGTACATTAGTTCCCCGGGAAACAGGCAAAGCCTAGGTGGGAGGGGGCATGTATGAGTGAGGGGTGTGAGTGGCACCTATGACAGTGCTGGTGGGGGAGTGGCTGTGGGTTGGGGTATTTAAGGACCCCTCCATCTTGGAGTCAGCAGCCATTTTAATTTCAAACGGACACAGCAGGAAAAATCTCCCGCCCACCCTCCCTATTGTTTATATTGTATTATTGATTTTGTATTAACACCCTTTCTCTGTCACAGCAGGCAGGGTGGTCCTTGCCAATACTGTTATGAATGGAGGATCGAGTCAAAGGATGGATAGGGTGGACCCTCTCCTAACCTCTCAAATATTAGAAGGATGGCTAATGGTCGTGCCCACCGAGCTAACTGTCGGCTGGTGGTTAGCATTAGGTTTGGAATAATGATGGAATTAGTATGGACGAGGGGAGAGGGGTGTCTCTTCTAGGGACTCCAGTTTAAAGGATGGTGATTTAATGTTTACAATTGGCAAGGACTATTTGGAGCTGTATGTTAATTATGTTTTGGTGTGTTATTAAAGTATTTATATTTTACAGAGTTAATAATTTATAAGAAATAGATGAAAAAATGGAGAAGGTTTGGCATACAGTTCCTCTTGGTTTGTAAATAAAGAAAGCTGTGGCCTATTTAACTCCATACATGTCTCGTGTCATTATTGGGAGAGGGTATGGGGTTTATAAATAAGTAAGGAACATTCCCCTTTACATCATACATGCGTCCTGTGGTGTACTCCGTATCTGGCAGTCAAACAGAATAGTCCAATACTGTGCTTTCAGCGCACTTTGAAAAATTATAATTGTTTCGGGTGCTAAATAGTACATTTGCGTCTTGCGGTGTACTCCGTATCTGAGAGTCAAACAGAATAGTCCAATACTGTGCTTACAGCGCACTTTGAAAAATTCTAATTGTTTTGGGTGCTAAATAGTACATTTGCGTCGTGCGGTGTACTCCGTATCTGAGAATCAAATACAACAGTCTAATACTGTGCTTACAGCGCATTTTTTGAAAAATTCTAATTGTTTTGGGTGCTAAATAGTAAATTTGCGTCTTGTGGTGTACTCCGTATCTGAGAGTCAAATAGAACAGTCCAATGCTGTGCTTACAGCGCACTTTGAAAAATTCTAATTGTTTTGGGTGCTAAATAGTACATTTGCGTCTTGCGGTGTACTCCGTATCTGAAAGTCAAACAGAATAGTCCAATACTGTGCTTACAGCGCACTTTGAAAAATTGTAATTGTTTTGGGTGCTAAATAGTACATTTGCGTCTTGCGGTGTACTCCGTATCTGAGAGTCAAACAGAATAATCCAATACTGTGCTTACAGCGCACTTTGAAAAATTCTAATTGTTTTGGGTGCTAAATAGTACATTTGCGTCCTGCGGTGTACTCCGTTCTGAGAATCAAATACAACAGTCTAATACTGCGCTTACAGCGCATTTTTTGAAAAATTCTAATTGTTTTGGGTGCTAAATAGTACATTTGCGTCCTGCGGTGTACTCCGTATCTGAGAGTCAAATAGAACAGTCCAATACTGTGCTTTCAGCGCACTTTGAAAAATTATAATTGTTTTGGGTGCTAAATAGTACATTTGCGTCCTGCGGTGTACTCCGTATCTGAGAGTCAAATAGAACAGTCCAATACTGTGCTTACAGCGCACTTTGAAAAATTCTAATTGTTTTGGGTGCTAAATAGTACATTTGCGTCCTGCGGTGTACTCCGTATCTGAGAGTCAAACAGAACAGTCCAATACTGTGCTTACAGCGCACTTTGAAAAATTGTAATTGTTTTGGGTGCTAAATAGTACATTTGCGTCTTGCGGTGTACTCCGTATCTGAGAGTCAAACAGAATACTCCAATACTGTGCTTACAGCGCACTTTGAAAAATTCTAATTGTTTTGGGTGCTAAATAGTACATTTGCGTCCTGCGGTGTACTCCGTATCTGAGAATCAAATACAACAGTCTAATAATGTGCTTACAGCGCATTTTTTGAAAAATTCTAATTGTTTTGGGTGCTAAATAGTAAATTTGCGTCTTGCGGTGTACTCCGTATCTGAGAGTCAAATAGAACAGTCCAATACTGTGCTTACAGCGCACTTTGAAAAATTCTAATTGTTTTGGGTGCTAAATAGTACATTTGCTTCTTGCGGTGTACTACGTATCTGAGAGTCAAACAGAATAGTCCAATACTGTGCTTACAGCGCACTTTGAAAAATTGTAATTGTTTTGGGTGCTAAATAGTACATTTGCGTCTTGCGGTGTACTCCATATCTGAGATTCAAACAGAATAATCCAATAATGTGCTTACAGCGCACTTTGAAAAATTCTAATTGTTTTGGGTGCTAAATAGTACATTTGCGTCCTGCGGTGTTCTTCGTATCTGAGAGTCAAATAGAACAGTCCAATAATGTGCTTATAGCGCACTTTTTGAAAAATTCTAATTTTTTTGGGTGCTAAATAGTACATTTGCGTCCTGCGGTGTACTCCGTATCTGACAGTCAAATAGAATAGTCCAATACTGTGCTTACAGCGCACTTTGAAAAATCATAATTGTTTTGGGTGCTAAATAGTACATTTGCGTCCTGCGGTGTACTCCGTATCTGAGAGTCAAACAGAACAGTCCAATACTGTGCTTACAGCGCACTTTGAAAATTCTAATTGTTTTGGGTGGTAAATAGTACATTTGCGTCTTTCGGTGCACTTCATATCTGAGAGTCAAATAGAATAGTCCAATATTGTGCTTACAGCGCACTTTGAAAAATTTTAATTGTTTTGGGTGCTAAATAGTACATTTGCGTCCTGCGGTGTACTCCGTATCTGAGAGTCAAACAGAACAGTCCAATACTGTGCTTACAGCGCACTTTGAAAAATTATAATTGTTTTGTGTGCTAAATAGTTCATTTGCGTCCTGCGGTGAACTCCGTATCTGAGAGTCAAATACAACAGTCTAATACTGTGCTTACAGCGCACTTTGAAAAATTCTAATTGTTTTGGGTGCTAAATGGTACATATGCGTCTTGCGGTGTACTCCGTATCTGAGAGTCAAACAGAACAGTTAAATACTGTGCTTACAGCGCACTTTGAAAAATTCTAATTGCTTTGGGTGCTAAATAGTACATTTGCGTCCTGCGGTTTACTCCGCATCTGAGAGTCAAACAGAACAGTCCAATACATTGCTTACAGCACACTTTTTGAAAAATTACAATTGTTTTGGGTGCTAAATAGTTCATTTGCGTCCTGCGGTGTACTCTGTATCTGAGAGTCAAATACAACAGTCTAATACTGTGCTTACAGCGCACTTTTTGAAAAATTCTAATTGTTTTGGGTGCTAAATAGTACATTTGGGTCTTGCGGTGTACTCCGTATCTGAGAGTCAAACAGAACAGTTAAATACTGTGCTTACAGCGCACTTTTTGAAAAATTTTAATTGTTTTGGGTGCTAAATAGTACATTTGTGTCCTGCTGTGTACTCCGTATCTAAGAGTCAAACAGAACAGTCCAATATTGTGCTTACAGCGCACTTTGAAAAATTATAATTGTTTTGTGTGCTAAATAGTACATTTGCGTCCTGCGGTGTACTCCGTATCTGACAGTCAAACAGAATAGTCCAATACTGTGCTTACAGCGCACTTTGAAAAATTATAATTGTCTTGGGGGCTAAATAGTACATTTGCATATTGCGGTGTACTCCGTATCTCAGAGTCACATAAAATAGTCCAATACTGTGCTTACAGCGCACTTTGAAAAATTCTAATTGTTTTGGGTGCTAAATAGTACATTTCCATCTTGCAGTGTACTCCATATTTGAGAGTCAAATAGATAAGTCCAATACTGTGCTTACAGCGCACTTTGAAAAATTCTAATTGTTTTGGGTGCTAAATAGTACATTTGCGTCTTGCGGTGTACTCCGTATCTGAGAGTCAAACAGAACAGTTAAATACTGTGCTTACAGCGCACTTTGAAAAATTATAATTGTTTTGGGTGCTAAATAGTTCATTTGCGTCCTGCGGTGTTCTCCGTATCTGAGAGTCAAATAGAACAGTCCAATACTGTGCTTATAGTGCACTTTTTGAAAAATTCTAATTGTTTTTGGGTGCTAAATAGTACATTTGCGTCCTGCGGTGTACTCCGTATCTGACAGTCAAATAGAATAGTCCAATACTGTGCTTACAGCGCACTTTGAAAAATTATAATTGTTTTGGGTGCTAAATAGTACATTTGCGTACTGCGGTGTACTCCGTATCTGAGAGTCAAACAGAACAGTCCAATACTGTGCTTACAGCACACTTTGAAAAATTCGAATTGTTTTGGGTGCTAAAAATTACATTTGCGTCTTGCGGTGTACTCCTTATCTGAGAGTCAAATAGAACAGTTAAATACTGTGCTTACAGCGCACTTTGAAAAATTCTAATTGTTTTGGGTGCTAAATAGTACATTTGCGTCCTGCGGTGTACTCCGTATCTGAGAGTCAAACAGAACAGTTAAATACTGTGCTTACAGCGCACTTTGAAATTTCTAATTGTTTTGGGTGGTAAATAGTACATTTGAGTCTTTCGGTGCACTTCATATCTGAGAGTCAAATAGAATAGTCCAATATTGTGCTTACAGCGCACTTTGAAAAATTTTAATTGTTTTGGGTGCTAAATAGTACATTTGGGTCCTGCGATGTTCTCCGTATCTGAGAGTCAAATAGAACAGTCCAATACTGTGCTTATAGCGCACTTTTTGAAAAATTCTAATTGTTTTTGGGTGCTAAATAGTCCATTTGCGTCTTGCAGTGTACTCCGTATCTGAGAGTCACACAAAACAGTTAAATACTGTGCTTACAGAGCACTTTTTGAAAAATTCTAATTTTTTTGGGTGCTAAATAGTACATTTGCGTCTTGCGGTGTACTCCGTATCTGAGAGTCAAAAAGAACAGTTAAATACTGTGCTTACAGCGCACTTTGAAAAATGTTAATTGTTTTGTGTGCTAAATAGTATATTTGCGTCCTGCGGTGTACTCCGTATCTGAGAGTCAAACAGAATAGTCCAATACTGTGCTTACAGCGCACTTTGAAAAATGTTAATTGTTTTGGGTGCTAAATAGTACATTTGCGTCCTGCGGTGTACTCCGTATCTGAGAGTAAAACAGAATAGTCCAATACTGTGCTTACAGCGCACTTTGAAAAATTCGAATTTTTTTGGGTGCTAAATAGTACATTTGCGTCTTGCTGTGTACTCCGTATCTGAGAGTCAAATACAACAGTTAAATACTGTGCTTATAGCGCACTTTGAAAAATTATAATTGTTTTGGGTGCTAAATAGTTAATTTGCGTCTTGCGGTGTACTCCGTATCTGAGAGTCAAATAGAACAGTTAAATACTGTGCTTACAGCGCACTTTGAAAAATTATAATTGTTTTGGGTGCTAAATAGTATATTTGCGTCCTGCTGTGTACTCCGTATCTGACAGTCAAACAGAATAGTCCAATACTGTGCTTACAGCGCACTTTTAAAAATTATAATTGTTTTTGGGGCTAAATAGTACATTTGCATATAGCGGTGTACTCCGTACCTGAGAGTCAAATAGAACAGTCCAATACTGTGATTACAGCGAACTTTGAAAAATGTTAATTGTTTTGGGTGCTAAATAGTACATTTGCGTCCTGCGGTGTACTCCGTATCTGAGAGTCAAACAGAACAGTCCAATACTGTGCTTACAGCGCACTTTGAAAAATTCTAATTGTTTTGGGTGCTAAATAGTTCATTTGCGTCCTGCGGTGTACTCCGTATCTGAGAGTCAAATACAACAGTCTAATACTGTGCTTACAGCGCACTTTGAAAAATTATAATTGTTTTGGGTGCTAAATAGTTCATTTGCATCCTGCAGTGTACTCCGTATCTGAGAGTCAAATACAACAGTCCAATACTGTGCTTACTTCTAATTTTTTTGGGTGCTAAATAGTACATTTGCGTCTTGCGGTGTACTCCGTATCTGAGAGTCAAAAAGAACAGTTAAATACTGTGCTTACAGCGCACTTTGAAAAATTCGAATTGTTTTGGGTGCTAAATAGTTCATTTGCGTCCTGCGGTGTACTCCGTATCTGAGAGTCAAATACAACAGTCTAATACTGTGCTTACAGCGCATTTTTTGAAAACTTCTAATTGTTTTGGGTGCTAAATAGTACATTTGCGTCTTGTGGTGTACTCCGTATCTGAGAGTCAAACAGAACAGTCCAATACTGTGCTTACAGCGCACTTTGAAAAATTATAATTGTTTTGGGTGCTAAATAGTTCATTTGCATCCTGCAGTGTACTCCGTATCTGAGAGTCAAATACAACAGTCCAATATTGTGCTTACTTCTAATTTTTTTGGGTACTAAATAGTACATTTGCGTCTTGCGGTGTACTCCGTATCTGAGAGTCAAAAAGAACAGTTAAATACTGTGCTTACAGCGCACTTTGAAAAATTCTAATTGTTTTGGGTGCTAAATAGTACATTTGCGTCCTGCGGTGTACTCCGTATCTGACAGTCAAACAGAATAGTCCAATACTGTGCTTACAGCGCACTTTGAAAAATTATAATTGTTTTGGGGGCTAAATAGTTCATTTGCATATTGCGGTGTACTCCGTACCTGAGAGTCAAATAGAACAGTCCAATACTGTGCTTACAGCGCACTTTGAAAAATGTTAATTGTTTTGGGTGCTAAATAGTACATTTGCTTCCTGCGGTGTACTCCGTATCTGAGAGTCAAACAGAATAGTCCAATACTGTGCTTACAGCGCACTTTGAAAAATTCGAATTTTTTTGGGTGCTAAATAGTACATTTGCGTCTTGCTGTGTACTCCGTATCTGAGAGTCAAATACAACAGTTAAATACTGTGCTTATAGCGCACTTTGAAAAATTCTAATTGTTTTGGGTGCTAAATAGTACATTTGCGTCCTGTGGTGTACTCCGTATCTGAGAGTCAAACAGAACAGTCCAATACTGTGCTTATAGCGCACTTTTTGAAAAATTCTAATTGTTTTTGGGTGCTAAATAGTCCATTTGCGTCTTGCAGTGTACTCCGTATCTGAGAGTCACACAAAACAGTTAAATACTGTGCTTACAGCGCACTTTTTGAAAAATTCTAATTTTTTTGGGTGCTAAATAGTACATTTGCGTCTTGCGGTGTACTCCGTATCTGAGAGTCAAAAAGAACAGTTAAATACTGTGCTTACAGCGCACTTTGAAAAATGTTAATTGTTTTGTGTGCTAAATAGTATATTTGCGTCCTGCGGTGTACTCCGTATCTGAGAGTCAAACAGAATAGTCCAATACTGTGCTTACAGCGCACTTTGAAAAATGTTAATTGTTTTGGGTGCTAAATAGTACATTTGCGTCCTGCGGTGTACTCCGTATCTGAGAGTAAAACAGAATAGTCCAATACTGTGCTTACAGCGCACTTTGAAAAATGTTAATTGTTTTGGGTGCTAAATAGTACATTTGCGTCCTGCGGTGTACTCCGTATCTGAGAGTAAAACAGAATAGTCCAATACTGTGCTTACAGCGCACTTTGAAAAATGTTAATTGTTTTGGGTGCTAAATAGTACATTTGCGTCTTGCGGTGTACTCCGTACCTGAGAGTCAAACATAACAGTCCAATACTGTGCTTACAGCGCACTTTGAAAAATTCTAATTGTTTTGGGTGCTAAATAGTTCATTTGCATCCTGCGGTGTACTCCGTATCTGAGAGTCAAATACAACAGTCTAATACTGTGCTTACAGCGCATTTTTTGAAAAATTCTAATTGTTTTGGGTGCTAAATAGTACATTTGCGTCTTGTGGTGTAGTCCGTATCTGAGAGTCAAACAGAACAGTCCAATACTGTGCTTACAGCGCACTTTGAAAAATTATAATTGTTTTGGGTGCTAAATAGTTCATTTGCATCCTGCAGTGTACTCCGTATCTGAGAGTCAAATACAACAGTACAATACTGTGCTTACTTCTAATTTTTTTGGGTGCTAAATAGTACATTTGCGTCTTGCGGTGTACTCCGTATCTGAGAGTCAAAAAGAACAGTTAAATACTGTGCTTACAGCGCACTTTGAAAAATTATAATTGTTTTGGGTGCTAAATAGTACATTTGCGTCCTGCGGTGTACTCCGTATCTGACAGTCAAACAGAATAGTCCAATACTGTGCTTACAGCGCACTTTGAAAAATTAAAATTGTTTTGGGGGCTAAATAGTACATTTGCATATTGCGGTGTACTCCGTACCTGAGAGTCAAATAGAACAGTCCAATACTGTGCTTACAGCGCACTTTGAAAAATGTTAATTGTTTTGGGTGCTAAATAGTACATTTGCGTCCTGCGGTGTACTCCGTATCTGAGAGTCAAACAGAATAGTCCAATACTGTGCTTACAGCGCACTTTGAAAAATTCGAATTTTTTTGGGTGCTAAATAGTACATTTGCGTCTTGCTGTGTACTCCGTATCTGAGAGTCAAATACAACAGTTAAATACTGTGCTTACAGCGCACTTTGAAAAATTCTAATTGTTTTGGGTGCTAAATAGTACATTTGCGTCCTGTGGTGTACTCCGTATCTGAGAGTCAAACAGAACAGTCCAATACTGTGCTTACAGCGCACTTTGAAAAATTCTAATTGTTTTGGGTGCTAAATAGTTAACTTGCGTCTTGCGGTGTACTCCGTGTCTGAGAGTCAAATAGAACAGTTAAATACTATGCTTACAGCGCACTTTGAAAAATTATATTTGTTTTCGGTGCTAAATAGTACATTTGCGTCCTGCTGTGTACTCCGTATCTGACAGTCAAACAGAATAGTCCAATACTGTGCTTACAGCGCACTTTTAAAAATTATAATTGTTTTTGGGGCTAAATAGTACATTTGCATATTGCGGTGTACTCCGTACCTGAGAGTCAAATAGAACAGTCCAATACTGTGATTACAGCGAACTTTGAAAAATGTTAATTGTTTTGGGTGCTAAATAGTACATTTGCGTCCTGCGGTGTACTCCGTATCTGAGAGTCAAACAGAACAGTCCAATACTGTGCTTACAGCGCACTTTGAAAAATTCAAATTATTTTGGGTGCTAAATAGTTCATTTGCGTCCTGCGGTGTACTCCGTATCTGAGAGTCAAATACAACAGTCTAATACTGTGCTTACAGCGCATTTTTTGAAAAATTCTAATTATTTTGGGTGCTAAATAGTACATTTGCGTCTTGTGGTGTACTCCGTATCTGAGAGTCAAACAGAACAGTCCAATACTGTGCTTACAGCGCACTTTGAAAAATTATAATTGTTTTGGGTGCTAAATAGTTCATTTGCATCCTGCAGTGTACTCCGTATCTGAGAGTCAAATACAACAGTCCAATACTGTGCTTACTTCTAATTTTTTTGAGTGCTAAATAGTACATTTGCGTCTTGCGGTGTACTCCGTATCTGAGAGTCAAAAAGAACAGTTAAATACTGTGCTTACAGCGCACTTTGAAAAATTCTAATTGTTTTGGGTGCTAAATAGTACATTTGCGTCCTGCAGTGTACTCCGTATCTGACAGTCAAACAGAATAGTCCAATACTGTGCTTACAGCGCACTTTGAAAAATTCTAATTGTTTTGGGTGCTAAATAGTACATTTGCGTCCTGTGGTGTACTCCGTATCTGAGAGTCAAACAGAACAGTCCAATACTGTGCTTACAGCGCACTTTGAAAAATTCTAATTGTTTTGGGTGCTAAATAGTTAACTTGCGTCTTGCGGTGTACTCCGTGTCTGAGAGTCAAATAGAACAGTTAAATACTGTGCTTACAGCGCACTTTGAAAAATTATATTTGTTTTCGGTGCTAAATAGTACATTTGCGTCCTGCTGTGTACTCCGTATCTGACAGTCAAACAGAATAGTCCAATACTGTGCTTACAGCGCACTTTTAAAAATTATAATTGTTTTTGGGGCTAAATAGTACATTTGCATATTGCGGTGTACTCCGTACCTGAGAGTCAAATAGAACAGTCCAATACTGTGATTACAGCGAACTTTGAAAAATGTTAATTGTTTTGGGTGCTAAATAGTACATTTGCGTCCTGCGGTGTACTCCGTATCTGAGAGTCAAACAGAACAGTCCAATACTGTGCTTACAGCGCACTTTGAAAAATTCAAATTATTTTGGGTGCTAAATAGTTCATTTGCGTCCTGCGGTGTACTCCGTATCTGAGAGTCAAATACAACAGTCTAATACTGTGCTTACAGCGCATTTTTTGAAAAATTCTAATTATTTTGGGTGCTAAATAGTACATTTGCGTCTTGTGGTGTACTCCGTATCTGAGAGTCAAACAGAACAGTCCAATACTGTGCTTACAGCGCACTTTGAAAAATTATAATTGTTTTGGGTGCTAAATAGTTCATTTGCATCCTGCAGTGTACTCCGTATCTGAGAGTCAAATACAACAGTCCAATACTGTGCTTACTTCTAATTTTTTTGAGTGCTAAATAGTACATTTGCGTCTTGCGGTGTACTCCGTATCTGAGAGTCAAAAAGAACAGTTAAATACTGTGCTTACAGCGCACTTTGAAAAATTCTAATTGTTTTGGGTGCTAAATAGTACATTTGCGTCCTGCAGTGTACTCCGTATCTGACAGTCAAACAGAATAGTCCAATACTGTGCTTACAGCGCACTTTTAAAAATTATAATTGTTTTTGGGGCTAAATAGTACATTTGCATATTGCGGTGTACTCCGTACCTGAGAGTCAAATAGAACAGTCCAATACTGTGATTACTGCGAATTTTGAAAAATGTTAATTGTTTTGGGTGCTAAATAGTACATTTGCGTCCTGCGGTGTACTCCGTATCTGAGAGTCAAACAGAACAGTCCAATACTGTGCTTACAGCGCATTTTTTTAAAAATTCTAATTATTTTGGGTGCTAAATAGTACATTTGCGTCTTGTGTTGTACTCCGTATCTGAGAGTCAATCAGAACAGTCCAATACTGTGCTTACAGCGCACTTTGAAAAATTATAATTGTTTTGGGTGCTAAATAGTTCATTTGCATCCTGCAGTGTACTCCGTATCTGAGAGTCAAATACAACAGTCCATGTATGATGTAAAGGGGAATGTTCCTTACTTATTTATAAACCCCATACCCTTTCCCAATAATGACACGAGACATGTATGGAGTTAAATAGGCCACAGCTTTCTTTATTTACAAACCAAGAGGAACTGTATGCCAAACCTTCTCCACTTTTTTCATCTATTTCTTATAAATTATTAACTCTGTAAAATATAAATACTTTAATAACACACCAAAACATAATTAACATACAGCTCCAAATAGTCCTTGCCAATTGTAAACATTAAATCACCATCCTTTAAACTGGAGTCCCTAGAAGAGACACCCCTCTCCCCTCGTCCATACTAATTCCATCATTATTCCAAACCTAATGCTAACCACCAGCCGACAGTTAGCTCGGTGGGCACGACCATTAGCCATCCTTCTAATATTTGAGAGGTTAGGAGAGGGTCCACCCTGTCCATCCTTTGACTCGATCCTCCATTCATAACAGTATTGGCAAGGACCACCCCGCCTGCTGTGACAGAGAAAAGGGGTGTTAATACGACATGAATAGTACAATACAAAACAATAGGGAGGGTGGGCGGGAGATTTTTCCTGCTGTGTCCGTTTGAAATTAAAATGGCTGCTGACTCCAAGATGGAGGGGTCCTTAAATACCCCAACCCACAGCCACTCCCCCACCAGCACTGTCATAGGTGCCACTCACACCCCTCACTCATACATGCCCCTTTCCCGGGGAACTATACTGTGCTTACTTCTAATTGTTTTTGGGTGCTAAATAGTACATTTGCGTCTTGCGGTGTACTCCGTATCTGAGAGTCAAATAGAACAGTACAATACTGTGCTTATAGCGGACATTGAAAAATTCTAATTTTTTTGGGTGCTAAATAGTACATTTGCGTCTTGCGGTGTACTCCGTATCTGAGAGTCAAACAGAACAATTAAATAATGTGCTTACAGCGCACTTTGAAAAATGTTAATTGTTTTGGGTGCTAAATAGTACATTTGCGTCCTGCGGTGTACTCCGCATCTGAGAGTCAAACAGAACAGTCCAATACTGTGCTTACAGCGCACTTTGAAAAATTCTAATTGTTTTGGGTGCTAAAAATTACATTTGCGTCTTTCGGTGTACTCCATATCTGAGAGTCAAATAGAACAGTCCAATACTGTTCTTACAGCGCACTTTGAAAAATTCTAATTGTTTTGGGTGCTAAATAGTACATTTGCGTCTTGCGTTGTACTCCGTATCTGAGAGTCAAATAGAACAGTCAAATACTGTGCTTATAGCGCATTTTTTGAAAAATTCTATTTGTTTTGGGTGCTAAATAGTTCATTTGCGTCCTGCGGTGTTCTCCGTATCTGAGAGTCAAACAGAACAGTCCAATACTGTGCTTACAGCCCACTTTGAAAAATTCGAATTGTTTTGGGTGCTAAATAGTTCATTTACGTCCTGCGGTGTTCTCCGTATCTGAGAGTCAAATAGAACAGTCCAATACTGTGCTTATAGCGCACTTTTTGAAAAATTCTAATTGTTTTTGGGTGCTAAAAAGTACATTTGCGTCTTGCGTGTACTCCGTATCTGAGAGTCAATCAGAACAGTAAAATACTGTGCTTACAGCGCACTTTTTGAAAAATTCTAATTGTTTTGAGTGCTAAATAGTTCATGTGCGTCCTGCTGTGTTCTCCGTATCTGAGAGTGAAATAGAACAGTCCAATACTGTGCTTATATCACACTTTTTGAAAAACTCGAATTGTTTTTGGGTGCTAAATAGTACATTTGCATCTTGCGGTGTACTCAGTATCTGAGAGTCAAATAGAACAGTACAATACTGTGCTTATAGCGCACATTGAAAAATTCTAATTGTTTTGGGTGCTTAATAGTACATTTGCGTCTTGCGGTGTACTCCGTATCTGAGAGTCAAACAGAACAGTTAAATACTGTGCTTACAGCGCACTTTGAAAAATGTTAATTGTTTTGGGTGCTAAATAGTACATTTGCGTCCTGCGGTGTACTCTGCATCTGAGAGTCAAACAGAACAGTCCAATACTGTGCTTACAGCGCACTTTTTGAAAAATTCTAATTTTTTTGGGTGCTTAATAGTACATTTGTGTCTTGCGGTGTACTCCGTATCTGAGAGTCAAATACAACAGTCTAATACTGTGCTTACAGCGCATTTTTTGAAAAATTAAAATTGTTTTGGGTGCTAAATAGTACATTTGCGTCTTGCAGTGTACTCCGTATCTGAGAGTCAAACAGAACAGTCCAATACTGTGCTTACAGCGCACTTTGAAAAATTCTAATTGTTTTGGTTGCTAAAAATTACATTTTGGTCTTTCGGTGTACTCCGTATCTGAGAGTCAAATAGAACAGTTAAATACTGTGCTTACAGCGCACTTTGAAAAATTCTATTTGTTTTCTGTGCTAAATAGTTCATTTGCGTCCTGCGGTGTTCTCCGTATCTGAGAGTCAAATAGAACAGTCCAATACTGTGCTTATAGCGCACTTTTTGAAAAATTCTAATTGTTTTTGGGTGCTAAATAGTACATTTGCGTCTTGCGTTGTACTCCGTATCTGAGAGTCAAATAGCACAGTCCAATACTGTGCTTACAGCGCACTTTGAAAAATTGTAATTGTTTTGGGTGCTAAATAGTACATTTGCGTCCTGCGGTATACTCCGTATCTGAGAGTCAAACAACAGTCCAATACTGTGCTTACAGCGCACTTTGAAAAATTATAATTGTTTTGGATGCTAAATAGTTCATTTGAGTCCTGCGGTGTACTCCGTATCTGAGAGTCAAATACAACAGTCTAATACTGTGCTTACAGCGCATTTTTTTAAAAATTCTAATTGTTTTGGGTGCTAAATAGTACATTTGCGTCCTGCGGTATACTCCGTATCTGACAGTCAAACAGAATAGTCCAATACTGTGCTTACAGCGCACTTTTAAAAATTATTATTGTTTTTGGGGCTAAATAGTACATTTGCATATTGCGGTGTACTCCGTACCTGAGATAGTACATTTGCATATTGCGGTGTACTCCGTACCTGAGAGTCAAATAGAACAGTCCAATATTGTGCTTACAGCGCACTTTGAAAAATGTTAATTGTTTTGGGTGCTAAATAGTACATTTGCGTCCTGCGGTGTACTCCGTATCTGAGAGTCAAACAGAATAGTCCAATACTGTGCTTACAGCGCACTTTGAAAAATTCGAATATTTTTGGGTGCTAAATAGTACATTTGCGTCTTGCTGTGTACTCCGTATCTGAGAGTCAAATACAACAGTTAAATACTGTGCTTATAGCGCACTTTGAAAAATTCTAATTGTTTTGGGTGCTAAATAGTACATTTGCGTCCTGTGGTGTACTCCGTATCTGAGAGTCAAACAGAACAGTCCAATACTGTGCTTACAGCGCACTTTGAAAAATTCTAATTGTTTTGGGTGCTAAATAGTACATTTGCGTCCTGTGGTGTACTCCGTATCTGAGAGTAAAATAGAACAGTTAAATACTGTGCTTACAGCGCACTTTGAAAAATTATAATTGTTTTGGGTGCTAAATTGTACATTTGCGTACTGCTGTGTACTCCATATCTGACAGTCAAACAGAATAGTCCAATACTGTGCTTACAGCGCACTTTAAAAATTATAATTGTTTTTGGGGCTAAATAGTACATTTGCATATTGCGGTGTACTCCGTACCTGAGAGTCAAATAGAACAGTCCAATACTGTGATTACAGCGAACTTTGAAAAATGTTAATTGTTTTGGGTGCTAAATAGTACATTTGCGTCTTTCGGTGTACTCCATATCTGAGAGTCAAATAGAACAGTCCAATACTGTGCTTACAGCGCACTTTGAAAAATTATAATTGTTTTGGGTGCTAAATAGTTCATTTGCATCCTGCAGTGTACTCCGTATCTGAGAGTCAAATACAACAGTACAATACTGTGCTTACTTCTAATTTTTTTGGGTGCTAAATAGTACATTTGCGTCTTGCGGTGTACTCCGTATCTGAGAGTCAAAAAGAACAGTTAAATACTGTGCTTACAGCGCACTTTGAAAAATTCTATTTGTTTTGGGTGCTAAATAGTTCATTTGCGTCCTGCGGTGTTCTCCGTATCTGAGAGTCAAATAGAACAGTCCAATACTGTGCTTATAGCGCACTTTTTGAAAAATTCTAATTGTTTTTGGGTGCTAAATAGTACATTTGCGTCTTGCGTTGTACTCCGTATCTGAGAGTCAAATAGCACAGTCCAATACTGTGCTTACAGCGCACTTTGAAAAATTGTAATTGTTTTGGGTGCTAAATAGTACATTTGCGTCCTGCGGTATACTCCGTATCTGAGAGTCAAACAACAGTCCAATACTGTGCTTACAGCGCACTTTGAAAAATTATAATTGTTTTGGATGCTAAATAGTTCATTTGAGTCCTGCGGTGTACTCCGTATCTGAGAGTCAAATACAACAGTCTAATACTGTGCTTACAGCGCATTTTTTTAAAAATTCTAATTGTTTTGGGTGCTAAATAGTACATTTGCGTCCTGCGGTATACTCCGTATCTGACAGTCAAACAGAATAGTCCAATACTGTGCTTACAGCGCACTTTTAAAAATTATAATTGTTTTTGGGGCTAAATAGTACATTTGCATATTGCGGTGTACTCCGTACCTGAGATAGTACATTTGCATATTGCGGTGTACTCCGTACCTGAGAGTCAAATAGAACAGTCCAATACTGTGCTTACAGCGCACTTTGAAAAATGTTAATTGTTTTGGGTGCTAAATATTACATTTGCGTCCTGCGGTGTACTCCGTATCTGAGAGTCAAACAGAATAGTCCAATACTGTGCTTACAGCGCACTTTGAAAAATTCGAATTTTTTTTTGTGCTAAATAGTACATTTGCGTCTTGCTGTGTACTCCGTATCTGAGAGTCAAATACAACAGTTAAATACTGTGCTTATAGCGCACTTTGAAAAATTATAATTGTTTTGGGTGCTAAATAGTACATTTGCGTCCTGTGGTGTACTCCGTATCTGAGAGTCAAACAACAGTCCAATACTGTGCTTACAGCGCACTTTGAAAAATTATAATTGTTTTGGATGCTAAATAGTTCATTTGAGTCCTGCGGTGTACTCCGTATCTGAGAGTCAAATACAACAGTCTAATACTGTGCTTACAGCGCATTTTTTTAAAAATTCTAATTGTTTTGGGTGCTAAATTGTACATTTGCGTCCTGCGGTATACTCCGTATCTGACAGTCAAACAGAATAGTCCAATACTGTGCTTACAGCGCACTTTTAAAAATTATAATTGTTTTTGGGGCTAAATAGTACATTTGCATATTGCGGTGTACTCCGTACCTGAGATAGTACATTTGCATATTGCGGTGTACTCCGTACCTGAGAGTCAAATAGAACAGTACAATACTGTGATTACAGCGAACTTTGAAAAATGTTAATTGTTTTGGGTGCTAAATAGTACATTTGCGTCCTGCGGTGTACTCCGTATCTGAGAGTCAAACAGAATAGTCCAATACTGTGCTTACAGCGCACTTTGAAAAATTCGAATTTTTTTGGGTGCTAAATAGTACATTTGCGTCTTGCTGTGTACTCCGTATCTGAGAGTCAAATACAACAGTTAAATACTGTACTTATAGCGCACTTTGAAAAATTCTAATTGTTTTGGTTGCTAAATAGTACATTTGCGTCCTGTGGTGTACTCCGTATCTGAGAGTCAAACAGAACAGTCCAATACTGTGCTTACAGCGCACTTTGAAAAATTCTAATTGTTTTGGGTGCTAAATAGTACATTTGCGTCCTGTGGTGTACTCCGTATCTGAGAGTCAAATAGAACAGTTAAATACTGTGCTTACAGCGCACTTTGAAAAATTATAATTGTTTTGGGTGCTAAATTGTACATTTGCGTCCTGCTGTGTACTCCATATCTGACAGTCAAACAGAATAGTCCAATACTGTGCTTACAGCGCACTTTTAAAAATTATAATTGTTTTTGGGGCTAAATAGTACATTTGCATATTGCGGTGTACTCCGTACCTGAGAGTCAAATAGAACAGTCCAATACTGTGATTACAGCGAACTTTGAAAAATGTTAATTGTTTTGGGTGCTAAATAGTACATTTGCGTCTTTCGGTGTACTCCATATCTGAGAGTCAAATACAACAGTCTAATACTGTGCTTACAGCGCATTTTTTGAAAAATTCTAATTGTTTTGGGTGCTAAATAGTACATTTGCGTCTTGTGGTGTACTCCGTATCTGAGAGTCAAACAGAACAGTCCAATACTGTGCTTACAGCGCACTTTGAAAAATTATAATTGTTTTGGGTGCTAAATAGTTCATTTGCATCCTGCAGTGTACTCCGTATCTGAGAGTCAAATACAACAGTACAATACTGTGCTTACTTCTAATTTTTTTGGGTGCTAAATAGTACATTTGCGTCTTGTGGTGTACTCCGTATCTGAGAGTCAAAAAGAACAGTTAAATACTGTGCTTACAGCGCACTTTGAAAAATTCTAATTGTTTTGGGTGCTAAATAGTACATTTGCGTCCTGCGGTGTACTCCGTATCTGACAGTCAAACAGAATAGTCCAATACTGTGCTTACAGCGCACTTTGAAAAATTAAAATTGTTTTGGGGGCTAAATAGTACATTTGCATATTGCGGTGTACTCCGTACCTGAGAGTCAAATAGAACAGTCCAATACTGTGCTTACAGCGCACTTTGAAAAATGTTAATTGTTTTGGGTGCTAAATAGTACATTTGCGTCCTGCGGTGTACTCCGTATCTGAGAGTCAAACAGAATAGTCCAATACTGTGCTTACAGCGCACTTTGAAAAATTCGAATTTTTTTTGTGCTAAATAGTACATTTGCGTCTTGCTGTGTACTCCGTATCTGAGAGTCAAATACAACAGTTAAATACTGTGCTTATAGCGCACTTTGAAAAATTATAATTGTTTTGGGTGCTAAATAGTACATTTGCGTCCTGTGGTGTACTCCGTATCTGAGAGTCAAACAACAGTCCAATACTGTGCTTAAAGCGCACTTTGAAAAATTATAATTGTTTTGGATGCTAAATAGTTCATTTGAGTCCTGCGGTGTACTCCGTATCTGAGAGTCAAATACAACAGTCTAATACTGTGCTTACAGCGCATTTTTTTAAAAATTCTAATTGTTTTGGGTGCTAAATAGTACATTTGCGTCCTGCGGTATACTCCGTATCTGACAGTCAAACAGAATAGTCCAATACTGTGCTTACAGCGCACTTTTAAAAATTATAATTGTTTTTGGGGCTAAATAGTACATTTGCATATTGCGGTGTACTCCGTACCTGAGATAGTACATTTGCATATTGCGGTGTACTCCGTACCTGAGAGTCAAATAGAACAGTACAATACTGTGATTACAGCGAACTTTGAAAAATGTTAATTGTTTTGGGTGCTAAATAGTACATTTGCGTCCTGCGGTGTACTCCGTATCTGAGAGTCAAACAGAATAGTCCAATACTGTGCTTACAGCGCACTTTGAAAAATTCGAATTTTTTTGGGTGCTAAATAGTACATTTGCGTCTTGCTGTGTACTCCGTATCTGAGAGTCAAATACAACAGTTAAATACTGTGCTTATAGCGCACTTTGAAAAATTCTAATTGTTTTGGGTGCTAAATAGTACATTTGCGTCCTGTGGTGTACTCCGTATCTGAGAGTCAAACAGAACAGTCCAATACTGTGCTTACAGCGCACTTTGAAAAATTCTAATTGTTTTGGGTGCTAAATAGTACATTTGCGTCCTGTGGTGTACTCCGTATCTGAGAGTCAAATAGAACAGTTAAATACTGTGCTTACAGCGCACTTTGAAAAATTATAATTGTTTTGGGTGCTAAATTGTACATTTGAGTCCTGCTGTGTACTCCATATCTGACAGTCAAACAGAATAGTCCAATACTGTGCTTACAGCGCACTTTTAAAAATTATAATTGTTTTTGGGGCTAAATAGTACATTTGCATATTGCGGTGTACTCCGTACCTGAGAGTCAAATAGAACAGTCCAATACTGTGATTACAGCGAACTTTGAAAAATGTTAATTGTTTTGGGTGCTAAATAGTACATTTGCGTCTTTCGGTGTACTCCATATCTGAGAGTCAAATAGAACAGTCCAATACTGTGCTTACAGCGCACTTTGAAAAATTATAATTGTTTTGGGTGCTAAATAGTTCATTTGCATCCTGCAGTGTACTCCGTATCTGAGAGTCAAATACAACAGTACAATACTGTGCTTACTTCTAATTTTTTTGGGTGCTAAATAGTACATTTGCGTCTTGCGGTGTACTCCGTATCTGAGAGTCAAAAAGAACAGTTAAATACTGTGCTTACAGTGCACTTTGAAAAATTCTAATTGTTTTGGGTGCTAAATAGTACATTTGCGTCCTGCGGTGTACTCCGTATCTGACAGTCAAACAGAATAGTCCAATACTGTGCTTACAGCGCACTTTGAAAAATTAAAATTGTTTTGGGGGCTAAATAGTACATTTGCATATTGCGGTGTACTCCGTACCTGAGAGTCAAATAGAACAGTCCAATACTGTGCTTACAGCGCACTTTGAAAAATGTTAATTGTTTTGGGTTCTAAATAGTACATTTGCGTCCTGCGGTGTACTCTGTATCTGAGAGTCAAACAGAATAGTCCAATACTGTGCTTACAGCGCACTTTGAAAAATTCTAATTGTTTTGGGTGCTAAATAGTACATTTGCGTCCTGCGGTATACTCCGTATCTGACAGTCAAACAGAATAGTCCTATACTGTGCTTACAGCGCACTTTTAAAAATTATAATTGTTTTTGGGGCTAAATAGTACATTTGCATATTGCGGTGTACTCCGTACCTGAGATAGTACATTTGCATATTGCGGTGTACTCCGTACCTGAGAGTCAAATAGAACAGTACAATACTGTGATTACAGCGAACTTTGAAAAATGTTAATTGTTTTGGGTGCTAAATAGTACATTTGCGTCCTGCGGTGTACTCCGTATCTGAGAGTCAAACAGAATAGTCCAATACTGTGCTTACAGCGCACTTTGAAAAATTCGAATTTTTTTGGGTGCTAAATAGTACATTTGCGTCTTGCTGTGTACTCCGTATCTGAGAGTCAAATACAACAGTTAAATACTGTGCTTATAGCGCTTTTTGAAAAATTCTAATTGTTTTGGGTGCTAAATAGTACATTTGCGTCCTGTGGTGTACTCCGTATCTGAGAGTCAAACAGAACAGTCCAATACTGTGCTTACAGCGCACTTTGAAAAATTATAATTGTTTTGGGTGCTAAATAGTTAATTTGCGTCTTGCGGTGTACTCCGTATCTGAGAGTCAAATAGAACAGTTAAATACTGTGCTTACAGCGCACTTTTAAAAATTATAATTGTTTTTGGGGCTAAATAGTACATTTGCATATTGCGGTGTACTCCGTACCTGAGAGTCAAATAGAACAGTCCAATACTGTGATTACAGCGAACTTTGAAAAATGTTAATTGTTTTGGGTGCTAAATAGTACATTTGCGTCTTGCGGTGTACTCCGTATCTGAGAGTCAAAAAGAACAGTCCAATACTGTGCTTACAGCGCACTTTGAAAAATTCTAATTGTTTTGGGTGCTAAATAGTTCATTTGCGTCCTGCGGTGTACTCCGTATCTGAGAGTCAAATACAACAGTCTAATACTGTGCTTACAGCGCATTTTTTGAAAAATTCTAATTGTTTTGGGTGCTAAATAGTACATTTGCGTCTTGTGGTGTACTCCGTATCTGAGAGTCAAACAGAACAGTCCAATACTGTGCTTACAGCGCACTTTGAAAAATTATAATTGTTTTGGGTGCTAAATAGTTCATTTGCATCCTGCAGTGTACTCCGTATCTGAGAGTCAAATACAACAGTACAATACTGTGCTTACTTCTAATTTTTTTGGGTGCTAAATAGTACATTTGCGTCTTGTGGTGTACTCCGTATCTGAGAGTCAAAAAGAACAGTTAAATACTGTGCTTACAGCGCACTTTGAAAAATTCTAATTGTTTTGGGTGCTAAATAGTACATTTGCGTCCTGCGGTGTACTCCGTATCTGACAGTCAAACAGAATAGTCCAATACTGTGCTTACAGCGCACTTTGAAAAATTAAAATTGTTTTGGGGGCTAAATAGTACATTTGCATATTGCGGTGTACTCCGTACCTGAGAGTCAAATAGAACAGTCCAATACTGTGCTTACAGCGCACTTTGAAAAATGTTAATTGTTTTGGGTGCTAAATAGTACATTTGCGTCCTGCGGTGTACTCCGTATCTGAGAGTCAAACAGAATAGTCCAATACTGTGCTTACAGCGCACTTTGAAAAATTCGAATTTTTTTTTGTGCTAAATAGTACATCTGCGTCTTGCTGTGTACTCCGTATCTGAGAGTCAAATACAACAGTTAAATACTGTGCTTATAGCGCACTTTGAAAAATTATAATTGTTTTGGGTGCTAAATAGTACATTTGCGTCCTGTGGTGTACTCCGTATCTGAGAGTCAAACAGAACAGTCCAATACTGTGCTTACAGCGCACTTTGAAAAATTCTAATTGTTTTGGGTGCTAAATAGTTAACTTGCGTGTTGCGGTGTACTCCGTGTCTGAGAGTCAAATAGAACAGTTAAATACTGTGCTTACAGCGCACTTTGAAAAATTATAATTGTTTTGGGTGCTAAATAGTACATTTGCGTCCTGCTGTGTACTCCGTATCTGACAGTCAAACAGAATAGTCCAATACTGTGCTTACAGCGCACTTTTAAAAATTATAATTGTTTTTGGGGCTAAATAGTACATTTGCATATTGCGGTGTACTCCGTACCTGAGAGTCAAATAGAACAGTCCAATACTGTGATTACAGCGAACTTTGAAAAATGTTAATTGTTTTGGGTGCTAAATAGTACATTTGCGTAATGCGGTGTACTCCGTATCTGAGAGTCAAACAGAACAGTCCAATACTGTGCTTACAGCGCACTTTGAAAAATTCTAATTGTTTTGGGTGCTAAATAGTTCATTTGCGTCCTGCGGTGTACTCCGTATCTGAGAGTCAAATACAACAGTCTAATACTGTGCTTACAGCGCATTTTTTGAAAAATTATAATTATTTTGGGTGCTAAATAGTACATTTGCGTCTTGTGGTGTACTCCGTATCTGAGAGTCAAACAGAACAGTCCAATACTGTGCTTACAGCGCACTTTGAAAAATTATAATTGTTTTGGGTGCTAAATAGTTCATTTGCATCCTGCAGTGTACTCCGTATCTGAGAGTCAAATACAACAGTCCAATACTGTGCTTACTTCTAATTTTTTTGGGTGCTAAATAGTACATTTGCGTCTTGCGGTGTACTCCGTATCTGAGAGTCAAAAAGAACAGTTAAATACTGTGCTTACAGCGCACTTTGAAAAATTATAATTGTTTTGGGTGCTAAATAGTTCATTTGCATCCTGCAGTGTACTCCGTATCTGAGAGTCAAATACAACAGTACAATACTTTGCTTACTTCTAATTTTTTTGGGTGCTAAATAGTACATTTGCGTCTTGCGGTGTACTCCGTATCTGAGAGTCAAAAAGAACAGTTAAATACTGTGCTTACAGCGCACTTTGAAAAATGTTAATTGTTTTGGGTGCTAAATAGTACATTTGCGTCCTGCGGTGTACTCCGTATCTGAGAGTCAAACAGAACAGTCCAATACTGTGCTTACAGCGCACTTTTAAAAATTATAATTGTTTTTGGGGCTAAATAGTACATTTGCATATTGCGGTGTACTCCGTACCTGAGATAGTACATTTGCATATTGCGGTGTACTCCGTACCTGAGAGTCAAATAGAACAGTACAATACTGTGATTACAGCGAACTTTGAAAAATGTTAATTGTTTTGGGTGCTAAATAGTACATTTGCGTCCTGCGGTGTACTCCGTATCTGAGAGTCAAACAGAATAGTCCAATACTGTGCTTACAGCGCACTTTGAAAAATTCGAATTTTTTTGGGTGCTAAATAGTACATTTGCGTCTTGCTGTGTACTCCGTATCTGAGAGTCAAATACAACAGTTAAATACTGTGCTTATAGCGCACTTTGAAAAATTCTAATTGTTTTGGGTGCTAAATAGTACATTTGCGTCCTGTGGTGTACTCCGTATCTGAGAGTCAAACAGAACAGTCCAATACTGTGCTTACAGCGCACTTTGAAAAATTATAATTGTTTTGGGTGCTAAATAGTTAATTTGCGTCTTGCGGTGTACTCCGTATCTGAGAGTCAAATAGAACAGTTAAATACTGTGCTTACAGCGCACTTTGAAAAATTATAATTGTTTTGGGTGCTAAATAGTACATTTGCGTCCTGCGGTGTACTCCGTATCTGAGAGTCAAACAGAATAGTCCAATACTGTGCTTACAGCGCACTTTGAAAAATTCTAATTGTTTTGGGTGCTAAATAGTACATTTGCGTCCTGCGGTATACTCCGTATCTGACAGTCACACAGAATAGTCCAATACTGTGCTTACAGCGCACTTTTAAAAATTATAATTGTTTTTGGGGCTAAATAGTACATTTGCATATTGCGGTGTACTCCGTACCTGAGATAGTACATTTGCATATTGCGGTGTACTCCGTACCTGAGAGTCAAATAGAACAGTACAATACTGTGATTACAGCGAACTTTGAAAAATGTTAATTGTTTTGGGTGCTAAATAGTACATTTGCGTCCTGCGGTGTACTCCGTATCTGAGAGTCAAATACAACAGTTAAATACTGTGCTTATAGTGCACTTTGAAAAATTCTAATTGTTTTGGGTGCTAAATAGTACATTTGCGTCCTGTGGTGTACTCCGTATCTGAGAGTCAAACAGAACAGTCAAATACTGTGCTTACAGCGCACTTTGAAAAATTATAATTGTTTTGGGTGCTAAATAGTTAATTTGCGTCTTGCGGTGTACTCCGTATCTGAGAGTCAAATAGAACAGTTAAATACTGTGCTTACAGCGCACTTTGAAAAATTATAATTGTTTTGGGTGCTAAATTGTACATTTGCGTCCTGCTGTGTACTCCGTATCTGACAGTCAAACAGAATAGTCCAATACTGTGCTTACAGCGCACTTTTAAAAATTATAATTGTTTTTGGGGCTAAATAGTACATTTGCATATTGCGGTGTACTCCGTACCTGAGAGTCAAATAGAACAGTCCAATACTGTGATTACAGCGAACTTTGAAAAATGTTAATTGTTTTGGGTGCTAAATAGGACATTTGCGTCTTGCGGTGTACTCCGTATCTGAGAGTCAAACAGAACAGTCCAATACTGTGCTTACAGCGCACTTTGAAAAATTCTAATTGTTTTGGGTGCTAAATAGTTCATTTGCGTCCTGCGGTGTACTCGTATCTGAGAGTCAAATACAACAGTCTAATACTGTGCTTACAGCGCATTTTTTGAAAAATTCTAATTGTTTTGGGTGCTAAATAGTACATTTGCGTCTTGTGGTGTACTCCGTATCTGAGAGTCAAACAGAACAGTCCAATACTGTGCTTACAGCGCACTTTGAAAAATGATAATTGTTTTGGGTGCTAAATAGTACATTTGCGTCCTGCTGTGAACTCCGTATCTGACAGTCAAACAGAATAGTCCAATACTGTGCTTACAGCGCACTTTTAAAAATTATAATTGTTTTGGGGCTAAATAGTACATTTGCATATTGCGGTGTACTCCGTACCTGAGAGTCAAATAGAACAGTCCAATACTGTGATTACAGCGAACTTTGAAAAATGTTAATTGTTTTGGGTGCTAAATAGTACATTTGCGTCCTGCGGTGTACTCCGTATCTGAGAGTCAAACAGAACAGTCCAATACTGTGCTTACAGCGCACTTTGAAACATTCTAATTGTTTTGGGTGCTAAATAGTTCATTTGCGTCCTGCGGTGTACTCCGTATCTGAGAGTCAAATACAACAGTCTAATACTGTGCTTACAGCGCATTTTTTGAAAAATTCTAATTATTTTGGGTGCTAAATAGTACATTTGCGTCTTGTGGTGTACTCCGTATCTGAGAGTCAAACAGAACAGTCCAATACTGTGCTTACAGCGCACTTTGAAAAATTATAATTGTTTTTGGTGCTAAATAGTTCATTTGCATCCTGCAGTGTACTCCGTATCTGAGAGTCAAATACAACAGTCCAATACTGTGCTTACTTCTAATTTTTTTGGGTGCTAAATAGTACATTTGCGTCTTGCGGTGTACTCCGTATCTGAGAGTCAAAAAGAACAGTTAAATACTGTGCTTACAGCGCACTTTGAAAAATTATAATTGTTTTGGGTGCTAAATAGTTCATTTGCATCCTGCAGTGTACTCCGTATCTGAGAGTCAAATACAACAGTACAATACTGTGCTTACTTCTAATTTTTTTTTGTGCTAAATAGTACATTTGCGTCTTGCGGTGTACTCCGTATCTGAGAGTCAAAAAGAACAGTTAAATACTGTGCTTACAGCGCACTTTGAAAAATTCTAATTGTTTTGGGTGCTAAATAGTACATTTGCGTCCTGCGGTGTACTCCGTATCTGACAGTCAAACAGAATAGTCCAATTCTGTGCTTACAGCGCACTTTGAAAAATTAAAATTGTTTTGGGGGCTAAATAGTACATTTGCATATTGCGGTGTACTCCGTACCTGAGAGTCAAATAGAACAGTCCAATACTGTGCTTACAGCGCACTTTGAAAAATGTTAATTGTTTTGGGTGCTAAATAGTACATTTGCGTCCTGCGGTGTACTCCGTATCTGAGAGTCAAACAGAATAGTCCAATACTGTGCTTACAGCGCACTTTGAAAAATTCAAATTTTTTTGGGTGCTAAATAGTACATTTGCGTCTTGCTGTGTACTCCGTATCTGAGAGTCAAATACAACAGTTAAATAATGTGCTTATAGCGCACTTTGAAAAATTCTAATTGTTTTGGGTGCTAAATAGTACATTTGCGTCCTGAGGTGTACTCCGTATCTGAGAGTCAAACAGAACAGTCCAATACTTTGCTTACAGCGCACTTTGAAAAATTCTAATTGTTTTGGGTGCTAAATAGTTAACTTGCGTCTTGCGGTGTACTCCGTATCTGAGAGTCAAAAAGAACAGTTAAATACTGTGCTTACAGCGCACTTTGAAAAATTATAATTGTTTTGGGTGCTAAATAGTTCATTTGCATCCTGCAGTGTACTCCGTATCTGAGAGTCAAATACAACAGTACAATACTGTGCTTACTTCTAATTTTTTTGGGTGCTAAATAGTACATTTGCGTCGTGCGGTGTACTCCGTATCTGAGAGTCAAAAAGAACAGTTAAATACTGTGCTTACAGCGCACTTTAAAAAATTCTAATTGTTTTGGGTGCTAAATAGTACATTTGCGTCCTGCGGTGTACTCCGTATCTGACAGTCAAACAGAATAGTCCAATTCTGTGCTTACAGCGCACTTTGAAAAATTAAAATTGTTTTGGGGCTAAATAGTACATTTGCATATTGCGGTGTACTCCGTACCTGAGAGTCAAATAGAACAGTCCAATACTGTGCTTACAGCGCACTTTGAAAAATGTTAATTGTTTTGGGTGCTAAATAGTACATTTGCGTCCTGCGGTGTACTCCGTATCTGAGAGTCAAATAGAACAGTCCAATACTGTGATTACAGCGAACTTTGAAAAATGTTAATTGTTTTGGGTGCTAAATAGTACATTTGCGTCTTGCTGTGTACTCCATATCTGAGAGTCAAATACAACAGTTAAATAATGTGCTTACTTCTAATTTTTTTGGGTGCTAAATAGTACATTTGCGTCTTGTGGTGTACTCCGTATCTGAGAGTCAAAAAGAACAGTTAAATACTGTGCTTACAGCGCACTTTGAAAAATTCTAATTGTTTTGGGTGCTAAATAGTTAACTTGCGTCTTGCGGTGTACTCCGTATCTGAGAGTCAAACAGAACAGTTCAATACTGTGCTTACAGCGCACTTTGAAAAATTATAATTGTTTTGGGTGCTAAATAGTTCATTTGCATCCTGCAGTGTACTCCGTATCTGAGAGTCAAATACAACAGTACAATACTGTGCTTACTTCTAATTTTTTTGGGTGCTAAATAGTACATTTGCGTCTTGCGGTGTACTTCGTATCTGAGAGTCAAAAAGAACAGTTAAATACTGTGCTTACAGCGCACTTTGAAAAATTCTAATTGTTTTGGGTGCTAAATAGTACATTTGCGTCCTGCGGTGTACTCCGTATCTGACAGTCAAACAGAATAGTCCAATTCTGTGCTTACAGCGCACTTTGAAAAATTAAAATTGTTTTGGGGGCTAAATAGTACACTTGCATATTGCGGTGTAATCCGTACCTGAGAGTCAAATAGAACAGTCCAATACTGTGCTTACAGCGCACTTTGAAAAATGTTAATTGTTTTGGGTGCTAAATAGTACATTTGCGTCCTGCGGTGTACTCCGTATCTGAGAGTCAAACAGAATAGTCCAATACTGTGCTTACAGCGCACTTTGAAAAATTCGAATTTTTTTGGGTGCTAAATAGTACATTTGCGTCTTGCTGTGTACTCCGTATCTGAGAGTCAAATACAACAGTTAAATAATGTGCTTATAGCGCACTTTGAAAAATTCTAATTGTTTTGGGTGCTAAATAGTACATTTGCGTCCTGAGGTGTACTCCGTATCTGAGAGTCAAACAGAACAGTCCAATACTTTGCTTACAGCGCACTTTGAAAAATTCTAATTGTTTTGGGTGCTAAATAGTTAACTTGCGTCTTGCGGTGTACTCCGTATCTGAGAGTCAAAAAGAACAGTTAAATACTGTGCTTACAGCGCACTTTGAAAAATTATAATTGTTTTGGGTGCTAAATAGTTCATTTGCATCCTGCAGTGTATTCCGTATCTGAGAGTCAAATACAACAGTACAATACTGTGCTTATTTCTAATTTTTTTGGGTGCTAAATAGTACATTTGAGTCTTGCGGTGTACTCCGTATCTGAGAGTCAAAAAGAACAGTTAAATACTGTGCTTACAGCGCACTTTAAAAAATTCTAATTGTTTTGGGTGCTAAATAGTACATTTGCGTCCTGCGGTGTACTCCGTATCTGACAGTCAAACAGAATAGTCCAATTCTGTGCTTACAGCGCACTTTGAAAAATTAAAATTGTTTTGGGGCTAAATAGTACATTTGCATATTGCGGTGTACTCCGTACCTGAGAGTCAAATAGAACAGTCCAATACTGTGCTTACAGCGCACTTTGAAAAATGTTAATTGTTTTGGGTGCTAAATAGTACATTTGCGTCCTGCGGTGTACTCCGTATCTGAGAGTCAAACAGAATAGTCCAATACTGTGCTTACAGCGCACTTTGAAAAATTCGAATTTTTTTGGGTGCTAAATAGTACATTTGCGTCTTGCTGTGTACTCCGTATCTGAGAGTCAAATACAACAGTTAAATAATGTGCTTATAGCGCACTTTGAAAAATTCTAATTGTTTTGGGTGCTAAATAGTACATTTGCGTCCTGAGGTGTACTCCGTATCTGAGAGTCAAACAGAACAGTCCAATACTTTGCTTACAGCGCACTTTGAAAAATTCTAATTGTTTTGGGTGCTAAATAGTTAACTTGCGTCTTGCGGTGTACTCCGTATCTGAGAGTCAAAAAGAACAGTTAAATACTGTGCTTACAGCGCACTTTGAAAAATTATAATTGTTTTGGGTGCTAAATAGTTCATTTGCATCCTGCAGTGTACTCCGTATCTGAGAGTCAAATACAACAGTACAATACTGTGCTTACTTCTAATTTTTTTGGGTGCTAAATAGTACATTTGCGTCTTGCGGTGTACTCCGTATCTGAGAGTCAAAAAGAACAGTTAAATACTGTGCTTACAGCGCACTTTGAAAAATGTTAATTGTTTTGGGTGCTAAATAGTACATTTGCGTCCTGCGGTGTACTCCGTATCTGAGAGTCAAATAGAACAGTCCAATACTGTGATTACAGCGAACTTTGAAAAATGTTAATTGTTTTGGGTGCTAAATAGTACATTTGCGTCTTGCTGTGTACTCCACATCTGAGAGTCAAATACAACAGTTAAATAATGTGCTTACTTCTAATTTTTTTGGGTGCTAAATAGTACATTTGCGTCTTGTGGTGTACTCCGTATCTGAGAGTCAAAAAGAACAGTTAAATACTGTGCTTACAGCGCACTTTGAAAAATTATAATTGTTTTGGGTGCTAAATAGTACATTTGCGTCCTGCGGTGTACTCCGTATCTGAGAGTCAAACAGAACAGTCCAATACTGTGCTTACAGCGCACTTTGAAAAATTCTAATTGTTTTGGGTGCTAAATAGTTAACTTGCGTCTTGCGGTGTACTCCGTGTCTGAGAGTCAAATAGAACAGTTAAATACTGTGCTTACAGCGCACTTTGAAAAATTATAATTGTTTTGGGTGCTAAATAGTTCATTTGCATCCTGCAGTGTACTCCGTATCTGAGAGTCAAATACAACAGTACAATACTGTGCTTACTTCTAATTTTTTTGGGTGCTAAATAGTTAATTTGCGTCTTGCTGTGTACTCCGTATCTGAGAGTCAAATAGAACAGTTAAATACTGTGCCTACAGAGCACTTTGAAAAATTCTAATTGTTTTGGGTGCTAAATAGTACATTTGCGTCCTGTGGTGTACTCCGTATCTGAGAGTCAAACAGAACAGTCCAATACTTTGCTTACAGCGCACTTTGAAAAATTCTAATTGTTTTTGGTGCTAAATAGTTAACTTGCGTCTTGCGGTGTACTCCGTATCTGAGAGTCAAATAGAACAGTTAAATACTGTGCTTACAGCGCACTTTGAAAAATTATAATTGTTTGGGGTGCTAAATAGTACATTTGCGTCCTGCTGTGTACTCCGTATCTGACAGTCAAACAGAATAGTCCAATACTGTGCTTACAGCGCACTTTTAAAAATTATAATTGTTTTTGGGGCTAAATAGTACATTTGC
Organism: Pelodytes ibericus; assembly: GCA_036172795.1. NCBI lineage: Eukaryota > Metazoa > Chordata > Amphibia > Anura > Pelodytidae > Pelodytes > Pelodytes ibericus. The sequence continues at coordinate 61,268,921 of CM069861.1, forward strand.
ATATTGCGGTGAACTCCGTACCTGAGATTCAAATAGAACAGTCCAATACTGTGATTACAGCGAACTTTAAAAAATGTTAATTGTTTTGGGTGCTAAATAGTACATTTGCGTCCTGCGGTGTACTCCGTATCTGAGAGTCAAACAGAACAGTCCAATACTGTGCTTACAGCGCACTTTGAAAAATTCTAATTGTTTTGGGTGCTAAATAGTTCATTTGCGTCCTGCGGTGTACTCCTATTCTGAGAGTCAAATACAACAGTCTAATACTGTGCTTACAGCGCATTTTTGGAAAAATTCTAATTGTTTTGGGTGCTAAATAGTACATTTGCGTCTTGTGGTGTACTCCGTATCTGAGAGTCAAACAGAACAGTCCAATACTGTGCTTACAGCGCACTTTGAAAAATTATAATTGTTTTGGGTGCTAAATAGTTCATTTGCATCCTGCAGTGTACTCCGTATCTGAGAGTCAAATACAACAGTCCAATACTGTGCTTACTTCTAATTTTTTTGGGTGCTAAATAGTACATTTGCGTCTTGCGGTGTACTCCGTATCTGAGAGTCAAAAAGAACAGTTAAATACTGTGCTTACAGCGCACTTTGAAAAATTATAATTGTTTTGGGTGCTAAATAGTTCATTTGCATCCTGCAGTGTACTCCGTATCTGAGAGTCAAATACAACAGTACAATACTGTGCTTACTTCTAATTTTTTTGGGTGCTAAATAGTACATTTGCGTCTTGCGGTGTACTCCGTATCTGAGAGTCAAAAAGAACAGTTAAATACTGTGCTTACAGCGCACTTTGAAAAATTCTAATTGTTTTGGGTGCTAAATAGTACATTTGCGTCCTGCGGTGTACTCCGTATCTGACAGTCAAACAGAATAGTCCAATTCTGTGCTTACAGCGCACTTTGAAAAATTAAAATTGTTTTGGGGGCTAAATAGTACACTTGCATATTGCGGTGTACTCCGTACCTGAGAGTCAAATAGAACAGTCCAATACTGTGCTTACAGCGCACTTTGAAAAATGTTAATTGTTTTGGGTGCTAAATAGTTAACTTGCGTCTTGCGGTGTACTCCGTATCTGAGAGTCAAAAAGAACAGTTAAATACTGTGCTTACAGCGCACTTTGAAAAATTATAATTGTTTTGGGTGCTAAATAGTTCATTTGCATCCTGCAGTGTACTCCGTATCTGAGAGTCAAATACAACAGTACAATACTGTGCTTATTTCTAATTTTTTTGGGTGCTAAATAGTACATTTGCGTCTTGCGGTGTACTCCGTATCTGAGAGTCAAAAAGAACAGTTAAATACTGTGCTTACAGCGCACTTTAAAAAATTCTAATTGTTTTGGGTGCTAAATAGTACATTTGCGTCCTGCGGTGTACTCCGTATCTGACAGTCAAACAGAATAGTCCAATTCTGTGCTTACAGCGCACTTTGAAAAATTAAAATTGTTTTGGGGCTAAATAGTACATTTGCATATTGCGGTGTACTCCGTACCTGAGAGTCAAATAGAACAGTCCAATACTGTGCTTACAGCGTACTTTGAAAAATGTTAATTGTTTTGGGTGCTAAATAGTACATTTGCGTCCTGCGGTGTACTCCGTATCTGAGAGTCAAACAGAATAGTCCAATACTGTGCTTACAGCGCACTTTGAAAAATTCGAATTTTTTTGGGTGCTAAATAGTACATTTGCGTCTTGCTGTGTACTCCGTATCTGAGAGTCAAATACAACAGTTAAATAATGTGCTTATAGCGCACTTTGAAAAATTCTAATTGTTTTGGGTGCTAAATAGTACTTTTGCGTCCTGAGGTGTACTCCGTATCTGAGAGTCAAACAGAACAGTCCAATACTTTGCTTACAGCGCACTTTGAAAAATTCTAATTGTTTTGGGTGCTAAATAGTTAACTTGCGTCTTGCGGTGTACTCCGTATCTGAGAGTCAAAAAGAACAGTTAAATACTGTGCTTACAGCGCACTTTGAAAAATTATAATTGTTTTGGGTGCTAAATAGTTCATTTGCATCCTGCAGTGTACTCCGTATCTGAGAGTCAAATACAACAGTACAATACTGTGCTTACTTCTAATTTTTTTGGGTGCTAAATAGTACATTTGCGTCTTGCGGTGTACTCCGTATCTGAGAGTCAAAAAGAACAGTTAAATACTGTGCTTACAGCGCACTTTAAAAAATTCTAATTGTTTTGGGTGCTAAATAGTACATTTGCGTCCTGCGGTGTACTCCGTATCTGACAGTCAAACAGAATAGTCCAATTCTGTGCTTACAGCGCACTTTGAAAAATTAAAATTGTTTTGGGGCTAAATAGTACATTTGCATATTGCGGTGTACTCCGTACCTGAGAGTCAAATAGAACAGTCCAATACTGTGCTTACAGCGCACTTTGAAAAATGTTAATTGTTTTGGGTGCTAAATAGTACATTTGCGTCCTGCGGTGTACTCCGTATCTGAGAGTCAAACAGAATAGTCCAATACTGTGCTTACAGCGCACTTTGAAAAATTCGAATTTTTTTGGGTGCTAAATAGTACATTTGCGTCTTGCTGTGTACTCCATATCTGAGAGTCAAATACAACAGTTAAATAATGTGCTTATAGCGCACTTTGAAAAATTCTAATTGTTTTGGGTGCTAAATAGTACATTTGCGTCCTGTGGTGTACTCCGTATCTGAGAGTCAAACAGAACAGTCCAATACTTTGCTTACAGCGCACTTTGAAAAATTCTAATTGTTTTGGGTGCTAAATAGTTAACTTGCGTCTTGCGGTGTACTCCGTATCTGAGAGTCAAATAGAACAGTTAAATACTGTGCTTACAGCGCACTTTGAAAAATTATAATTGTTTGGGGTGCTAAATAGTACATTTGCGTCCTGCTGTGTACTCCGTATCTGACAGTCAAACAGAATAGTCCAATACTGTGCTTACAGCGCACTTTTAAAAATTAAAATTGTTTTGGGGGCTAAATAGTACATTTGCATATTGCGGTGAACTCCGTACCTGAGAGTCAAATAGAACAGTCCAATACTGTGATTACAGCGAACTTTGAAAAATGTTAATTGTTTTGGGTGCTAAATAGTACATTTGCGTCCTGCGGTGTACTCCGTATCTGAGAGTCAAACAGAATAGTCCAATACTGTGCTTACAGCGCACTTTGAAAAATTCGAATTTTTTTGGGTGCTAAATAGTACATTTGCGTCTTGCTGTGTACTCCATATCTGAGAGTCAAATACAACAGTTAAATAATGTGCTTATAGCGCACTTTGAAAAATTCTAATTGTTTTGGGTGCTAAATAGTACATTTGCGTCCTGTGGTGTACTCTGTATCTGAGAGTCAAACAGAACAGTCCAATACTTTGCTTACAGCGCACTTTGAAAAATTCTAATTGTTTTGGGTGCTAAATAGTTAACTTGCGTCTTGCGGTGTACTCCGTATCTGAGAGTCAAATAGAACAGTTAAATACTGTGCTTACAGCGCACTTTGAAAAATTATAATTGTTTGGGGTGCTAAATAGTACATTTGCGTCCTGCTGTGTACTCCGTATCTGACAGTCAAACAGAATAGTCCAATACTGTGCTTACAGCGCACTTTTAAAAATTATAATTGTTTTTGGGGCTAAATAGTACATTTGCATATTGCGGTGAACTCCGTACCTGAGAGTCAAATAGAACAGTCCAATACTGTGATTACAGCGAACTTTGAAAAATGTTAATTGTTTTGGGTGCTAAATAGTACATTTGCGTCCTGCGGTGTACTCCGTATCTGAGAGTCAAACAGAACAGTCCAATACTGTGCTTACAGCGCACTTTGAAAAATTCTAATTGTTTTGGGTGCTAAATAGTTCATTTGCGTCCTGCGGTGTACTCCGTATCTGAGAGTCAAATACAACAGTCTAATACTGTGCTTACAGCGCATTTTTGGAAAAATTCTAATTGTTTTGGGTGCTAAATAGTACATTTGCGTCTTGTGGTGTACTCCGTATCTGAGAGTCAAACAGAACAGTCCAATACTGTGCTTACAGCGCACTTTGAAAAATTATAATTGTTTTGGGTGCTAAATAGTTCATTTGCATCCTGCAGTGTACTCCGTATCTGAGAGTCAAATACAACAGTCCAATACTGTGCTTACTTCTAATTTTTTTGGGTGCTAAATAGTACATTTGCGTCTTGCGGTGTACTCCGTATCTGAGAGTCAAAAAGAACAGTTAAATACTGTGCTTACAGCGCACTTTGAAAAATTCTAATTGTTTTGGGTGCTAAATAGTACATTTGCGTCCTGCGATGTACTCCGTATCTGACAGTCAAACAGAATAGTCCAATACTGTGCTTACAGCGCACTTTGAAAAATTATAATTGTTTTGGGGGCTAAATAGTTCATTTGCATATTGCGGTGTACTCCGTACCTGAGAGTCAAATAGAACAGTCCAATATTGTGCTTACAGCGCACTTTGAAAAATGTTAATTGTTTTGGGTGCTAAATAGTACATTTGCGTCCTGCGGTGTACTCCGTATCTGAGAGTCAAACAGAATAGTCCAATACTGTGCTTACAGCGCACTTTGAAAAATTCAAATTTTTTTGGGTGCTAAATAGTACATTTGCGTCTTGCTGTGTACTCCGTATCTGAGAGTCAAATACAACAGTTAAATACTGTGCTTATAGCGCACTTTGAAAAATTCTAATTGTTTTGGGTGCTAAATAGTACATTTGCGTCCTGTGGTGTACTCGTATCTGAGAGTCAAACAGAACAGTCCAATACTGTGCTTACAGCGCACTTTGAAAAATTCTAATCGTTTTGGGTGCTAAATAGTTAATTTGCGTCTTGCGGTGTACTCCGTATCTGAGAGTCAAATAGAACAGTTAAATACTGTGCTTACAGAGCACTTTGAAAAATTATAATTGTTTTTGGTGCTAAATAGTTCATTTGCATCCTGCAGTGTACTCCGTATCTGAGAGTCAAATACAACAGTCCAATACTGTGCTTACTTCTAATTTTTTTGGGTGCTAAATAGTACATTTGCGTCTTGCGGTGTACTCCGTATCTGAGAGTCAAAAAGAACAGTTAAAAACTGTGCTTACAGCGCACTTTGAAAAATTCTAATTGTTTTGGGTGCTAAATAGTACATTTGCGTCCTGCGGTGTACTCCGTATCTGACAGTCAAACAGAATAGTCCAATTCTGTGCTTACAGCGCACTTTGAAAAATTAAAATTGTTTTGGGGGCTAAATAATACATTTGCATATTGCGGTGTACTCCGTACCTGAGAGTCAAATAGAACAGTCCAATACTGTGCTTACAGCGCACTTTGAAAAATGTTAATTGTTTTGGGTGCTAAATAGTACATTTGCGTCCTGCGGTGTACTCCGTATCTGAGAGTCAAACAGAATAGTCCAATACTGTGCTTACAGCGCACTTTGAAAAATTCGAATTTTTTTGGGTGCTAAATAGTACATTTGCGTCTTGCTGTGTACTCCGTATCTGAGAGTCAAATACAACAGTTAAATAATGTGCTTATAGCGCACTTTGAAAAATTCTAATTGTTTTGGGTGCTAAATAGTACATTTGCGTCCTGAGGTGTACTCCGTATCTGAGAGTCAAACAGAACAGTCCAATACTTTGCTTACAGCGCACTTTGAAAAATTCTAATTGTTTTGGGTGCTAAATAGTTAACTTGCGTCTTGCGGTGTACTCCGTATCTGAGAGTCAAAAAGAACAGTTAAATACTGTGCTTACAGCGCACTTTGAAAAATTATAATTGTTTTGGGTGCTAAATAGTTCATTTGCATCCTGCAGTGTACTCCGTATCTGAGAGTCAAATACAACAGTACAATACTGTGCTTACTTCTAATTTTTTTGGGTGCTAAATAGTACATTTGCGTCTTGCGGTGTACTCCGTATCTGAGAGTCAAAAAGAACAGTTAAATACTGTGCTTACAGCGCACTTTAAAAAATTCTAATTGTTTTGGGTGCTAAATAGTACATTTGCGTCCTGCGGTGTACTCCGTATCTGACAGTCAAACAGAATAGTCCAATTCTGTGCTTACAGCGCACTTTGAAAAATTAAAATTGTTTTGGGGCTAAATAGTACATTTGCATATTGCGGTGTACTCCGTACCTGAGAGTCAAATAGAACAGTCCAATACTGTGCTTACAGCGCACTTTGAAAAATGTTAATTGTTTTGGGTGCTAAATAGTACATTTGCGTCCTGCGGTGTACTCCGTATCTGAGAGTCAAACAGAATAGTCCAATACTGTGCTTACAGCGCACTTTGAAAAATTCGAATTTTTTTGGGTGCTAAATAGTACATTTGCGTCTTGCTGTGTACTCCATATCTGAGAGTCAAATACATCAGTTAAATAATGTGCTTATAGCGCACTTTGAAAAATTCTAATTGTTTTGGGTGCTAAATAGTACATTTGCGTCCTGTGGTGTACTCCGTATCTGAGAGTCAAACAGAACAGTCCAATACTTTGCTTACAGCGCACTTTGAAAAATTCTAATTGTTGTGGGTGCTAAATAGTTAACTTGCGTCTTGCGGTGTACTCCGTATCTGAGAGTCAAATAGAACAGTTAAATACTGTGCTTACAGCGCACTTTGAAAAATTATAATTGTTTGGGGTGCTAAATAGTACATTTGCGTCCTGCTGTGTACTCCGTATCTGACAGTCAAACAGAATAGTCCAATACTGTGCTTACAGCGCACTTTTAAAAATTATAATTGTTTTTGGGGCTAAATAGTACATTTGCATATTGCGGTGAACTCCGTACCTGAGAGTCAAATAGAACAGTCCAATACTGTGATTACAGCGAACTTTGAAAAATGTTAATTGTTTTGGGTGCTAAATAGTACATTTGCGTCCTGCGGTGTACTCCGTATCTGAGAGTCAAACAGAACAGTCCAATACTGTGCTTACAGCGCACTTTGAAAAATTCTAATTGTTTTGGGTGCTAAATAGTTCATTTGCGTCCTGCGGTGTACTCCTATTCTGAGAGTCAAATACAACAGTCTAATACTGTGCTTACAGCGCATTTTTGGAAAAATTCTAATTGTTTTGGGTGCTAAATAGTACATTTGCGTCTTGTGGTGTACTCCGTATCTGAGAGTCAAACAGAACAGTCCAATACTGTGCTTACAGCGATCTTTGAAAAATTATAATTGTTTTGGGTGCTAAATAGTTCATTTGCATCCTGCAGTGTACTCCGTATCTGAGAGTCAAATACAACAGTCCAATACTGTGCTTACTTCTAATTTTTTTGGGTGCTAAATAGTACATTTGCGTCTTGCGGTGTACTCCGTATCTGAGAGTCAAAAAGAACAGTTAAATACTGTGCTTACAGCGCACTTTGAAAAATTATAATTGTTTTGGGGGCTAAATAGTTCATTTGCATATTGCTGTGTACTCCGTACCTGAGAGTCAAATAGAACAGTCCAATATTGTGCTTACAGCGCACTTTGAAAAATGTTAATTGTTTTGGGTGCTAAATAGTACATTTGCGTCCTGCGGTGTACTCCGTATCTGAGAGTCAAACAGAATAGTCCAATACTGTGCTTACAGCGCACTTTGAAAAATTCAAATTTTTTTGGGTGCTAAATAGTACATTTGCGTCTTGCTGTGTACTCCGTATCTGAGAGTCAAATACAACAGTTAAATACTGTGCTTATAGCGCACTTTGAAAAATTCTAATTGTTTTGGGTGCTAAATAGTACATTTGCGTCCTGTGGTGTACTCCGTATCTGAGAGTCAAACAGAACAGTCCAATACTGTGCTTACAGCGCACTTTGAAAAATTCTAATCGTTTTGGGTGCTAAATAGTTAATTTGCGTCTTGCGGTGTACTCCGTATCTGAGAGTCAAATAGAACAGTTAAATACTGTGCTTACAGAGCACTTTGAAAAATTATAATTGTTTTGGGTGCTAAATAGTACATTTGCGTCCTGCTGTGTACTCCGTATCTGACAGTCAAACAGAATAGTCCAATACTGTGCTTACAGCGCACTTTTAAAAATTATAATTGTTTTTGGGGCTAAATAGTACATTTGCATATTGCGGTGTACTCCGTACCTGAGAGTCAAATAGAACAGTACAATACTGTGATTACAGCGAACTTTGAAAAATGTTAATTGTTTTGGGTGCTAAATAGTACATTTGCGTCCTGCGGTGTACTCCGTATCTGAGAGTCAAACAGAATAGTCCAATACTGTGCTTACAGCGCACTTTGAAAAATTCAACTTGTTTTGGGTGCTAAATAGTACATTTGCGTCCTGCCGTGTACTCCGTATCTGAGAGTCAAACAGAACAGTCCAATACTGTGCTTACAGCGCACTTTGAAAAATTCTAATTGTTTTGGGTGCTAAATAGTACATTTGCGTCTTGTGGTGTACTCCGTATCTGAGAGTCAAACAGAACAGTCCAATACTGTGCTTACAGCGCACTTTGAAAAATTCTAATTGTTTTGGGTGCTAAATAGTACATTTGCGTCTTGTGGTGTACTCCGTATCTGAGAGTCAAACAGAACAGTCCAATACTGTGCTTACAGCGCACTTTGAAAAATTATAATTGTTTTGGGTGCTAAATAGTTCATTTGCATCCTGCAGTGTACTCCGTATCTGAGAGTCAAATACAACAGGCTAATACTGTGCTTACAGCGCATTTTTTGAAAAATTCTAATTGTTTTGGGTGCTAAATAGTACATTTGCGTCTTGTGGTGTACTCCGTATCTGAGAGTCAAACAGAACAGTCCAATACTGTGCTTACAGCGCACTTTGAAAAATTATAATTGTTTTGGGTGCTAAATAGTTCATTTGCGTCCTGCTGTGTTCTCCGTATCTGAGAGTCAAATAGAACAGCCCAATACTGTGCTTATAGCACACTTTTTGAAAAATTCTAATTGTTTTTTGGTGCTAAATAGTACATTTGCGTCTTGCGGTGAAATCCGTATCTGAGAGTCAAACAGAACAGTTAAATACTGAGCTTATTGCGCACTTTGAAAAATTCTAATTGTTTTGGGTGCTAAATAGTACATTTGCGTCTTGCGGTGAAATCCGTATCTGAGAGTCAAACAGAACAGTTAAATACTGTGCTTACAGCGCACTTTGTAAAATGTTAATTGTTTTGGGTGCTAAATAGTACATTTGCGTCCTGCGGTGTACTCCGTATCTGAGAGTCAAACAGAACAGTTAAATACTGTGCTTACAGGGCACTTTGAAAAATGTTCATTGTTTTGGGCGCTAAATAGTACATTTGCGTCCTGCGGTGTACTCCGCATCTGAGAGTCAAACAGAACAGTCCAATACTGTGCTTACAGCACACTTTTTGAAAAATTCTAATTGTTTTGGGTGCTAAAAATTACATTTGCGTCTTTTGGTGTACTCCGTATCTGAGAGTCAAATAGAACAGTTAAATACGGTGCTTACAGCGCACTTTTAAAAATTATAATTGTTTTTGGGGCTAAATAGTACATTTGCATATTGCGGTGAACTCCGTACCTGAGAGTCAAACAGAACAGTCCAATACTGTGCTTACAGCGCACTTTGAAAAATTCTAATTGTTTTGGGTGCTAAATAGTTCATTTGCGTCCTGCGGTGTACTCCGTATCTGAGAGTCAAACAGAACAGTTAAATACTGTGCTTACAGCGCACTTTTTGAAAAATTCTAATTTTTTTGGGTGCTTAATAGTACATTTGCGTCTTGCGGTGTACTCCGTATTTCAGAGTGAAATAGAACAGTCCAATACTGTGCTTACAGCGCACTTTGAAAAATTCTAATTGTTTTGAGTGCTAAATAGTTCACCAGGGAGAATCGGGCAGCTGGGGGATGTCTGCACGAATCGTGCAGACAACCTCCATGCTGCCCGACACGTCCGTCTATTATGTATAGTGCATACATCCCCCGGCTGCCCCCACTAGCCACCAGGGAGCAAGAAACAGGTGAGGGGGGGACAGAATAACAAGGGGGGGGGGGGCAGAGAGAAACAAGGGGAGGGAAGGGGGAAGAGACAGACACAAGGGGAGCGAGGGGGGAGCCAAAGGGAGGGTGAGAGAGAGACAACACTAAGGGGGGGAGAGCGACAAATCTGGGGGCAAGGGAAAGAGAGAGGCAGCTTTGTCACATAAAAGGAAATAAAAACAAGATTTTATTTATATCATAATTTTTTATTAAAAAAGCAATTTACATGTGAATATATATACTAGACATGTGCATTCGTTTTCGGACGAATGCATTTTCGTCCGAAAATTGCATTTTCGTCCATTCGCCCGAAAAACGAAGAACGAAAATGCTAAGCTAACTAAAGCCGAATGAACGAATGGTTAATAAAGGAAAATCATTCGTTCATTCGTCCATTCGTAGTACTATTGCATTCTATAAGCCGAAATAGAGTCGGTTTATAGAATACAATAGCATTTAACTATACGGAGACAGAGTCTCCATTCATAAATTTATGAATGGAGACAAACGTATAGTTAAAAGCCGACAGCCTATAAACCGAACGTTCGGTTTATAGGCTGTGGGCATTTAACTATACGGAGACAGAGTCTCCATTCATAAAATTATAAATGGAGACTTTGTCTCCGTATAGTTAAAAGCCGGTGTTCTGACAAATTTCTAGAGCAAATTCTCCTGCGCAATCGCAGGAGAATTTGCTCACTGCGCATGCACATAAAGTTACAGCTGATAACTCAGCTGTAACTTTGTGACCACCGTGCATGAGACAGCTGCGCAACCCACCTCCCGCCCCCTCACACCCGCCGCACACCCCTTCTTACCAGATCATCGACCACAGCGATACACAGCGCATGCGCACGCCTATCCAGCCGTTTGGGAATGCGCGCGTCCGTTGTTGTGTTCTTAAGGTGGTAAGTAACACGGGGCGTCGGGACATAAGGGGGCAAGCATCCTGGTGAGGGCTGCCTCATCTTGATGGGATTTGTGATCCTCCTGCTGTATTATTGATGCAGCAGGAGGATCACAAATCCCATCAAGATGAGGCAGCCCTCACCAGGATGCTTGCCCCCTTATGTCCCGACGCCCCATGTTACTTACCACCTTAAGAACACAACAACGGACGCGCACATTCCCAAACGGCTGGATAGGCGTGCGCATGCGCTGTGTATCGCTGTGGTCGATGATCTGGTAAGAAGGGGTGTGCAGGGGGTATGAGGGGGCGGGAGGTGGGTTGCGCAGCTGGCGCATGCGCGGTGGTCACAAAGTTACAGCTGAGTTATCAGCTGTAACTTTATGCGCATGCGCAGTGAGCAAATTCTCCTGCGATTGCGCAGGAGAATTTGCTCCAGAAATTTGTCAGAACACCGGCATTTAACTATACGGAGACAGAGTCTCCATTCATAAAATTATAAATGGAGACTTTGTCTCCGTATAGTTAAAAGCCGGCATTTAACTATACGGAGACAGAGTCTCCATTCATAAAATTATGAATGGAGACTTTGTCTCCGTGTAGTAAAATGCCCACAGCCTATAAACCGAACGTTCGGTTTATAGGCTGTCGGCTTATGGAATACATGTATTCCTATTGCTATTCTATAAACCGAACGTTCGGTTTATAGAATAGCCATAGGATTACATGTATTATATAAGCCGAAAGTCTATAAACGGATCGTTCCGTTTATAGGCTTTCGGCATTTTACTACACGGAGACAAAGTCTCCATTCATAATTTTATGAATGGAGACTCTGTCTCTGTATAGTTAAATGCCGACAGCCTATAAACCGAACGACTTTCGGTTTATAGACTTTCGGCTTATGCAATACATGTAATCCTATGGCTATTCTATAAACCGAAAGTCGTTCGGTTTATAGAATAGCAATAGGAATACATGTATTCCATAAGCCGACAGCCTATAAACCGAACGTTCGGTTTATAGGCTGTCGGCATTTTACTACACGGAGACAGAGTCTCCATTCATAAAATTACGAATGGAGACTTTGTCTCCGTGTAGTAAAATGCCCACAGCCTATAAACCGAACGTTCGGTTTATAGGCTGTCGGCATTTTACTACACGGAGACAAAGTCTCCATTCATAATTTTATGAATGGAGACTCTGTCTCTGTATAGTTAAATGCCGACAGCCTATAAACCGAACGACTTTTGGTTTATAGACTTTCGGCTTATGCAATACATGTAATCCTATGGCTATTCTATAAACCGAACGTTCGGTTTATAGGCTGTCGGCATTTTACTATACGGAGACAAAGTCTCCATTCATAATTTTATGAATGGAGACTCTGTCTCTTATTAGTTAAATGCCGACAGCCTATAAACCGAACGACTTTCGGTTTATAGACTTTCGGCTTATGTAATACATGTAAACCTATGGCTATTCTATAAACCGAAAGTCGTTCGGTTTATAGAATAGCAATAGGATTACATGTATTCCATAAGCCGAAAGTCTATAAACCGAAAGTCGTTCGGTTTATAGACTTTCGGCTTATAGAATACAATTAATACTATTGCCTTTCTATGAACCGAACGAGAGCCCCATTCATAAGAATTTCTTATGAATGGGGCTCTCGTTCGGTTTATAGAAAGCCAATAGTATTACATTGTATTCTATAAAACGAACGAAAAAAATTAACGAAACGAAAATAATGAACGAATTTCGTCTGAAACGAATGCACTAATGAACGAAATTCGTTTTAGAATGGACGAAATGGACGAAAACGAAACGAAAATTTTAGTTTTGCACATGTCTAGTACTCCGTATCTGACAGTCAAACAGAATAGTCCAATACTGTGCTTACAGCGCACTTTTAGAAATTATAATTGTTTTTGGGGCTAAATAGTACATTTGCATATTGCGGTGTACTCCGTACCTGAGAGTCAAATAGAACAGTCCAATACTGTGCTTACAGCGCACTTTGAAAAATGTTAATTGTTTTGGGTGCTAAATAGTACATTTGCCTCCTGCGGTGTACTCCGTATCTGAGAGTCAAACAGAATAGTCCAATACTGTGCTTACAGCGCACTTTTAAAAATTCAACTTGTTTTGGGTGCTAAATAGTACATTTGCGTCCTGACGTGTACTCCGTATCTGAGAGTCAAACAGAACAGTCCAATACTGTGCTTACAGCGCACTTTGAAAAATTCTAATTGTTTTGGGTGCTAAATAGTTCATTTGCGTCCTGCTGTGTTCTCTGTATCTGAGAGTCAAATAGAACAGTCCAATACTGTGCTTACAGCGCACTTTGAAAAATTCTAATTGTTTTGGGTGCTAAATAGTACATTTGCATCTTGCGTTGTACTCCGTATCTGAGAGTCAAATAGAACAGTTAAATACTGTGCTTATAGCGCACTTTGAAAAATTCTGATTGTTTTGGGTGCTAAATAGTACATTTGCGTCCTGTGGTGTACTCCGTATCTGAGAGTCAAACAGAACAGTCCAATACTGTGCTTACAGCGCACTTTTAAAAATTCTATTTGTTTTGGGTGCTAAATAGTTCATTTGCGTCCTGCGGTGTTCTCCGTATCTGAGAGTCAAATAAAACAGTCCAATACTGTGCTTATAGCGCACTTTTTGAAAAATTCTAATTGTTTTTGGGTGCTAAATAGTACATTTGCGTCTTGTTGTGTACTCCGTATCTGAGAGTCAAATAGAACAGTACAATACTGTGCTTATAGCGCACATTGAAAAATTCTAATTGTTTTGGGTGCAAAATAGTACATTTGCGTCTTGCGGTGTACTCCGTATCTGAGAGTCAAACAGAACAGTTAAATACTGTGCTTACAGCGCACTTTGAAAAATGTTAATTGTTTTGGGTGCTAAATAGTACATTTGCGTCCTGCGGTGTACTCCGCATCTGAGAGTCAAACAGAACAGTCCAATACTGTGCTTACAGCGCACTTTGAAAAATTCTAATTGTTTTGGGTGCTAAAAATTACATTTGCGTCTTTCGGTGTACTCCATATCTGAGAGTCAAATAGAACAGTCCAATACTGTGCTTACAGCGCACTTTGAAAAATTCTAATTGTTTTGTGTGCTAAATAGTACATTTGCGTCTTGCGTTCTACTCCGTATCTGAGAGTCAAATAGAACAGTCAAATACTGTGCTTATAGCGCATTTTTTGAAAAATTCTATTTGTTTTGGGTGCTAAATAGTTGATTTGCGTCCTGCGGTGTTCTCCGTATCTGAGAGTCAAATAGAACAGTCCAATACTGTGCTTATAGCGCACTTTTTGAAAAATTCTATATGTTTTTTGTGCTAAAAAGTACATTTGCGTCTTGCGTGTACTCTGTATCTGAGAGTCAAATAGAACAGTAAAATACTGTGCTTACAGCGCACTTTTTGAAAAATTCTAATTGTTTTGAGTGCTAAATAGTTCATGTGCGTCCTGCTGTGTTCTCCGTATCTGAGAGTGAAATAGAACAGTCCAATACTGTGCTTATATCACACTTTTTGAAAAATTCTAATTGTTTTTGGGTGCTAAATAGTACATTTGCATCTTGCGGTGTACTCAGTATCTGAGAGTCAAATAGAACAGTACAATACTGTGCTTATAGCGCACATTGAAAAATTCTAATTGTTTTGGGTGCTTAATAGTACATTTGCGTCTTGCGGTGTACTCCGTATCTGAGAGTCAAACAGAACAGTTAAATACTGTGCTTACTGCGCACTTTGAAAAATTTTAATTGTTTTGGGTGCTAAATAGTACATTTGCGTCTTGCGTTGTACTCCGTATCTGAGAGTCAATTAGAACAGTAAAATACTGTGCTTACAGCGCACTTTTTGAAAAATTCTAATTGTTTTGAGTGCTAAATAGTTCATGTGCGTCCTGCTGTGTTCTCCGTATCTGAGAGTGAAATAGAACAGTCCAATACTGTGCTTATATCACACTTTTTGAAAAATTCTAATTGTTTTTGGGTGCTAAATAGTACATTTGCATCTTGCGTTGTACTCAGTATCTGAGAGTCAAATAGAACAGTACAATACTGTGCTTATAGCGCACATTGAAAAATTCTAATTGTTTTGGGTGCTTAATAGTACATTTGCGTCTTGCGGTGTACTCCGTATCTGAGAGTCAAACAGAACAGTTAAATACTGTGCTTACTGCGCACTTTGAAAAATTTTAATTGTTTTGGGTGCTAAATAGTTCATTTGCGTCCTGCGGTGTTCTCCGTATCTGAGAGTCAAATAGAACTGTCCAATACTGTGCTTATAGCGCACTTTTTGAAAAATTCTAATTGTTTTTGGGTGCTAAATAGTACATTTGCGTCTTGCGTTGTACTCCGTATCTGAGAGTCAAATAGCACAGTCCAATACTGTGCTTACAGCGCACTTTGAAAAATTGTAATTGTACATTTGCGTCCTGCGGCATACTCCGTATCTGAGAGTCAAACAACAGTCCAATACTGTGCTTACAGCGCACTTTGAAAAATTATAATTGTTTTGGGTGCTAAATAGTTCATTTGAGTCCTGCGGTGTACTCCGTATCTGAGAGTCAAATACAACAGTCTAATACTGTGCTTACAGCGCATTTTTTTAAAAATTCTAATTGTTTTGGGTGCTAAATAGTACATTTGCATCTTGCGGTGTACTCCGTATCTGAGAGTCTAATAGAACAGTACAATACTGTGCTTATAGCGCACATTTAAAAATTCTAATTGTTTTGGGTGCTTAATAGAACATTTGCGTCTTGCGGTGTACTCCGTATCTGAGAGTCAAACAGAACAGTCCAATACTGTGCTTACAGCGCACTTTTTGAAAAATTCGAATTGTTTTGGGTGCTAAAAATTACATTTGCGTCTTTCGGTGTACTCCGTATCTGAGAGTCAAAAAGAAGAGTCCAATACTGTGCTTACAGCGCACTTTGAAAAATTCTAATTGTTTTAGGTTCTAAATAGTACATTTGCGTCTTGCGTTGTACTCCATATCTGAGAGTCAAATAGAACAGTTAAATACTGTGCTTATAGCACACTTTGAAAAATTCTAATTGTTTTGGGTGCTAAATAGTACATTTGCGTCCTGTGGTGAACTCCGTATCTGAGAGTCAAACAGAACAGTCCAATACTGTGCTTACAGCGCACTTTGAAAAATTCTATTTGTTTTGGGTGCTAAATAGTTCATTTGCGTCCTGCGGTGTTCTCCGTATCTGAGAGTCAAATAGAACAGTCCAATACTGTGCTTATAGCGCACTTTTTGAAAAATTCTAATTGTTTTTGGGTGCTAAATAGTACATTTGCGTCTTGCGGTGTACTCCGTATCTTAGAGTCAAATAGCACAGTCCAATACTGTGCTTACAACGCACTTTGAAAAATTCTAATTGTTTTGGGTGCTAAATAGTCCATTTGCGTCTTGCGGTTTACTCCGTATCTGAGAGTCAAACAGAACATTTAAATACTGTGCTTACAGCGCACTTTTTGAAAAATTCTAATTTTTTTGGGTGCTTAATAGTACATTTGCGTCTTGCGGTGTACTCCGTATCTCAGAGTCAAATAGAACAGTCCAATACTGTGCTTACAGCGCACTTTGAAAAATTCTAATTGTTTTGGGTGCTAAAAATTACATTTGCGTCTTTCGGTGTACTCCGTATCTGAGAGTCAAATAGAACAGTCCAATACTGTGCTTACAGCGCACTTTGAAAAATTCTAATTTTTTTGGGTGGTAAGTAGTACATTTGCGTCCTGCGGTGTACTCCGTATCTGAGAGTCAAATAGAACAGTCCAATACTGTGCTTGCAGTGCACTTTGAAAAATTCTAATTGTTTTGGTTGCTAAATAGTACATTTGCGTCTTGCGGTGTACTCCGTATCTGAGAGTCAAACAGAACAGTTAAATACTGTGCTTACAGCACACTTTGAAAAATTTTAATTGTTTTGGGTGCTAAATAGTACATTTGCGTCCTGCGGTGTACTCTGCATCTGAGAGTCAAACAGAACAGTCCAATACTGTGCTTACAGCGCACTTTTTGAAAAATTCGAATTTTTTTGGGTGCTTAATAGTACATTTGTGTCTTGCGGTGTACTCCGTATCTGAGAGTCAAATACAACAGTTAAATACTGTGCTTACAGCGCACTTTGAAAAATTCTAATTGTTTTTGGTGCTAAATAGTACATTTGCGTCTTGCGTTGTACTCCGTATCTGAGAGTCAATTAGAACAGTAAAATACTGTGCTTACAGCGCACTTTTTGAAAAATTCTAATTGTTTTGAGTGCTAAATAGTTCATGTGCGTCCTGCTGTGTTCTCCGTATCTGAGAGTGAAATAGAACAGTCCAATACTGTGCTTATATCACACTTTTTGAAAAATTCTAATTGTTTTTGGGTGCTAAATAGTACATGTGCATCTTGCGGTGTACTCAGTATCTGAGAGTCAAATAGAACAGTACAATACTGTGCTTATAGCGCACATTGAAAAATTCTAATTGTTTTGGGTGCTTAATAGTACATTTGCGTCTTGCGGTGTACTCCGTATCTGAGAGTCAAACAGAACAGTTAAATACTGTGCTTACTGCGCACTTTGAAAAATTTTAATTGTTTTGGGTGCTAAATAGTTCATTTGCGTCCTGCGGTGTTCTCCGTATCTGAGAGTCAAATAGAACTGTCCAATACTGTGCTTATAGCGCACTTTTTGAAAAATTCTAATTGTTTTTGGGTGCTAAATAGTACATTTGCGTCTTGCGTTGTACTCCGTATCTGAGAGTCAAATAGCACAGTCCAATACTGTGCTTACAGCGCACTTTGAAAAATTGTAATTGTACATTTGCGTCCTGCGGCATACTTAGTATCTGAGAGTCAAACAACAGTCCAATACTGTGCTTACAGCGCACTTTGAAAAATTATAATTGTTTTGGGTGCTAAATAGTTCATTTGAGTCCTGCGGTGTACTCCGTATCTGAGAGTCAAATACAACAGTCTAATACTGTGCTTACAGCACATTTTTTTAAAAATTCTAATTGTTTTGGGTGCTAAATAGTACATTTGCATCTTGCGGTGTACTCCGTATCTGAGAGTCTAATAGAACAGTACAATACTGTGCTTATAGCGCACATTTAAAAATTCTAATTGTTTTGGGTGCTTAATAGAACATTTGCGTCTTGCGGTGTACTCCGTATCTGAGAGTCAAACAGAACAGTCCAATACTGTGCTTACAGCGCACTTTTTGAAAAATTCGAATTGTTTTGGGTGCTAAAAATTACATTTGCGTCTTTCGGTGTACTCCGTATCTGAGAGTCAAAAAGAAGAGTCCAATACTGTGCTTACAGCGCACTTTGAAAAATTCTAATTGTTTTAGGTTCTAAATAGTACATTTGCGTCTTGCGTTGTACTCCATATCTGAGAGTCAAATAGAACAGTTAAATACTGTGCTTATAGCACACTTTGAAAAATTCTAATTGTTTTGGGTGCTAAATAGTACATTTGCGTCCTGTGGTGAACTCCGTATCTGAGAGTCAAACAGAACAGTCCAATACTGTGCTTACAGCGCACTTTGAAAAATTCTATTTGTTTTGGGTGCTAAATAGTTCATTTGCGTCCTGCGGTGTTCTCCGTATCTGAGAGTCAAATAGAACAGTCCAATACTGTGCTTATAGCGCACTTTTTGAAAAATTCTAATTGTTTTTGGGTGCTAAATAGTACATTTGCGTCTTGCGGTGTACTCCGTATCTTAGAGTCAAATAGCACAGTCCAATACTGTGCTTACAACGCACTTTGAAAAATTCTAATTGTTTTGGGTGCTAAATAGTCCATTTGCGTCTTGCGGTTTACTCCGTATCTGAGAGTCAAACAGAACATTTAAATACTGTGCTTACAGCGCACTTTTTGAAAAATTCTAATTTTTTTGGGTGCTTAATAGTACATTTGCGTCTTGCGGTGTACTCCGTATCTCAGAGTCAAATAGAACAGTCCAATACTGTGCTTACAGCGCACTTTGAAAAATTCTAATTGTTTTGGGTGCTAAAAATTACATTTGCGTCTTTCGGTGTACTCCGTATCTGAGAGTCAAATAGAACAGTCCAATACTGTGCTTACAGCGCACTTTGAAAAATTCTAATTTTTTTGGGTGGTAAGTAGTACATTTGCGTCCTTCGGTGTACTCCGTATCTGAGAGTCAAATAGAACAGTCCAATACTGTGCTTGCAGCGCACTTTGAAAAATTCTAATTGTTTTGGTTGCTAAATAGTACATTTGCGTGTTGCGGTGTACTCCGTATCTGAGAGTCAAACAGAACAGTTAAATACTGTGCTTACAGCACACTTTGAAAAATTTTAATTGTTTTGGGTGCTAAATAGTCCATTTGGGTCTTGCAGTGTACTCCGTATCTGAGAGTCAAACAGAACATTTAAATACTGTGCTTACAGCGCACTTTTTGAAAAATTCTAATTTTTTTGGGTGCTTAATAGTACATTTGCGTCTTGTGGTGTACTCCGTATCTCAGAGTCAAATAGAACAGTCCAATACTGTGCTTACAGCGCACTTTGAAAAATTCTAATTGTTTTGGGTGCTAAAAATTACATTTGCGTCTTTCGGTGTACTCCGTATCTGAGAGTCAAATAGAACAGTCCAATACTGTGCTTACAGCGCACTTTGAAAAATTCTAATTTTTTTGGGTGGTAAGTAGTACATTTGCGTCCTGCGGTGTACTCCGTATCTGAGAGTCAAATAGAACAGTCCAATACTGTGCTTACAGCGCACTTTGAAAAATTCTAATTGTTTTGGTTGCTAAATAGTACATTTGCGTCTTGCGGTGTACTCCGTATCTGAGAGTCAAACAGAACAGTTAAATACTGTGCTTACAGCACACTTTGAAAATTTTTAATTGTTTTATGTGCTAAATAGTACATTTGCATCCTGAGGTGTACTCCGCATCTGAGAGTCAAACAGAACAGTCCAATACTGTGCTTACAGCGCACTTTTTGAAAAATTCTAATTTTTTTGGGTGCTAAATAGTACATTTGCGTCTTGCGGTGTACTCCGTATCTGAGAGTCAAACAGACCAGTAAAATACGGTGCTTACAGCGAACTTTGAAAAATTCTAATTGTTTTGGGTGCTAAATAGTACATTTGCGTCTTGCGGTGTACTCCGTATCTGAGAGTCAAACAGAACAGTCCAATACTGTGCTTACAGCGCACTTTGAAAAAGTCGAATTGTTTTGGGTGCTAAATAGTTCATTTGCGTCCTGCTGTGTTCTCCGTATCTGAGAGTCAAATAGAACAGCCCAATACTCTGCTTATTGCACACTTTTTGAAAAATTCTAATTGTTTTTGGGTGCTAAATAGTACATTTGCATCTTGCGGTTTACTCCGTATCTGAGAGTCAAAAAGAGAAGTCCAATACTGTGCTTATAGCGCACTTTGAAAAATTCTAATTGTTTTGGGTGCTAAAAATTACATTTGCGTCTTTCGGTGAACTCCGTATCTGAGAGTCAAATAGAACAGTCCAATACTATGCTTACAGCGCACTTTGAAAAATTCTAATTTTTTTGGGTGCTAAATAGTACATTTGCGTACTGCGGTGTACTCCGTATCTGACAGTCAAACAGAATAGTCCAATACTGTGCTTACAGCGCACTTTGAAAAATTATAATAGTTTTGGGGGCTAAATAGTACATTTGCATCTTGCGATGTACTCCGTATCTGAGAGTCAAAAAGAGAAGTCCAATACTGTGCTTATAGCGCACTTTGAAAAATTCTAATTGTTTTGGGTGCTAAAAATTACATTTGCGTCTTTCGGTGTACTCCGTATCTGAGAGTCAAATAGAACAGTCCAATACTGTGCTTACAGCGCACTTTGAAAAATGTTAATTGTTTTGGGTGCTAAATAGTACATTTGCGTCCTGCGGTGTACTCCGTATCTGAGAGTCAAACAGAACAGTACAATACTGTGCTTACAGCGCACTTTGAAAAATTCTAATTGTTTTGGGTGCTAAATAGTTCATTTGCGTCCTGCGGTGTTCTCCGTATCTGAGAGTCAAATAGAACAGTCCAATACTGTGCTTATAGCGCACTTTTTGAAAAATTCTAATTGTTTTTGGGTGCTAAATAGTACATTTGCGTCTTGCGGTGTACTCCGTATCTGAGAGTCAAAAAGAACAGTTAAATACTGTGCTTACAGCGCACTTTGAAAAATTCTAATTGTTTTGGGTGCTAAATAGTACATTTGCGTCCTGCGGTGTACTCCGTATCTGACAGTCAAACAGAATAGTCCAATACTGTGCTTACAGCGCACTTTGAAAAATTATAATTGTTTTGGAGGCTAAATAGTACATTTGCGTCCTGCGGTGTACTCCGTATCTGACAGTCAAACAGAATAGTCCAATACTGTGCTTACAGCGCACTTTGAAAAATTATAATTGTTTTGGGTGCTAAATAGTTCATTTGCGTCCTGCGGTGTACTCCGTATCTGAGAGTCAAATACAACAGTCTAATACTGTGCTTACAGCGCATTTTTTGAAAAATTCTAATTGTTTTGTGTGCTAAATAGTACATTTGCGTCTTGCGGTGTACTCCGTATCTGAGAGTCAAACAGAACAGTCCAATACTGTGCTTACAGCGCACTTTGAAAAATTCTAATTGTTTTGCTTGCTAAATAGTTCATTTCCGTCCTGCTGTGTTCTCCGTATCTGAGAGTCAAATAGAACAGTCCAATACTGTGCTTATAGCACACTTTTTGAAAAATTCTAATTGTTTTTGGGTGCTAAATAGTTCATTTGCATCTTGCGGTGTACTCCGTATCTGAGAGTCAAAAAGAAAAGTCCAATACTGTGTTTATAGCGCACTTTGAAAAATTCTAATTGTTTTGGGTGCTAAAAATTACATTTGCGTCTTTCGGTGTACTCCGTATCTGAGAGTCAAATAGAACAGTCCAATACTGTGCTTACAGCGCACTTTTTGAAAAATTCTAATTGTTTTTGGGTGCTAAATAGTTCATTTGCATCTTGCGGTGTACTCCGTATCTGAGAGTCAAAAAGAAAAGTCCAATACTGTGTTTATAGCGCACTTTGAAAAATTCTAATTGTTTTGGGTGCTAAAAATTACATTTGCGTCTTTCGGTGTACTCCGTATCTGAGAGTCAAATAGAACAGTCCAATACTGTGCTTACAGCGCACTTTGAAAAATTCTAATTTTTTTGGGTGCTAAATAGTACATTTGCGTCTTGCGGTGTACTCCGTATCTGAGAGTCAAAAAGAACAGTTAAATACTGTGCTTACAGCGCACTTTGAAAAATTCTAATTGTTTTGGGTGCTAAATAGTACATTTGCGTCCTGTGGTGTACTCCGTACCTGAGAGTCAAATAGAACAGTCCAATACTGTGCTTACAGCGCACTTTGAAAAATGTTAATTGTTTTGGGTGCTAAATAGTACATTTGCGTCCTGCGGTGTACTCCGTATCTGAGAGTCAAACAGAATAGTCCTATACTGTGCTTACAGCGCACTTTGAAAAATTCTAATTTTTTTGGGTGCTAAATAGTACATTTGCGTCCTGCTGTGTACTCCGTATCTGACAGTCAAACAGAATAGTCCAATACTGTGCTTACAGCGCACTTTTAAAAATTATAATTGTTTTTGGGGCTAAATAGTACATTTGCATATTGCGGTGTACTCCGTACCTGAGAGTCAAATAGAACAGTCCAATACTGTGATTACAGCGAACTTTGAAAAATGTTAATTGTTTTGGGTGCTAAATAGTACATTTGCGTCCTGCGGTGTACTCCGTATCTGAGAGTCAAACAGAATAGTCCAATACTGTGCTTACAGAGCACTTTGAAAAATTCTAATTGTTTTGGGTGCTAAATAGTACATTTGCGTCCTGCCGTGTACTCCGTATCTGAGAGTCAAACAGAACAGTCCAATACTGTGCTTACAGCGCACTTTGAAAAATTCTAATTGTTTTGGGTGCTTAATAGTTCATTTGCGTCCTGCTGTGTTCTCCGTATCTGAGAGTCAAATAGAACAGTCCAATACTGTGCTTATAGCACACTTTTTGAAAAATTCTAATTGTTTTTGGGTGCTAAATAGTACATTTGCATCTTGCGGTGTACTCTGTATCTGAGAGTCAAATACAACAGTCCAATACTGTGCTTACAGCGCACTTTGAAAAATTCCAATTGTTTTGGGTGCTAAATAGTACATTTGCGTCTTGCGGTGTACTCCGTATCTGAGAGTCAAACAGAACAGTTAAATACTGTGCTTACTGCGCACTTTGAAAATGTTTAATTGTTTTGGGTGCTAAATAGTACATTTGTGTCCTGCGGTGTACTCCGCATCTGAGAGTCAAACAGAACAGTCCAATACTGTGCTTACAGCGCACTTTTTGAAAAATTCTAATTTTTTTGAGTGCTTAATAGTACATTTGTGTCTTGTGGTATACTCCGTATCTCAGAGTCAAATAGAACAGTCCAATACTGTGCTTACAGCGCACTTTGAAAAATTCTATTTGTTTTGGGTGCTAAATAGTACATTTGCGTCCTGCTGTGTACTCTGTATCTGACAGTCAAACAGAATAGTCCAATACTGTGCTTACAGCGCACTTTTAAAAATTCTAATTGTTTTGGGTGCTAAATAGTACATTTGCGTCTTGCGGTGTACTCCGTATCTGAGAGTCAAACAGAACAGTTAAATACTGTGCTTACTGCGCACTTTGAAAATTTTTAATTGTTTTGGGTGCTAAATAGTACATTTGCGTCCTGCGGTGTACTCCGCATCTGAGAGTCAAACAGAACAGTCCAATACTGTGCTTACAGCGCACTTTTTGAAAAATTCTAATTTTTTTGGGTGCTTAATAGTACATTTGTGTCTTGTGGTGTACTCCGTATCTCAGAGTCAAATAGAACAGTCCAATACTGTGCTTACAGCCCACTTTGAAAAATTCTATTTGTTTTGGGTGGTAAATAGTACATTTGCGTCTTGCGGTGTACTCCGTATCTGAGAGTCAAATAGCACAGTCTTATACTGTGCTTACAGCGCACTTTGAAAAATTCTAATTGTTTTGGGTGCTAAATAGTCCATTTGAGTCTTGCGGTGTACTCCGCATCTGAGAGTCAAACAGAACAGTCCAATACTATGCTCACAGAGCACTTTGAAACATTTCAAATTGTTTTGGGTGCTAAATAGTATATTTGTGTTTTGCGGTGCATTTCTTGCTGTCCAATAAACCAAAAAAATACAAAGAAAAATTCTTGACTATTGGCGGTTACATTGTCGCCTGACATAAACCATCTGTTACTTTGGTCGGTGTCCGCAAAGAATGAGGAGAGCGTCAAATAAGGGACGTGGTCCTTGTCGTGGTGCTGCTGGTGTTGGTGGAGCTCCAGTTGCAAGTAGGGTATGTGGTCAATCTGTGCTAGCTACATGCACAAGTGAAACACCTTCCTCAGGTGCTAGTACGCGACAGAACCTTCAGCGTTATTTGGTAGGCCCAATTCCCTCTATTAGAATGGTGAAGCCAGAACAAGTACAGGCAATAGTAGATTGGGTTGCTGAAAGTGCCTCCAGTTCCTACACATTGTCTCCCGCCCGGTCCCAGTCGACACCTGCAGCCCATGGCCATCTGTCTTTCACCTCACCCCCTTGCAAATCAGCCAAGAAGTCTGAGCCACAAGTCATGCAGCAGTCTCTTTTGCTTTTTGATGACTCTGCTGGCGGGGTCATCAAACCTAGCCTTTCCCCAGAAGTGGAAGAGATTGAGTGCACTGATGCACACCACTTATGTGTCAGGATGTGGACATGCGAGGACCACCGCAGCACGTCTCTGATGATGACGAAACACAGGTGCCAAGTGCTGTGGCTTTCGGTAGTGTGCAGACCAGCAAGGAGGGCAAGTTTGAGGAGTGTGTGGAAGATGATGTGGAGGATGATGAGGTCCTAGACCCCACATGGAATCAAGGTCATGCGAATGACGTGTCCAGTTTGGAGGAAGAGGCGGTGGTCGCAAAGAGGCACCAGCGTAGCATAAGAGGGAGCAGGGTGCAAAACCGTAGCGGCCGTCCCCTAGACAGTACGCCTGCTACTGCCCACCGCACCCAGGGGCCGAGCACACCAAAGCCAGCTACGAGGAGTTCCCTGGCATGGCAGTTCTTTAGACAATGTGCTGACGACAAGACACAAGTGGTTTACAAGCTGTGCAATCAGAAACTGAAGCGAGGCATAAATGTGCTAAACCTGAGCACATCCTGCATGACCAGGCATCTACATGCAAAGCATGAGCTGCAGTGTAGTAAGCATCTCAAAACCCAAGAAAGGTCTCAGGCTCCTCCTGCTTCCTCTTCTACTGCTGTCTTGGCTTCTTCCTCTAGCTCTGGAGTCACAGTGGCACCTGCCACCGAGCAAATAGAGGAAGTGACGGCAACGCCACAACGTCCGCCACTGTCCCCAAGCTACTCCAGACTGTCCCATGGAAGTGTTCAGCTGTCCATCTCCCAAACACTGGAGAGAAAGAGGAAGTATGGCCCTACCCACCCGTGAACACTGCCCCTGAATGCCAGCATTTCCAAATTCCTGGCCTTTGAAATGCTGTCATTCCGTCTGTTGGAGACGGACAGTTTTAAAAACCTGATGGCGGTGGCTGTCCCACAGTACGTGGTTCCCAGCCACCACTACTTTTCCCAGCGAGCCATCCCTTCCCTACACAAGCAATTGGAGGACAAAATCAGGTGTGCACTGCGCAATGCCATCTGTGGCAAGGTCCACATAACCACAGATACGTGGACCAGTAAGCTTGGGCAGGGACGCTTTATCTCCCTAACTGCACACTGGGCAAATGTAGTGTTGGCTGGGCCTGAAGCAGATAGCAGTTTGGCACATGTCCAAATCTCGTTGCAGCTCTGGGCCTAGCCGGTTTGACGCACATCCCTTGCCTGGCATATGTGCTGAATTTGGTAGTGCAGAAATTCCTGAAAAACTACTCAGATATATCAGAGCTGCTACAGAAAGTGCGGGCGCCTGTGCGCACTTTAGGTGTTCTCACCCTGCTGCTGCACGCCTGTCTGCCCTGCAGCGTAAGTTAGGCATTCCCGCTCACCGCCTCATATGCGACGTGCCCACTCATGGGGATTGTGTTTTCTCTATACCTTGCTGTTCAATTGTCTATCACTAAGTACAGTTTATGGGTAAAATCACAGAAGACAAGTGATTTGCATATATTATCTAGTAACCTATATCCTTAAAAAGTATGTTCTGATTGATGTTAGAAGCCTACTTTTATGTGACGGTTTAAGATTGCATTTTGAGATTTGTAGCACGATTTGTACTCAGTAGAGATTCAAACATTGTTATCCTCATCCAGGGTGGACTTTTCTGCTTTCTGTGAAGCTTCTTAAATACCAGAAAGAGATATAAATCTAAGGGGTATACCAAAACTTGGAAAACTATATCCCTTAAACTACAACCGAGAGTTGAACAGAAGCCCTATATAAGCATATAAAGATAGGCTCTTCTTAGATCAACTTGATTTTACACTAAGAAATCAATATAAATTAACTGATAATCAAAGAAAACTATTTGAAAATACCACTGTGGACTCCCAGAAATTGAGTACACCGCTTGGAGTGATAACTTCCAGTTTAACTCTTTATAACGGAAAAAAAAAAGAAGGAGCGTTGTGGCCAAACTCAGGACCTTAACAACACCTTCCCCCTCCTTTGGATCATGTCTCCCAAAAGAAACCCTGCAAACTAAAAGACAAACCAGAATTCCAAAAATCGATGTTTGCAGAGGAGATCATTATCCCCTCTCCCTACTGAGTTATCCTCAGTTGAAACCCCCAAGGCACCCTTTAATGTATCGTCGTCAGAAATGGTTACCAACCAAACTATATCACTTTTGATGAATGAACTTTATGAAAAAATTAAAATAGACCTTAAACAGAATATAGCTGAATTGGGGAAAGAAATTTCATCTTTAAACACCAAAGTGACAGAACAAGCTAAAGACTTAGGAAATATTAAATCAGAACTATCCTTGTTACAAACTCAGAATAATGTTCTAAGAAATCAAATTAAAGAAACAACCAACAAGATCACAGAACTAGAGGATAGATCATGTTGTAATAACCTAAGAATTAAGGGAATCCCAGAAGAGATCAATAGGGAAGATCTAGAAAAATACCTAATTGAATTTATGACACAATATATCCCCCTAGAATTATTAACTCAATCACCCTTTGAAAGATGTCATAGAATACAGAGAACTAGGGGATCAGAAGGAGCCATCCCTAGAGATGTAATTATAAGATTTATTAATTGCTCCACCAAAGATACACTCCTAAGACTAATGAGAACAAAGTCGGATATTAAAAATCCTAAATTTGAGGGACTACTGGTATTTCCCAACCTATCATTAGCCACCAGAATGAACAGAAATCGCTTTAAAGAAATAACAAAACAGCTCAGACTCAAAAACATTTTATATAGATGTGGTTTCCCCACCAAACTTCTCATATTCAACAATGGAAAGACATTTATTAAGATGCAGTAGAAGATCTACAAAAAATAAGAGAATTGGGAATTATAGATCAGAAGTCACAGAAAGATCTCCTAGACGGTGACACCCAAGAGAGGGAATCTGGTAGGAAAAAAAAAGAGAGAAATTACATATAAATATATATAGATGTAATTTAAAATATAAAGATCTAACATTAAACGATAAACTTCACAGTGAAATGTAAAAAAAAAAAAATAGAGGACTTAATAAAACACTGTCAACTTTATTCACTAAACATATGTTTTAAGTTGAAAACACCTTAAATGGAATATGAAAAGATATGATTTAATTTACACTATGAGTATTTTTTTTTATCTCATCACATTGTACTAAGGAAATAAATAATATACAGTTTACACAAAAGATAATAAGAACTAAGTAACATACATCACATTAATAGTAACAAGTATTACACCCAAAAATAGTCCTTAAAAATTAACAAGAAAAATTCTGTCTTTCCTCTCACCTTCACTAGTTTAAATTTGTTCCATTATACTACAACTCCTAGACAAACAAAAAAAAAAATTCAAAATATATGAAAAATTCTCTATGTTAACCTATGTCTCATCCAAAAATAATTCCCATATAAAATAAAAGATCAATGATTTAATTTCCATCTAACATGATGTAATTATTTATATTGAGGTTAATCCAAAATAATTCAGAATTAATATATCTCTAATAGGGAGAAGAATACAATAGAATGGCAATAGTTTCCCCAGCACAAGACCATCGGCAACTGCATAACCCCCGAACTAGTCTCAGGGTAGCCACCTATAAAATTCAAAAATATTGGTGGCGTAAGAATGTAAATGTAATGTGTTGGTGTTTTAATGTTGTAAAAGTCAATAACCAAGAGACCCTATCAGATATCTATACCCTTCACTTAACAATTTGGGAACGGATGAGACATCATGTACGAGAAATGTCACTTACAATTGCGTCTACAAATGCTCAGGGCTTAAATTCACCCACAAAAAGGGGCCTCCTAAATAAATCCCTTCTAGAAGATAACATTGATATCTGCCTCGGGCAAGAGAACCACTGGAAAAATAACGGAGCGGGATTGTGGAAATTTTCTAGATATCCAGTAATCTCCAGTTCAGAAATGCCAGCTAAGAAAAAAAGAGGTGTGGCAGTGATATGCTCAGCAAAATTAACATATGAGACAATATTCGAAGAACAAGATATGTCTGGAAGGTTTAATCTGATTGTATGTAAATACATTTTTTCTAATCTTTTATGAAAAAATATTTAGAAGAATCGATAGATTTAAAAAAGGCATTTTAGTAATTGGGGGAGATATGAACACTATAATAGATCAAAAACAAGTCAAAAGTGGTAAATATACAAGGAAAACTAAGAAAATATACAAGAATAGATGCAATTGGATACGAGATCTCCTGTTGAAACATGACCTCTTCGACATGTGGAGGGATCAACACCCTTTGGAAAGATATTATACATTATTTTCAAAAGTTCATAATAGCTATTCAAGAATTTACCTCTTTCTCACCGACCAAATAAACTTTGAGAAATTTCAAACTTCAAGCATTGGGTCAATTACATGGTCTGACCATGCCCCTATTAAGACTAATGTTAAAAATAACCATGAATACAAATGTAAATCCAACTGGAAAATTGACGAATCTTGCTTGACATCTGATTCAGATAAAACATTTTCAGAGAAACATGAATTTGTAAGATTTAATGATAGAGGGGAGGTTTCTCCATAAAATGTGTGGTCAGCCTTTCAATGTGTTATGAGAGGACATTTAATTAAAATGGAACCCCACCATAGGAGGATCAGAGGGGCAGCTCTGACCGAACTTTACATACAACTAGCTAAACTAAACTAAAACAACCGAATAAAAAAAAAACCTCTCTACAATTAAATCACAAATTCTAATAATTCAGTCCCAAATAAAAATAAGACTAGAAGAAAGAGTTAAGAACATGATTATATCTATAAATCAAAAGTGGTATTCTAGTAACAACAAAACAGGAAAATCCCTTACGAACAGATTTAAATCAGACTTTACAAAAAAAGCAATTAAAAAGATAGTGGAAGCAAATAAAGTGTTTTTTTTTCTCCAAAACAGATAGGAGAAGAATTTGCAAATTATTACTCCTCTCTTTACAATATAGAAACAAAAACAAATCTCATCAACAAATAAAAAAAAAAAATTCTTAATGCGTTCTCCCTAAAAAACATCAAGACAAATTAAACAAATTAAATAAACCCATAAGTCATAATGAGATCTTCCAGACAATAAAAAATATAAAAATAGGGAAAGCCCCAGGTCCGGATGGATTTATGGCACGCTTTTATAAACTCTTGGAACCATGTATAACTCCACTACTTTGCAAATTCTTTGGTGAGGCACTGTAAACAAAATATCTCCTGAACTACTGAGAGCTACAATATCTCCAATACCAAAACCTAAAATGCCCGATTTCAATAATACATTTGGATCTAAAAATATTTTCTAAAGTGCTAGCTTACAGACTTAGCCTCGTTAAACCAGATTTGGTCCATAATGACCTCCAAGATCTGGAGGTGATAATGTTTGTAAGATACTAAACATTATACAAACAATAAATAAAAATCAATGTCCAGCTATCCTGATGGCAATAGA
Organism: Pelodytes ibericus; assembly: GCA_036172795.1. NCBI lineage: Eukaryota > Metazoa > Chordata > Amphibia > Anura > Pelodytidae > Pelodytes > Pelodytes ibericus. The sequence goes on from CM069861.1 coordinate 61,298,994, forward strand.
CACAGAAAAGGCCTTTGACAGGGTTAGTTGGAACTTCCTGTCGGAGACCCTAGCTGCCTTTGGAATAGAGGGACAATTTAAAGATCAGACATTGGCCCTCTATTCGCAACCAACTGCTAAGATCCAAGGTAATGGATTAGAGTCGGTTTAAAATTTGGAATGGAACGAGACAAGGCTGTCCTTTAGCACCCCTTCTCTACATATTGTCAATTAAACCACTCGCATCATATATCAGACAAAAAACATCTCGGGCATATCCCTAACCACCAAAGAACAAAAGATAACATTATTCGCCGATGATGTAATCATGAAACTTACAAAACCTGAAATATCTATTACAGCTACTTTAAAGTGTATCAAGGAATATAGTATCCTTTCTAATTATAAAATCAACATACAAAAGACACATGTATTACACAGTAATCTGTTACCAGACCAGATATCGGCTTTAAAGGACAACTATAGCTTTGATTGGTCAAGTAAATATATTTCTTACCTTGGTACAAAAAATTATTTTGATATTGAATCCTGGATTGAAATAAACTATATAGAACTATACCATCATCTTGCAAGATCATTAGAGAAATGGAATAAGATACATGCTTCATAGCTAGGAAGAATAGAGATATCTTACCAAAACTGGAATATCTGATTCGCTCTGAATCCCGCTCCTTGTTTAAAAAAAAATTCTTAATATGTTTCATAAACTCTTCTGCTGATATGTATGGGGGGCAAAAATAAACGAGAATTGTTTTGGAAACTAACAACTAAATGGTCACAAAGGGGACTCTCTTATCCAAATCTGAAGTTTATACACGACTCAGCAATGTTTTCACATATTATGATATGGGGTAATCCTGACAAAGAGAAAACTTGGTATAAATTTGAAAGACAAAGCTGTAATAATGTCGATCCCGTGGGTTTATTCTGGCTAGATAAAACTAGTTTTAAAAAATTAAATATCAACAACATCATAATAAAACATAAAACACATGGAACCAATTAAAAAACTATTCTATACCAACAAATCTCTATTACCAAAAAGAGCTCATTGTCAGCTTTTAAGTTCATGACTCAGGACCTGAACTTGAAGAGATGGACTAATGAAAATTTGACAAAAATTGAAGATCTCTTTGAGGGAAATAGGCTATGCAACTTTCTACAATTGCAACAACAATATAACCTCCCCAGTGGTGAAGCTTTTACACATCAAAGAATTATAGATATCCTAAATAATAAGATCATAACAGAAGAGGGAATAATTGATAATTTATTAGAAGGATAATTCAACAAAATGATATCTAAAATTAGGAACTGTGTGAATAATATAGGAAAAAAAGAGAAAACACAGAGCATTAAGAAATGGGAGGAAGACCTAAATAAAATATTCCCAATACAAACCCGGTTGAAGTCTAAAAGCTTTGTGAGAAAACATATCCATTGCATCAGCATCCAAGAGATATTTGTTAAAACCCTACATAGGTGATATATGGTCCCCACGAAATTATGCACATTTCAACCACAAACCTATGTTGGCATTGTAATAAAGAACTGGGTTCCCTAAAACATATTTGGTGGGATTGTAAAAGCTTAACAAATTTTAAATTGGAAATTACAAATCTTCTAGAGAAGTTGGATGTCAAAATAGTTAATCTATCACCAGAAGGCTTTCTCTTTCATCTTGACTTACCAATACTTCTAAAAGCGCAACATATCCTTTTAATACACAGACTAATGGCTACTAAAATATGCTTAGCATGCCATTGGAAAAAAACATTGGTTCCAAACCAAGATGAAATCAAAGTCCAAATAAACTATCAGGCCACAATGGAAAGATCAACATCCTATAAATATTATAATATAGATTTATATAATGAAATTTGGGAAAAATGGAAAATAATTATAAGTAAATAGAAACACTGGGCCTCTGAGCAGAGACACACCTTTTATGCACACATATGCACTTTTACTGATATCTCTGGTTACTCTTGTTCCTAAACCCATTCCATCCCTAGAATTCTGACTATAATATAAAGATCTCTCCATGGTTCTCTTGTCATTAGTGTCTTTTGTGTATGTATCATTGTTTTAATTATGTACGACTATGAATGAAAAGACTAATTTATGTAAACTATTTGAGAAATACCATCATTATCTTTGCTCACGGTAGATCAATATACAACTGTCAAAATTTGTATACTTATTTGTTCTCACTGAGTCTACTGACTTATTTAAATTGAAAATTTGAACGGATTTTGCTATCTCAGGGAATTAGAAACATATTTCGAATTGACAGAATGTTTTTAGATTTCTCTTGTTAGTTGGTCTGTATAATAATGTATGTTTTTTGATATTTTCATAAAAAAAGAAGATATAATAATTGATAGGATAACAGAATTAGATGAACAAAATTGCACATACAAAAGCACATTAATGTTTTGGATCTGATCAGGGGTCAGTTATGTTGATGTTTTGGTCCAGATTAGTTAGACATGATACGTGCACGGAGAGAAAATACACTGACACACTCTGTGGAGTCAAAGCAAATCTCTACTTTATTGGGTGTCATACAGCTTGATATATACTTCGGGAGATAGGAAGGGGGTGTCTATTTTGCCACTAGTTGATTGGTTATATGTAGAACAATAGGCGTGCTTATGCAAATATACACGTATCTTAGTAAAGCTGCACAAGCAACAGGGGGAAAGAAGGAGGGTTGTATTCTGTAAGGAAATGTCTCTATCTTCTAAGCACCGTTATGACTGTTAAAACAAGCAAGTGTCTATTTTGTCTCATATTGCCATAACAGTCCCCCCTTGGATCACTTGATTGTAGACTGTCCCTAACACCTATCGGACCCTAGCTCATCTGTCCCAATGTGCCTCGGAACTCTTTTCTTGCTGCACGTTAGATGACTGATGGCTTGTCCATCACCCCCCTTGTTACAGACTTTGCACATGGGGAAGCCTGATGCTGTCCCTAAGGTGCTATGCTAAATAACTGTTACACACATCTAAAAGAGTGTGCAGTTCCAGAATTTGGAAAGAAATCTGCTGACAGTAAAAAATGATTTGTTGCTTATATTTTGGCCTTGAACAGTGAGGAGAACAATAAACACTGTTTTAATGAGCTCGGGTGATAATCGAAAATAGTGATACTATGGACTTAGAGTTCCAGGCCCTTAGCCAACTTTTCTTCTCCTGGTCCTCCTAGTACCATTTCAAGGCTGAGAACTCTTCAGATAAGAGATGAATACATGTCTCTAATAAAATTAAGCTAAACAGTATAAAAGTGAAATCAGCTCTTTTTTTAGTTAACCCTTGCTATCTCAGGTTAACTCTCCAATTCCACTCTTTTATCCATATGCTAAAATGAATAACTTTATTGCCGTCTTTGATATATCATAGAGAAGGCTCGTGTTTCTGAAGGCTTTCTCTTGCTTGAGCAATGGAGAATTTAACGCATTGTATGATTATAGATTGTGGCAGAACCAACCTCGCCACTATGTTCTGGAGAAGCCTGGTTGCTCGCCTGCTGCCTCTGGACTATGGCCCCATGGTAAAAGCTTGTATTTTCCCCCGCAGAAAGGCTTGTTCGTGCCTTTCTGCCTGGGTGTTCGGTAGATTGAATCTCACGAATGAACGGACCACCTGGGTAATGGATGTGCCATAACACTATACGTTAATATTGTTAGTTAGTTATATTCTGTTAGTGTATTGGTTTATGTGTAATGTTTAATTCTGCAAGTAGACCACTCTGAAGGTTTATAATGTGACAGTGACTCCAATAGTTTACTCCAACATCCATTGTTCTGTTTTAACTGAATTAACTGGTAAACTGATTATGTTGTGTACATTACTGTATGTATTGTAATTCGATCTACTCACTCTATGTTAATTCCTATTTGGTTTGCAGTCTGAATGTCTAATGTTTTCCTAGCCCCAGTTAGTTGGAGAACTATGTTTAGTTCCATCCCCCCCCCCCCCATTGTATACTAATGTCTGTGATGTCATGTGTATGTCTTTATATAAGTCTGTGTTGTTACACAAATAAAAAGAGTTGTTCAATCTTGCTATACCTAACTGCTAGATGTCCTGTCTATTTGGGTACAAAGAGCACGGGTCCAGGAAAGACTTGCTGGGTGAATGCTGAGCTGTAAGTGGGGGCTAAGGAGGTGATTTCCCACAACGGACAGAGGGTCTACTTCGTCCGGTAGACGGTCCGTTACATATATAAAGCACCTATAACTACTTATTATTAAAACAAAACACTTAACTATCTTCTAACCATGAACATATCCCAAATGTCCAATCAAAACCTGGGGCCTACTTTAGATCTGTGACCACTTTTCTTATATTATTTAACTACTGTAAGATAAAATTAGAGTGGTCTGATAAATCAAAACAACATATTCAATCAAAAATACCACATCCATAATAAAGCTTATAATAACAGACTATGGCTGTCCTGTTTTACCGGACTGCCTCAGGACAATACTGATTAGGTTTAGACCTTTGGCGACTGAGCAGACCTTGGCTTCGCTCAGCAGAGATATTTGACTTACAATCTAAAAAAATGCAAAGTATCTCTCTCTCTCTTAAATATGGAAGGCCTGCCATATCTCTCTAACTATGTTACATAATGTTGCATAATGGCATAACCTGATGACCCAAAAACACATGTGGTCACAAAACTTTATAATTTTGCATATAGAGGCACCAAAGATGTATTAATGAAAAATATGTGTGCAAAGCAAACATTACCTACTTGGTTTTGGTTTTTAGGCTGGTACAGGAATGTTCTGGAGAATATACTGATAATAGAGAACATCTGCTGCCCATGTCCTTGCCTTGAGATAAGATGCACCTATCATTGCTCTTGCTGGAACAAAACAAATTAAAAATCTGTTGTCCATTGCTGCTCTTACCCTGCCTAATAAAACCCCTAAGGTTATTAGTTAGCAATTGTCTAAAACCAATAGATACATGTAAAAAATAAAACATATTATTCCTGAGTTTGCCATTCCCCAGGACTGTTGTTGACTAAATACTTCAAAATGACTTGGAGCAAAGCTGAACATGCATTTAGAACACACAAAATGGCATAAATTCAGAACATAAAGCGTCAGTCAGACGAAATGGCAGCGGACAAAACAATATGGTCTCCCATCCACGACGTGACTCCAGAGGCCCCTACAGTACGTATAATAATCATACTGTTCTCCCCTTTTAATCTTAGAAATTTACATTGTCTGTTTTTAAGGATAACCATCAGGAGTTGCCTGGTCAACATAATCATTGTATCCAAGGTGATAAGGCACACTTCCTTGATTTCACACATTTGGTAGGTCATCCAGCTTAGTTGCACTGTAAGCTTCCATAATGGGAAATATTTGAGCAGCATCTTCCAGTCTTCTCGTAGGGGCATGATGTCAGTGGTCAGGATGCACTTGAGGATGAGACCCTTGAAACAAACAACATAAACACAGAGAATTAGCAACACTGATATCACACATGCCAAACCACTTACAATTTTTGCTCCAAGTGATCCTAGCCAATTTTCCAGTCCCAGGGAATCTCACGGATTACCTGTGAACACTTTTTAACCTGCTTCTTAAATCGATTAAACTTTTTTACAAAAACAAACTTATTTTAAAATATCTTAAACAAACTTCCTAACATTCTCTTTATAAAATTCAGCAAAAATACTATCAAAATACAATTTCTTTATAGGTCGACTAAATCGTGTTTTATAGAGTCAGTCTAATTGTTAAATTTCAAAAGTTCACTATACTCTAAACATTCCCATAATAACACAATTAAACAAATCATTACCACAAAAATTACAAATCATCAATAACAATTTTATATATATATACTCAATGAAAATATACTTCCCAACAAAGATGATCTGCTGTAGATAGTTGTATCTGTTGCAGACTCCTGGGTGATTTATTTGCGAGTTATCCTTATGGTGAAGACTCAGTATACGTTGGCTAGTGGTCAGGGTTTATTATGCCCATCAAAACACTAACTTGCTGCTTATTTGTTGGCCTGTTTGTCAGTACAGGAATGTGCTTTACATAAATAACGTGGATCCAGGAGTAGATTTGAACAACTTTCACAACAATATTCCAATAAACTTTGTGAGAATCCTGTTACATGAATTGGAAAACTTTTTCTTCTTTTAAAAATAAACTTTTTCTTTAGAAATAATTATGATCAGCATTAAATTCGTTGGTGCACTTTGAACTTGTCTTTTGTTGGCTGTACAGCTTTAATCCATATGAAAATAAAACTTGAAAAAATTCCAGTTAGTAACATGCAATATTTCACTAAACATCTTATTAATCTTCACATTAAAATATAATTAAAACATATTATTACTGCTAGTCTGTGTTGAAATATAATTATAAAAACTCGTCAAGCTGAACCATTCTTTGTTCTTGAAATATTATTACCCTCTTATAATCATAGTTGAATCAATTGATAATGTGAGAATATGTTCTCATACATAATAAACATGTATCTCTTTACCATTAGGACATATACTATCATGATTAGATTATATAACCATAGCACATAACACACAGAACTTCTCAACAACTAACAGTAACTGGAATTCTGGCCCGTTCTCCCCCTCCCTTCACAAAAAGAAAAAATAATAATAATTTTGCGGCTGCTGCTACAATTCTCGTATCTGCAAATATACTTTCAGAGAGAAGGGGGCCTCTGGGGAAGCTTTCTCTCAACTTCACTATTAACTCCAACAAACTTGTCTGTTTATAACACGGCACTAAAAACATGACATTAAAAACTTGTCTTGCATCTAAAACTTTAAACAACTTCTCAATATTCTCTCACCATGTTTCACATGGGGTACTTTGCCTTAATAGTAAAAAAAATTAGAACGCAACAAATTAACATTTTATCTTTGCACGTGTGTGCATTTACTGTATATAAATGTGGTAGAATGCAAATGCTATCTCTGTGTCTATTTAAATAGGTATTGCTCTTTACCTAGCAATCTAACATCCATATAGTGTGGATGTTATATTCATATAACACCAACAGTGTAAGTAGTGCTATACACAAATTCTAGTCACACTAAGAAGATACAACTATTACAGTGTATGCAAGTTACCACAGATTATATTGGATGGGCAAAAAGTTGCTTTAAAACACTAATCAATACTTTTCAGCATAAACTAACAGTTCTGCCTTTTATTGTTATAAATACCGTTAGTTCACATTATTACTTATGATTTTTTTTTCTTACGTAAAGATACAGTTACACAAATGTAGTAGCAAATTATTTTCAAAACAATGCATACCACTATTAAAATTACTGACTATGAAACTTCTCATCACACTGATGAATATAGCCCAGAAGACCGTTACTCAAAAATCACTGAAACAATTAAACTAAAGGCTAAACATGCCATTTTTTGGTGAGCGCTCTGGTTTGAGTGATTTAGGATATACGTCCTCTCTACTCCACTAAATATAAAACACTTTCTGTTCATCTATGTCTACCTCTTCTGCTATCCACCCTTCCTGGTGAATTGCCCTAGCAACTCTGAACCAGGCTTCTGCTGTCTGTACCAGGTTATTGTCTTGTAACATTCCTTCTATCCTTTCAACAGTCTGCGCCAGTCCTCTGGCTGCAGCCGTCCGCCGGTATTCATATTGATACCACATATATGTTAGGTACTTTCTTTGCCTTCCTTACTGCCTCTTCACTTTCTCTTTCACTATATCACATGCTAAATTATCCTTGCTGGGTTTCTCTAACTTCGGTCATAGATTAATTGGCCCGTCTATGGAATTCAGCTTGCTCCCCAGTTATGGTGCCTATTTGTGTTCTCAACTTCTGTATTTCATGTTCAAGGTGTTGATCTGGCTGTGATGTAATGGGCTGTGGTGTTATCAGGTTGAAGGATGTGCCGGCACTTCCTGGGGTATTAGTGTAGGGAGTAAGGTCTGCGTGTCTACTAGTATAGGGAATGGTTCCCTCATCATCCTCAGCCACCATCAGCTGGGTTATGGGAGGTGGCGGTGCGGGCCGTGTGGGAGGTGTACAGAAAGTACCATCTGGATTAATCATGGGATACAGGTGCTGTACCATTGAAGCGGGCTGGACAGGAGGGTAGGGGTTAAGGGGAATTAAAGGTCCAGCCGTGGGTGTCAGCTGAGGATAAGATGGCGCCGCTGCTGGGGCTTGGGGAACGGGCTGGGAAACTACAGAAGTGTGGAGTACACGTAAAACACGTTTCTCTGGAAGAGGGGTTTTGCTGACCACATACGGAACCACCTTCCTTCTTGTCGGCGCCAGGTTTGCAATAATGCCTTCCTGAATTCTCATCATATTTTTGCTTCCCTCCAGTCCTTTCAAATTCTTTACTGCAGTCAAGCCACACCCAGACTGCTTGTAGCAAATTGTCATCTAGTAGTTTGCCTCTTTTATCACTTGACAATTGTCGCCATGTGGTACTACACAGCGAGCCACCCTCTTTTGTCTGCCACTTACTGCTCAGGCAAGCAGTAACCATTCGGGACACTTGCATTATTACCCATTTAACTTATTGACTTCCTGGGACTTTCTGTAACTTAATCTTGTGATTTACCATATATTACGTATATTTTGTTGAGTCAGAGTCTGATACGTATAGTTCTCCGTGACCATACACAGCACACCTGGGCTTACTCTGACCACCTCCTTGGGCTTACTCTGACCACCTCCTCCCCATCTGTCCCCTGGGTAGACAACTGGGCTGACCCGCTGTACAGGAATTTTGAGGTAGACTCATTATTATACGTAGATATAGGTTAGTCACTCAAAGTTCTCCTCACAAAATACAACACATCAAGATATTTTCAACATATGGGGATTCTTACTGTCATGCCCACACGATGCCTGTCTGATGTTACATCCTCCTTCGGACAGATGAAGATTGCACCAAATGACACATGTAGGTGAGATAATAAAATTCCTCACCTTAATCACAGGCTGCAGTCCTAGGGTCTGTTGGTGCGTCCTTCTTCCGTCCGATGGGTCGGGGGGTGTCCTGCCAGGAGGTCTCTCGTGTGCCCCACGTTGGGCGCCAACTGTTTTGGATCTGATCAAGGGTCAGTTATGTTGATGTGTTGGTCCAGATTAGTTAGATATGATACGTGCACGGAGAGAAAAGACACAGACACACTCTGTGGAGTCAAAACAAATCTCTACTTTATTGGGTGTGATACAGCTTAATATACACTTCAGGAGATAGGAAGGGGGAGTCTATTGTGCCAATAGTTGATTGGTTATATGTAAAACAATAGGTGTGCTTATGCAAATATACACATATCTTAGTAAAGCTGCACAAGCAACAGGGGGAAAGAAGGGGGGTTGTATTCTGTAAGGAAATGTCTCTATCTTCTAAGCACCATTTTGACTGTTAAAACAAGCAAGTGTCCATTTTGTCTTGTATTGCCATAACATTAATACAAAAGAGATTTAAATTATAAAATGACAGCCTTTTTTCTATCCAAGAACCATTCTTTACAAAAGAAATTAAATTATTATGACTCTAGACATCCCTATTCCAATGTCTCGAGAAGGCTGAATCATTATGATGGAAATAACATAGTAACATATTAATTTAGGTTGAAAAAAGACACAAGTCCATCAAGTTCTAATCATCTACCTATCATTCCAGTGTTTTGATCCAAAAAAGGGAAAAACCCCTAAGGAAGCTATTTTGAATTTTGCCTCCTAGGGGGAAAAATTCCTTCTTGACTCCAATAGGGCAATCAGATTTCTCCTTGGATCAATAAGCTCTATCATTACTGCTTATTCTATTATTTATAGCCCTGTATGTTCTTCTTTTCTAAAAAAAAAACATCCAGACCATTTTTAAATGCATATATTGTGGATGATAGCACTACCTCTCTTGGCATTGAGTTCCAAAACGTTATTGTCCTTACCGTAAAGAATCAATTCCTTTGCTGTCTATGAAATCTTTGCTCTTCCAGTCTCAGGGGGCGACCTCTTGTTCTTTGCACATTTCTGTTAATGAGCAGGTCGCTGGAGAGCTCTTTATGTTGGCCCTGCACATATTTATATAATGTTATCATATCCCCTCTAAAATGCCTTTTTTCTAAAGTAAAGAAATGCAATTTGTTAAGTCTCTCTTCATAAATAAGAACCTACAATCCCCTTATTAATTTTGTAGCTCTCCTTTGCACTTTTTCTAGTTCCTTAATATCCTTTTTGAGGACTGGTGCCCGGAATTGTACTGCATATTCAAGGTGAGGTCTTACCATTGATTTGTAAAGAGGCAAGATGATGTCCTCCTCCCGTGAATCTATACCTCGTTTTATACATGCCAATATCTTATTGGCCCTTGCAGCTGCTGAGTGGCATTGGGCACTATTGCCAAGTTTGTTATCTACAATGATTCCTAAATCCTTTTCGTTAGTAGTCTTTCCCAGGGAAATACCATTTAATTTATATGTGGCTTTGTTATTATTTTTCCCATAATGCATAACTTTACATTTGTTTATATTGAACCTCATTTGCCACTTTCTTGCCCAGTCCCCCACTCTGTCCAAATCTTCCTGTAAAGAAAAAACATCAAGATTAGTCTTTTATACCTTACCTAATTTTGTGTCATCAGCAAACACTGAGACATGGCTCTCAGCACAACGTGGGAGATTATTAATAAACAAATTAAAAAGAAGATGTCCCAAAACAGACCCCTGAGGTACTCCGCTCAATACCCTGGTCCAATTTGAGGCTTTTCCAATTACAACAACCCTCTGTGTTCTATCTTTTAGCCAATTTTTAATTCAAATACATACATTTGCCCCCAATCCTATTTATCTCAATTTGTAGAGTAACCTTTTGTGTGGAACTGTATCAAATGCTTTAGCAAAATCCCAATAGATCACATCAACTGCCACACCGAGATCTATATTTTTACTGACTTTTACTAATTATATTCTCGTTCAAGATGTATTATTGAGTGTATACCTTTAGAAATCCTTCAAATAGTTTCCCCACTACAGATGTCAAGCTCACTGGCCTATAATTACCAGTCAGAGATTTTGATCCCTTTTGTAAATATTGGAATGGCATTCGCCTTTCGCCAGTCTGTTGACACTATACCTGAACTGAAAGAATCCCTAAAGATCATAAATATTGGTCTGGCCAGAATTATGCTTAACTCTCTGAGGACCCTTGGGCATATACCATCTGGCCCTGGCTTAAGCACTTTTTCCTGTGTCAGCCAATCCCATGTTTGCGGTGACTGTTCCGTAACTTCCGGTAGCAGGGGCTCATCCATCTGTTCTTCCTTAGTATAAACAGAAGAGAAAAAAAGTATTTCAAATGTCTGCTTTCTCTCTGTCCTAACTTACCAAATTTCCCATTTGGGATAACAAGGGCCCAACATTTTCACTCTTCAGCTTTTTTCCATTTATATACTTATAAAAAAAATTGGGGTTAATTTTACTCTCCTTAGCAATATTTTCTCGTTTTCCAATTTAGCCATTTTTATTGCCTTTTTGCAGGCTTTGTTGGCATCTTTGTATTTTATAAATGATAATGCTGATCGCTTGCTTTTATAATGTTTCAATGCCATTTTCTTATTTTGCATTTCCTTTTTCACATTACCGGTAAGCCACATTGGTTTTGATTTGTGTCTTTTGTATTTGTTCCGTGAAGGTATATATTGGGATGTGTACTTTTGTAATGTGCACTTAAAGGCATTCCACTTGTCTTCTGTGTTTAGTCCAAAAAACAATTGTTCCCAGTCTAAAAGTTCAACTGATGCCCTTAGTCCATCAAAGTTGTCCCTTCTAAAATTAAGTGTTTTGGTGGCGTAGTTACCAATTTGCTTTTTTGCATTAATCACAAACGAAACCATGTTATGGTCACTATTCCCCAAGTGTTCTCTTAATTTGATGTTTGAGATAAGCTGCTCATTGTTTGTCATTACTAAATCCAGACAGGCATCCATTCTAGTTGGGGTGTCTACTAATTGTGCCTTAAATTTGTTATTAAGCAGGTTCAGAAACTTGCTGCCATTAGCGGAACTAGTTGTGCCACAATTCCAATCTATATCTGGGTAATTAAAATCTCCCTTAATTAGAACTTCATTCATATTTGCAGCCTTTTCAATTTGTAATAAAAGCTTATCTTTGCCATCAATGCTAATATTTGGTGGTTTGTAGTATACAACTACAAGTAATGTGCGATACTTTTTAGTGTCTAAGCTAATCTCCAACCACAGTGTCTCCACATCAGTTCCAGTTACGTCATGCACACCTTCTTTAATACTGGGCTTGAGTTTATGATTTACATATAGACAAATCCCTCCCCCTTTTCTATTTACTCTGTCCTTTCTAAAAAGTGAGTAGCCTTGTAAATTAACCGACCAGTCGTGGGTCTCATCCCACCACGTTTCTATGATTCCGATTAATTCATACTGTTCTTGCATTTGCTAAAAGACATTTAAGATTACTACCCATTTTCTGTTTAGTTGACAAACACATAATGCCCGCAGGTTTAATTGTATGTACCTCCCTATGATCTATGTTAAATGAGTGACAAGAACAGAGAAACCTATTTTCCTCTCCCAACAGAGTATTGGTGGAGAGAAGAAACATAATGGAGAATAATTAAGAAAAACTACTCCCTAAAAGAAGAAAAAATAGAGGTCTTGTAGACCATCAGAATGAAGTTACTTTTTTTATTTTTTTTTTTTTATTGTCAAAGTATGGAAAATACAATCATAAATAATAATTCCATCAATGCGAAATTTCAAATGCGGATTTACATGTAGCATCTTATTATTTGATTGGCATTCATATAGGTAACATCAATAGCCGGGTTTCGTATAGTGCTTGATAGCAAATATAAAGATACAAAGATACAGATACAAAGATACAGAGGAGAGTACAGAATATACAATAAACAGAGATCAACAGGTTGGCGATCCTCTCTGTTCTACTGTTTTACAGATTAGCCATTTTTGTTACAAAGCATCAACTATCTCTCCATTGCAACATCGATCCCTCTCCCCTCTATGGATCTCCTTAGCATCTAGTATTACTAGTTATATGTATATATTTTCTATCTGCCATATACATATCCGCTTATATACAAACATGTATTTCCATGCTTTGGCAATTTTTGCTTATATATATCTGTGTCTTCTTTCATTCACACATTCATAACATTCATTCTTGACCCCCAGAGCCGACGAGTCTCACATCCCAATCATATCTGATTACTATACCTGTCCAGCCACGGCGACCATATCTCATAATACTTTTCGATTTTATCATAGTTGTTTATATAATACCACTTCTCCATTTGACATTGGTACCCAAGCTGGTCAATCAGTTTACCTATATCTAGTTGGCCCGGCGTTTTCCATGATCTGGTGATTATGATTTTTGCGGCTAATAAGATTTGAGTCATAAGTGTTCTTTTCCCCATTTCCCATTTTTCTAAACCTAAGTGGAATAACATCAATGCTGGGTCACACATAGTCTCAACCCCGATAGTGATAGAAATTAATGAGGATACTGATGTCCAGAAATTTTTTATATATGGACATTCCCACCAAAGATGTACCAGCGTTCCCCTATTACTTTGGCATCTCCAACATTTATCCTATCTATATATCACTTTATAGTATGTCTCCAGTAGGTTCAGAGAATGAGTAGACCCTCTTGTTATTTGAATTGCTTTAAGCCAGTCTTTCTCTTCCCTGGATATATTTAATTCATTACACCATTTTTTAATTATTGGTAGAGTATTGAATTCTTCCACGTGATCTAATGCTGCATACGCTTTTTTTCCCCATTTATTTTTCCAAGCTGCCAAGAAAAAGTCGTCCATATCCTGATTATTTATATGTACAAGAGGAGCTATCTCTTTTTCATAGAAGTGCTTCAATCTAAGGTATGGAAAAATTTCTCTTGGCCGCAGAGAGAAGCAGCTGGTTATTACTGAGAATTGTTGAAATTTACCATCTACAATTAATTGGTTTATTGAGCTTATTCCTGCCTCTTTCCATGGTTTTAAGTCTATATCCTGGATACGCTTTTCCACTGCATCCAAGGACAAAAATCTATTAGTAGAATATGAAGATAGATATTTTTTCCTAATTTTTTTCCATATACAAGACAAATCGTCTACAATAGGGTTTGCAAAGCTTTTCATATTTTTATTTATTGGAAATAAATTATCTATTAATAAGGATCCGTCTTGTTCCATCATTATCCACGGGTGTTTTTTAATATCTGTGTGGGTCCATTTTGCGAGATGAGTAAGCATGACTGTATCATATATTTTACATACATCTGGCATCCTAATTCCTCCCTGCGCCTGAGTTCTAGCTAAAATCTTAAACGAGACTCTCGAGGTTTTACCCCCCCGGGCAAATTCATTAAATTTACTTTGGAACTGTTTCAGGATGTTTGGATCTACCTTCAAAGGGATTGAGCGGAACAGAAAATATAGACGTGGGAGAACATAATAATTTAACACGTTGATTCTACCAAACCATGATGTATACATTTTTTTCCATTGGGTTAAATTATTTGAAATATCTTTTAATATTGGGAGATAGTTGGCCTTGATAATTTTTTGTGGGTCGAACGATATTTTTATTCCTAGGTAGTCTATATGTTCTGTACTCCACGAGAAGCAATATTTTTCCTTGAGATCCCTTATTTCAGGGCTATGAGTGTCAGATATTAGTGCTTGGCATTTTGCTACGTTCAATTTATAGTAAGATATTTTTGCGAACCTTTCAATCTCATTCATTAGGGTTTCAACAGACAATTCTGGTTCTTCTAGTGTTAGTATTATGTCATCTGCGAAAAGTGATATTTTGTGTTCCGCTCCTTTGATATTGACCCCTTTAATATCTTTATTGTCCCTAATAGCTTGGGCCAATGGTTCCAGTGAGATAACATATAGTAAAGGTGCCAGAGGACATCCCTGACGCGTACCATTATGAATCTCGAACCAAGATGATAATATACCTGAGCCTGTAATTCTGGCACATGGTTTTTTATATAGGGCCCATATTGCGTCAAAAAACGGTCCCCTTATTCCAAATGTTCTGAGCGCGAGCCCGAGGTAGGTCCAGCTGACCCTGTCGAAGGCCTTTTCAGCGTCCAACGACAGGGCCAACACTCGCCCACCCCGAGCCCGGGCCGAGAACAATACATTAAGATTACGCCTGATGTTATTCGTAGCTGATCTTGTTGGTATGAATCCCGACTGATCCTCATCTATCAAACGATG
Organism: Pelodytes ibericus; assembly: GCA_036172795.1. Classification (NCBI taxonomy): domain Eukaryota; kingdom Metazoa; phylum Chordata; class Amphibia; order Anura; family Pelodytidae; genus Pelodytes; species Pelodytes ibericus. The sequence goes on from CM069861.1 coordinate 61,314,303, forward strand.
GATTACTCTCTTAAGCCTGCCTGCCAGAACTGCGGAGTATATCTTTACGTCTGTATTGATTAGGGATATTGGTCTATAGTTTTTAATTTCCATTTTATCCTTCCCTTCCTTCAATATTGGACTGATATTTGCAACCAGCATTTCTTTCGGCATTTCTTTGTTGTTTTTAATCTCCTCAAACAGGTCTAGCAGGCAGGGTAGGATGTCATCCTCAAACATTTTATAGAATAGATTTGAGTATCCGTCGGGTCCAGGAGACTTATTCCTTTTTAAATTTTTTATTATATCGCTTATCTCTTTGATAGAGAATGGGGAATTCAGGAATTCTTGTTCCTCAGTATTTAGTTTTGGGAGATTTAACTTATTTAAATAGTTAGAAACCTCATCTCTTTCTTCTTCTTTTGAGATGTTTATTTTGTTTTTATTTAAATGGTATAATTCTTGGTAAAAGTCAATAAAGGCATTGCCTATCTTATCCGGGTCCATTAATGTTTCTCCCTTATATTGAATTTTATTTATTGTGTTATTAACTCTCTGTTTTTTTAATAATTTCCTCTTATATACCATTTTTGTTTTAGAGAGAGTAGGTTTTTATTTGTTCTATCTATGACTTTTTGTTTAATTTTACTTTTGATCTCGTTTATCTTATCTATTATTTCTTCCTGTAAGGTTTGTTTATGTATTTGTTCCAAAGTATATAGTTCGGCTTGGAGTTGTTGGTACGTCAGACCTTGTTTTCTTTTTTCTATAGAACCCATTTTAATTAGTCTACCCCGGATTACCGCTTTTAGTGTACACCACATTGTAGATCTCGAGATTGAATCATTTTCATTTTCCGCAAAGAAATTTTTTATGTCAGTTTGTATCTGTTTTTTAATTTTGTCCCTTACCAACAAAGACTCATTTAGTTTCCAGTAGGTTTTTTTTTTCACAATTCCCTCTTCTATGGATATGGAGACAGGGGAATGATCTGACCATGTTGCTGCTCCAATATCACATTTCAGTTCTCCTCTAAATGTGTCTCTGTTTATAAGGAACATGTCTATACGGGAATATGATCTATGAGGTATTGAGTAATGAGTATAGTCTTTGGATGTTGTGTTTAGTGCTCTCCAGACATCTATCAGGTTGTTTTTGATAATAAATTCCCCAAATTTTTTTGCTAAGTGTATTTGTTTGTGACTCATTATTTTGCCCGACTGTAGTTTTTTATCCAGCTCGGTATCTACTACCAAGTTGAAGTCACCCCCCATTATAAGTTGTCCTTGTATTACTTTTTCAACCTGTGCCCACATTTTTTCTAAGAAGTTTATAGTGTTTTCATTCGGTGCATATATGTTTACAAGAGTGTATATGACATTATTAAGTTTACAAACTAGTATGATATACCTGCCGTGTTTATCTATTACTTTGTGTATTATTTCTGGTGTCAATGAATCTTTTATTATTATCATCACTCCTCTACTTTTCTTTGTATTATGATAACTTGATGTGAATATATGTGAATATTTTCTATTATATATCATTTTTTTTGTGGATTTCACCCAATGTGTTTCTTGTGCAAACGCAATATCTATTCTCTCGTGATTAATCATTTCCATAAGCATCCTTCTTTTGTACGGGGAATTTAATCCTTGTGTATTTATTGTACTAATCCTAATCACCATGTCTGAGACAGGTAGCAAACTCTCTCATCGGCTCGGGGGGTCCATTCATACATCACATTCATTCCAAATTGAGTATTCGGATCCAATCGGATCCGAACACCCTCTTGTCCCAATATTAGGGATCTCTCAATTTATTCTTTGCTCTAATTGAGCTTGTGCTCGGCTTAAGGAAGAGACGGGATCGATTTTCCAATATTTACTATATTAATACCTGTTCGTTCTATTATCCTAACTAATATTCAATGTCACCACCTTTAGATTTACTATGACAGGGTGGACCTGACTGAAAACATTTACTAAGAAAAATACCTCCGCATGTCCTCCGCCCTCTTAGGTCTCCCGTATACCTGACCACCCCCACCCGCCGCCACCCCGTCCCCCACCCCCCGCATAAGAGGGAGACAGGTGGCGGGTGGGCGGCGGGCTGTCGCCAGCCTACACTGCACCATATTGTCCTCGCGGACCAAACAGGATTATACAGAGACAGCACCCAAGCTCACCAAGCTCACCAGCACCCAAGCTCACAGAGCCTCCATCCCCCTGCCCGGACCCAGCTAGCCCGCCCCCACCCTCGCCCCCGATAACAAGAGGACCAGGGGCGAGAAGGCAGGAGCGGGATCTTCTATTAACCACTAATGCAGCTCCACCATCCCCCCAGCCCAGCCCCCCCCACACGTGGCGCAGGGTGCGGGGCGAGGGGAGGGCAAGGAGCCCGTTCCTCAGGGGGACGCACATACATATAAGAACACATATAGAGACCCGTGAGGACAAAAGGGTGTATAGATAGTATTCATCGGGTTCAGCAAGTAAGGCGACTTCGCCATCACCTCAGTCCGGCCCCCATCATACATTAAGCGGGGGGGCGGGTCGAGGGGAGGGCCATTAGCCATCATACCATGAAGACCAACTTCCAAATAGAAAGACATGAGTTACATCGATGAATTCCCATCAGAGAGGGGAAACACATATACATAACATAAATCAATTTTAACCGATGAGGAGACTCCACTATCGCCTCCGCCCGGCCCCCCCACACGTGGCGCAGGGGACGGGGCGAGGGGAGGTCAGTCCATCATCATCCCAGGGTGCTCATCGTAGAAGTAGGAGAACAACAACAACGCTGCCGGGCTTCCACCAAAGGAGTGGTCTCCCCATGGAGACCAAAATCTAAGTAGAGACATATGAACCACATTGATGGTCTCCCATCAAGGAAGGCACTACACATACCCAGATCATGGATCCATTTCAACCGATGAGGTGACTCCACTGTCTCCTCGGCCCGGTCCCCCCCACACATGGCGCAGGGGGCGGGGCGAGGGGAGGTCAGTCCACCATCATCCCAGAAAGCCCAGCATAAAGATAGGAGGACAACAACCATGTTGCAAATCTCCCACCATGGAGAGGGTAGATTGTGGCTAGCATGTATAATTATTCGCAGGCTCCCTGTCCCCAAACCTAGACAAGATCACCCCCATCCCTCTTTTTCCTTCCTCTTCTCCTCTTCTCCCCTCTCCTCCCTCCATCCCTCCTGTCTCCTTTAATCAGAAAAGCTCCACCAATCATAAATACATGGTAAATAACCAGAAAAAATCAGAAAGATTTCATGACATTGTCCATCATGAGAAAAAAAAAAACAAAAAAAAAAAACAGAAGTGCAGTTGTTTGGTAATCCATCAAAAGTTCAGAGTATGTCTATCCAATAGGAATGTCCCATTTTTTGAATAAAGCTGACGCTTGCTCCCAAGATTCGATTGTATATCTTGTATCTTTATGAGTGAGATATATTTTTGCTGGGAAACCCCAGGCAAACCTTATATTTTCCCTGTGTAATATGTCTGTAGCTCTTCTTAGTTTCAGTCTTTGTTGCCTGGTATGTAAAGATATATCTTGCAAAATCCTTAAATCTTTAAATTTTTCCGTGAGAATCTCTTTATTGTTTTTTGCCTTCCATATCGCTTCTTTATGTGTGTAATTATGGAGGCAGACTAATACGTCCCTTGGGGATTGATCCTCCTTACTTGGGCGATAGGCATATGTTCTGTGAATCCTTTCAATCATGATCTCTTTTGGGATTGTATCACCTGCCAACTCTTGAAAGTATTCCTGAGCGTAAACTTGAAGGTTTTCCCTAGTGATCTCTTCCGGGATTCCTCGCACTCTTATGTTTTTTCTTCTTGATCTATTTTCAGCATCTGCAATTTTATTTTGGAGATCCTCCATTTTGTTCTGTAATTCTTTGTTTATATCCTGCTGTCTTTCCATTTCGAATCTAAGGACTTCTACTTTCTCAATGTTTGCTTGCAGCTTGATATTTATGTTTCGCACCTCTGTCGTCAATTCATTTATGTTTTTTTGTAGGTCTTCTCTGATCTTATCCCTGTGCTCTTCCAGCAGTTTCATCAACATTGTTTGCATGTCTGATATTACTGGTTGGGTTTCTGGGATTCCATCTGGACTTATATCACTGCAGCTTTCCATGGAGTGTTCCCCTCTTTCTGTTTTATCTCCTTTTGACTGTGGAGTCATGATCTTAGTTTTCCTTACTTCTCCTGTTTCCGGAGTTACTGGAGGGAGAGAATCCCTCTTATTTCTTCCTCTTTGTTCCATTTCAGGGGTAGAAAAAAATGTAGTCAGTGTTTTGTTTGTTTTATATTCCTTTCTTTTTTTTGTGTCTATATTTTTCCTTGTCGCCATTTCTGCGAGGTTTATTGTTTCCTTTTTTTTTTTCCTTTCCTCTTCCCTTTTTCTTCTCCTCTATATTATTGTGAGGGCCCAAAGTAGTTGATTGCAGAAATCCAGGAGGAGAGAGTATAATAGGTTTTCCTTTTTTCCTTTTTTTCCCTTCCTTCCCCTCCTTCTCTTTCCTCTGGATTGTATTATTCAGAAGAAGCAGATTTGTATTTAATTAGAAGGGATCTGTTAGGTATTAGCCTCCATGATTTTCCCTCCATAATTATAAAGGGTTGACAATTATCCCCAGAGATTCGATTGACACCTGGTTATCTGTTTTCAGTTTTGTATTTGTTCCTGGGTTTTTCCCAGATAAACAATTATCTTCAACAGGTAACAAGTTATTATACAGTGGTGTACATGTGTTTGATTCTATCAGACGAAATAGCACAGAGACAATGATCTCAACTGCCTCACCAATCAGCAGGTTATCAGTATTCCCAGCTGCTCAGGATCATGTAATCTTTGATTTACCTTCTGTTTCTTTTTTTTTTCTCCCCTTCCTTTCCCCTTCCTAATTTAGAGGTGCACAAATTTACATTTGTTGGAAAAAGTGAGGCAGATAGAAATAAGGTTGCTAAGTTCCAGGTTCATGCATGGGATAACAACCAGGTATGCTTATTGTCACCAACCCTTAAACAAGCTTGATAAAAGTCAGATTCTTTCAAGGATTTTCAAAGCCTCGCAACATTGCATTTATTTTAGCAGCATGTATTTGAGGAAGCTCTAGTTTGTAATAGTCACCAAAACTCAAACATCAAGCAAAGCAGAGTCGTTAGGTTTTACAGTTATAGTTTTCCTTGCAAGCTTTGCAGTTTTGTTCAAATAATGAGGATTAGCCGATTTGCAGGCACATAGAGAGGATAAGAGTCACGTATGCTTGTTATGCAGTACTGCCAGAGAATTATTATTATACCAGTTTGTCAGAGTGTTTTTGAGACATAGGTAGCGGCACAATTCTCCCTTCATACAAGTTCACCAAGCATTTAGGTTTGTTAAGACATAGAGCACTGTATAATAAGTAAGACTTGCGTTTTTGTTTTTTTTTTTCTTCTGCCTCAATTGCTCCGGTTATGGTGCAGATTTTCCTGTGGGTAGATTCCTTATGCAGGGGGATGCGACATGCAGATCAGGTTGCCCGTTGGTTTGGAGCCGAAGGTAGCCATTCACACAGGCGTCCTCTTTTCACAGGCGTCCTCTCCCCACCTCTCCTCACGAGCCACACGCGCTCACGTGATTACGTCATCACGCATCCGACATCTGCTCAGCCCAGAATGAAGTTACATTGAGAAATGACCTTCCAACAATGTGTGTAGGGTAGAAGCTGAGGTATGGGGGGAAAATCCTTCTGATATATCACATTTAAGGGAGAGAACAGATTCTCCAAACTCAGATCATCAAACCAGAGATAGGAATAGAATGTCACCAAACACCTCATCCCTGAATGCTCCCTCTAATACATCACATTCAATAAATAGTGGTAGAAATACCGAATTGCGTTATAACCAGCAAACTGAAAATTACATAGAAACCAACCATAAACATATATATGAAAATAGAACTTCACCTACTAATAAATCATCACAATGGGGTTTTTTTTAGAGAAGGGGCCTGACCAAAATAGAGATGGGAGAATCACCCATCTGGTTGCTCCCATCCCAAGCACCAGAGGATGGAGCAACCATACAGGTTATCCCCTCTAATAGAAATAGACTCTCCAGGAAAAAGGAACAGATGGGAAGGCCCATAGAGCCAGGGACGTTTAATAAACACAAATTGAGACTTAATGGTATTTTGAATCTATCATCTAGAGAAATTTCCTCAACTGAAGCATCTATTCTGAAAAAGGGTTTAACATTTGCCCCACAGAGACCATGTAAAAACTTTTTTTGTAGATGTACAGAAGTTTTTAAGAAAATGAACTATAAAAAGATTCTTTGGAAAAAAAGAGTTAGTCTCGACAGACATCTCTAATAGAGAATATATCCCTATAAAAAAAAAAGACTTTAAACCACCTTCAGCTTTCTTTCCCTCATGGGAGAAGGGTAATTTCATTGAAACCTTCATTCATTTAGTGCAAAGGGACTTTAAAAATCTAGCGATCAACAAAATATTCAAAATGTCAAAAGATGCATCAAAGGCTTTGCGAGAGTTGGTATTTCAATCTTGATTAAAGGGGTAGATAAAGGAGGGGTTATTCTAAATAGAGAGAGCTATCTCCAGGAGGCTAATTGTACTCTGGGAGATTGTAACACCTATGAAAAATTGAGAACAGATCCCACAAAAAATTCAATCTAGGCTTAGAAAATTTATCAAAAACGCATTAGATAATGAGATCATCACTCAAAATTGTTTTGACTTTTTGGTTAAAAAGTATCCCACCATTCCTATCTTTTATTATCCCCCCAAGAATCACAAAAACCAGAGAAACCACCTAATAGACCTATAATCAACAATATCAGTTCCCTGACCCCGGACCTATCAGAGTTTGTTTACTATCACCTGCAACCATATGTTAAAAGAACCCTGTCATATCTGAAAGATACTAAAGCAGTTCTACAAGTGGCTGAAAATATAGAACGGCAAGACTTTTTTAGGTGGGCTACCTATGATGTGACCTCACTCTATACAGTGATAGACCACAAGCTAGGCATCCAAGCCATCTCTAGAGTTTGCTGAGAGTCCACCACTCAGTCAGTTCCTTCTTGATTCTATCCACTTTATTCTACATCACAATTGTTTTATGTTATCTGAGGATTTTTATTTATAATTAAAGGGGACCGCCATGGAAATATATTCATAGATCAGGCTAGTTGCCACCACCCACGTTGGCTAAAGGATGTACCCAGAGGAGAATTTCTAAGAATGAAACGGAATTGTATGAGCGAGGAAGATTTTAACATACAGTCAACTAAAATTAAAAATAAACTAATCGAAAAAAAAATTATAATAGGATACAGTTAGAGGAAATACAACAAGTAGTAAACAAAATAGATAGAAACAACTTAGTGATGAATAAACAAAAAACAAATATTGATTCAAGAAAGAAATCACAATTAGCCTCTCTGGCTCAATATAATTCACAATCATTCCAGATTAAAAAAATCTTGGAGAAAAATTGGCTGATTCTATTACAAGATAGCATTCTAAAAGAAATCCTCCTGAACAAACCTCAGGTGATTTATAAAAGAGCTAGGAATCTCAAAAGTATCCTTGCCCCTAGTATGTTAAAGAAAGATGTCCACAAAAAAACAAAGCGATTGCAGGTTTTATAAATGTTTTGATTATAACAACTGTAACAACAAAAATGTTTAACTTTCTATAATTGGACAACAGGAGAAAAATTCAAAATAGAATGTTGTTTATATGCTCCAACGTGGGTGTAAAAGCAATACGTAGGAAGAACTTTCAGGAAGTTATCTAAAAGAATTGGAGAACATATATATGGCATTTGAACCAAAACTTCCAAATATCCAGTTCCAATTCATTGCAATAATTATCCCAATTTAAGTTGGCATTCATTTAAATTAATTTAAATTTGGGGTTAGAACAGGTCCAAACTGGTGTGGGAGGGGAGATAATGTTAAAAAATTGTCCCAAAAAGAAGGTTTCTGGATATTCAAACTAGATACATTTGCACCGTCTGGTATGAACCAAGACTTTGACATGGTCTGTTTTCTTTAAATTCAGATGTCATCAAAGTTAATTGGGAGTAGATCCCTATTTATTGGTTGTGTAGGTGTAATTTCACTTTTTTGTATATGACATGTAATTATGTGTAAAAAATTCATATCCAGTTTTGTAAACTGATTAAGACACTTAGACTATATCTTTGTATAGTTGATACTGCATTTTCCTTTCCTTTTTTAGAACTCAAATGAATGAGTACAAATGTTTCACATAGTCCTTTTATGTTGAAACAATAAAAGGAGAAAATAATTCAACAGTTAGAAATGAGAAGTAGCATATCAACGAACATTTCGGTTACAAGCAACTCGTTGAAGAAATAAGTCGAGTTCAAGCTGTGAAACAATACAAAAACCCTCATTGGAGACTATTTTCTACTAAACCATATAACCAATTCGTTATTGAAAGTCAACTTCGTAAAAACGAATGCATGCGCACTATTTTCAGCAAAAGGAGAATTCATATAAAAAAGTAACACATGTGCAGTACACACTCGCAGTACACACTCATTGATAAACTAATTCATATAGAGTGGAAACAGAACAGACGCATGGGCATTCAAAAATTTCAGTCAAGGGGATTTTGTATGAAGAGGTGCAGCATGCATTCGTTAAAGAACACATTCGTATAAAGTGAAAATAGACTGCACATGCACAAAACCTGGAATGAAATGCCAACGAGTGATGGAACACATGTATAGTAACGAGAAGTCCACACATGCGCATAGAATACAAATATGGAGTATTAATAATCACTCACATATGAAAAGACTTACAAGTCAATTGGACAGGACGGGATTGGGCAATGGGAGGGGAGGGAGGTAGTATATATATGTGTATAGCTTCTATATTAGACTTACTTTACACCTAGCTCCTGATGAAAAACATCCTATCAGGAACTGCAACATTGTGGAGGTAACCCATTTTGCACTTTATGTCTTTTTTGCACAAAGAGCTGGTTCTCTATGTGCATCTAATTTTGTGATTGTACCCATAATAAATTAATTTCTGTTATTTGATATATACAGTGCTACACCATTGTATTTTCTTTATTTTCTCCTATGTTCCCCCATATGTCTGTCCATGTCTCCATGGTGACCTCCAGTCCATGTTTCTAAGTTCCTACGATATCCTGTCCTGATGGGATACATCCAAAGTTATTAAAATAACTTAGTGGTGTACTTGCAAAACCGTTAACAGATTTATTTAACCAATCATTGTTATTGGGAATATTCCCAGAAGATTGGAAATTAGCAAATGTTGTGCCCATTCACAAGAAAGATAGTAGGGAGGAGGCAGGCAACTATAAACCAGTAAACCTTGTTAAAGAATAGGATTGTTGAACATCTAAAATCGAAAGGATTTCAAGATCAGAGACATTATCTTCAGGGAGATCATGCCAAACTAATCTTATCGATTTTTTGATTGGGTGACTAAAATAATAGATCAGGGTAGTGCAGTAGACATTGCTTACCTAGATTTCAGTAAGGCTTTTGACATTGTCGCACATACAAAGCTTATCAATTTTGCAATCTTTAAGTTTGGATTTCAATATTGTGGAATGGATTAGACAATGGCTGAGTGACGGGCAACAGAGGGTTGTAGTCAATGGAGTATATTCGGTGCAAGGTCTTGTTAATAGTTGCGTACCTCAAGGATCTCTACTTGGGCCCATTCTCTTTAATATTTTTATTATTGATATTGCAGAAGGTCTTGTTGGCAAAGTATGTCTTTATGCTGATGATACAAAGATTTGCAACAGGGTTGATGTTCATGAAGGGATAAGCCAAATGGCAAATTATTTAGCTAAACTAGAAAAATGGTCAGAGCAGTGGCAACTGACATTTAATGTGGAAAAGTGAAAGATCATGCATCTTGGGCGTAAAAAAACCCAAAAGCAGACTATAGAATATTTGGTACAGTCCTAACCTCAACATCTGAGGAAAGGGATTTAGGAGTAATAATTTCAGAGGACTTAAATGTAGGTAGGCAATGTAAAAGAATAGCATAAAATGCAAGCAGAATGCTTGGTTGCATAGGAAGAGGTATTTGCAGTACAAAGAGGAAGTGCTCATGCCATTGTACAGAGCACTGGTGAGACCTCCCGTGGAGTATTGTGCGCAATACTGGAGACCGTATCTCCAGAAGGATATTGATACTTTGGAGAGAGTTCAGAGAATGGGTACTAAACTGGTTCATGGGTTGAAGGATAAAACTCACCAGGAAAAGTTAAAGCATCTTAACATGTATAGCTTGATAGCTTGGAGGAAAGACGTAACAGATGGGATATGATAGAAACATTCAAATACATAAAGGGAATCAACACAGTAAAGGAAGAGAGTATATTTAAAAGAAGAAAAACTACCACAGTTAGAGGTCATGGTTTTAAATTAGAGGGGCAACAATTTTAAAGTAATATCAGGAAGTAACTGAATTAAAAAAGAGCTATAACAGAAAGGAGATTGTGTGCAGGTGTTAGAAATAGATCAATTAACACTAAATGAAGCACACAAATCCTGGAAATGGAACAGCGTATAACTAACCTAGACAACAGAGGGAGAAGGTCCAATTTAAGGGTCAGGGGAATACCTGAAAAATACACCCTAGAAGATGCTTTCCAAACATTAGCAGAATTGTTTAAAGAAATATTAGGGAAAGAACATATGGACCCTGTGATGATTGAAAGAGCTCACCAAGGGTTAAGACCAAGGGACTTGGAAAAATCACTCCCAATTCATTCATCTGCAACCTTCAGTCTTTTAAATTTAAAGAACAAATACTAAGGAAAACCAGGGAAATGAGAAATGTAACCTTTAAAAAGAGGAGAATTCAAATATTGCCTGACATCTCATGGAAAACACTGCAAGACAGAAAAAGGCTGAGACCCTTAACAGAAATTCTGAAAAAAGCAGAATTACCATTCAGATGGGGATATCCACTAATATCCACTGGTGAAAAGAGTTTCAAGTATCTACACAGTTAAAAAACCAGGATATTATTAAACTATGTGAGGGCCTCCAGATCCCAACCCCTGAGATGACGGAGTGGTCCGAATTCCTGAAGTGATACAATGAGATTGGGGAATTAATAAACAAACCATGGAGGACTCTTCCCCAAAGGGAGAGATAGAAAATAACCATCAACCCATAAGAGAAAGACGAAGATTAAGCCTGAGAACTGAAAAAGACACTTTTTCTCACCCCCATTTTGATATATTTTTTCTTTTCTGCTCTTTTTTTTTCTTCTTTTTTTTTGGTCCCCCCTGATCCTTAGCGTTCTCATACACCACTCTAGTTCCATGAGGAGAGAGGAAATGAGAAAGGAACTATATGTTTGGTGGAAATGTGAAGGGCTGTAGAAAGGAAACGGACATCAGAACTCTGACAAGAATCACAAAGGCAATAGATGTTGGAAAAAATGGGAAAGACAAGATGTATATCCATTTAAATGAAAGTGCATGGAGAGGGGAGTGGATAAAATTGAACTGGAAATAATAAAAATTTAAATTGGGGGAGGGTTAGATAAATAATACAACCTACACACTTGGAAGAACAACAATAGGAATCACTAAGGGAACTAAAAGGAGAAGGTTAAGAAAGTAGAGAGTAAAATGGAAGAAAAGATGATATACATATACACAGGTAAACATGAATCATAGTTCATAATAGGTGGACTGGGGGAAAGAACCATAGGGTAGTAACACTAGATGAAGTAAGTAGCACCTCCGTGGATTTTTGTGAAATGGGATCATCAAGCACATAAATGGGATGAAGACACAATAAGAAATATTTATTCACTAAGGTTGTAAATAAAAGTGAAGTAAGGGATAAGATGTACTTAAGAACAATATTAATATGACATGTATATGGAAATATATTGGAAAGGTTCGGGCTCAAACAAAAAGGTTAATATTAAATTAGGAGGGCAGGGGTTAAAAAGGAAAAGAAAGAATAAATTACCCCCATAAGGGATTTTTTTTTTTTTAAGGAACTAGGTCAAACACGGATCATATAGGAAGTTGGTTCACAATAGAGGAACAGAGGTAAGATCCTTAAAGATGTATTATTAGAGGAAATGGGGTTGAAAATTTGAGGTAGTAACAAAGAGAAAGAGCTGCTATGACATATGAAATGATATGTATTTAGGAATATATTGGCTATATCTGGGCTTATACAAAATGTTAATATAAAACTAGGAGGATAAAGGGAAGAGAAAGGATACAAATTCTATAAAAGGGTAATGAAAATGGTTCCAATGTATATGTAAAATGAAAAGGTCATGTGAAGATATATGGGTAAAGAGTTTAATATATGGTTATGCATAAAGGGGAATGGAATAATAATATAGATATGTATTGGATATTAGTTGTTTGTTTTTTCCCTTTGTTTTGAGGGGGGGGGGGGGGTAAGAGGAGAATAGGAGGAAGATGTCAAGTAGGTTTCATAAAGCATTATAGAGACAATGGGAGAAAGGGAAGGGGGGAATGAGAGAAAGAGCCCAAGGGAAACCAGCGGTCAGTGTAGATAATTTAGGGAGGGATCCATGGAGGTTGGAGTATGTCTCCTGTCCCGAAGGCCCATCTACGAACCAAAGGTTCCAGTATGGGAAAAATGGGGGGAGGGGCAGACATAGGATATTTATATGTTTTTTTCTATGTATTTTTTTTCTTTTTGTCTGCATAATCTGTATTTGGCCATATTCTACGGTGTTTACTTCTCTAAAATATTCCCCAACAACTAGATTTAAAAGATGGGGATGGATAAACCGAAACCTTTAAAAAGTCTTTAAAATTAAGAATTGTGTCTATTAATGCTAAAGGAATAAATTCCCCAATTAAGAGGTCAAAAATGTTCGAAGAAATGATTCATATGAAGGCTGATATTATTATGGTTCAGGAAACTCACTTTTGTAATAATAAAGCACCTAAAATATAGAACAGGAGATATACACAGATATACTATTCTCATTCTCCATTGAAAAAAAAAATAAGGGAGTTGCTGTATTTATTGGAAAAAATGTACCTCTTATAATCAAAGAAACTTGGAAGGATAAAGGAGGGAGAGCTATTTTCCTGAAATGAAATCTGGGTACTGAAATAGTAACATTAATTAATATTTGTGGTCCTAATAGAAAACAGCAGAAATTCCTGAGTAATATTCTGGAAGTATTGACTGATTTTATGGAAGGTATGTTGTTACTATGAGGAGATTTACATTTTTCCATGGATCCGATATTAGATACCTCTACAGGTTCATCAACATTAACATTTTCACCAATCAAACAAATTAAAGGTAAACTACTCAAATGTCAATTAGTAGACCAATGGAAAATTAGAAACCCCACTACAAAAGATTATACATATTACTCAATACCACATGGAAGATACTCTCGTATTGACTATTTTTTGATTGCACATGGATATCTGAACTGGGTAAAAAATACCAGGATTGGACCTATGATGTGGCGTGATCACTCCCCTATATTTATTGACATTCAGAATCCTTCCATGAAGAGTAGAAGCAATAATTGGAGGAAAAATAAATCTGTATTAAAGACAGCCGAATATGTACAATATTTTGAGAAAAATGATACAGAAGTGTTAAAACCTCCCATATTATGGGAAGCTCATAAAACAGTATTTCATAAGCTTAGGGACCTATTTAAAGGAAAAACATAAGTTAAAATATACCAAACTAATAGAAGAAAAAGCTATGGAAAATAGTCATAATTTAAATGTATACCCCCAAAAATATTAAGAATTAATCAAGTTAAGAGCTAAGCTGGCCAGTTTAATGAATATTAAAATATGAAGGAAATATGCAATTATAAAAAATAAATATTCTGAAACTGGAAAAAAAATGGGAAATACCAAGTCAGATCACTGAGAGAAAGAAGGGAAGATAATTTTATACCCAAAATAAAGGAAGGTGGGAAAATACATAACCTTAAGGAAAAAATTTCAGAGGTAATGAGGGTATACTATGAGAGATTATATAACAGCTTGGGAGAAGTAAACAAAATACAACCTTACTTACAAGAAGATAGGATGTCAGAATAAACACTAAAAGAAAAGCTTAAAAAACAAGCAGTAACATGCTTGGAAGCTCCAATTACACAATAAGTTATAATTAAAGTAATAAAACAATCTTCTGGGAGGAAAAGCCCAGGTCCAGATGGACTTACAATGATACATTATAAAACCTTTGTAGAGAGACTGTCACCATTATGGCCAAAATGTACAACTCCTTAGCAAAGGGAGAAGTGCTCCCCTCCCAGGCAAAGGAGGCACATGTAATTGTCATAGCTAAACCAGGAAAAGATCCAGAATTGTGCTCAAGCTATAGACCCATCTCTCTACTTAATGTAGATGTGAAGATACTATCAAAAATATTTGAGAAAAGGTCCCTGCCTTTGTAAAGGGAAACAGAATGGGAAGGTGAGTAGACAGCGCTTGGCAGTTAAACAAAGTAAGTGTCAATCAATATAAAAAACCAAAGATAGTAAATTAATATAAAATATATAAATTTAATAATATATAAAAACAAATGCAATATATAAATACATATAGAAAAAATATACACAAATGTAACAAAAAATGACAAATTGTTAAAAACAAGAAACAATGATATGTGCCTTTAAATACAAATGAACAGACACAGATACAAATGTAACCACAGGCAGAGCGTCAAATTACTCACTTGCTGATTAGGTTAGCAAAATACCATGAATAGTACATGGATACAAAAACGTGCTGGTCAGTAAGGAAGGAAGAATTTAGAACCTGGCCAGGTAACTTCACTTAACAGAAGGGACGCGTTTCGTTCGGGGAACTTCTTCAGCCTCTAAACAAACAGACCAGCATGCTCACAATCTTCTGGGAGGAAAAGCCCGGATCCAGATGGACTTACAATGATACATTATAAAACCTTTGTAGAGAGACTGTCATCATTATGGCCAAAATGTACAACTCCTTAGCAAAGGGAGAAGTGCTCCCCTCCCAGGCAAAGGAGGCACATGTAATTGTCATAGCTAAAACAGGAAAAGATCCAGAATTGTGCTCAAGCTATAGACCCATCTCTCTACTTAATGTAGATGTGAAGATACTATCAAAAATATTTGAGAAAAGGTCCCTGCCTTGTTATTATCAGCTGATGCCGAGAAGGCGTTTTACAGGGTGAACTGGTCTTTTTTAATGGCAGTACTAGAAAAAATTATGTTGGGCCCCTTCATGTTAACTATGATTAAATCACTATACCATGCACCAATGGCTAGAATTAGGATAATTGGAGTGCTGTCCGGACCAGTCACCCTATTAAACGGGATGAGGCAGGGATGCCCCCTGTCACCATCTTTATTTGTGCTTATAATTAAGCCTTTACTTAACACAATAAGAGATAACCCGGATATTCGGGGACTAGAGTTTAAAACTAACCAATTTAAAGTATCGGCCTTCATGGATGATCTCTTGTTCTTTGTTACCAAGCCTCAGATAACACTACCCAATATAATGCTAGAACTAAGTAATTATGGAGAATTCTCAAATTACAGGATTCATTTGACAAAATCTGAGATTTTGAATGTATCTGTTGAAAAGTCGGTAACGGACATGAGAGTATCATTCCCTTTTAAATAGAACCCAGGAAAGATAAAATATCTGGGTATATATTTGGTGAACAATTTGGACCTATTATATGAAAATAACTATGACTTATTGAGGAGAATTAGATAGACATAGAAATTGGGCTAGATTAAAACTGTCCTGGTTTGGAAGAGCTAACATTATTAAAATGAATCTTATGCCAAGGATACTATACCTCTTACAAACTCTCTCCATAGAGATTCCAAGAGAATTCTTTAGGACATTTAAAAATATGATAAAAAAAGTTTATATGGAAGGGGGCACATCCAAGAATAGGTTATTCATGCCTGATTAGACTCCAGAAAATGGGGGTATTGGGTCTGTCAGACTTAGAAATGTATTACAATTCTGTCCACCTGGCCCGGTTGGTAAACTGCAGCCAACCAAAAGAGAAAAAACGATGAGTTTTATTAGAACAGCAAGCAGTTAATGTCCCACTTGAAGTTCCTCCCTGCGTTATTAATAATAAGAGCAAACAAGTGAAGTGGGATAAAACTTCTTACTTTTTTCAGCAACTATGAAGGTATTTAAAGAAGAGAGACAAAAGAATATAGTAATAAAAGAAATTCCTTGTTAACACCACTGATTTATAATGAAAGCTTTCAACCTGGGTTGGAGAAGGGAGCAATTAATGGATATTTTAGAGAGGAAGTTCCATGTATACCTGGTGAATAATATGAAAATATAAGTGAAGAAGTATATCAACAGTGAATGGTAAATCTGCAGTTTCATTATATAAACAACCTACACCTAAATAAAGAACTAATTTGGGAATTAAGCCCCTATTAGATTATGTGCTGGAAGGCAGGAAACCAGATACAATCTATATCAAAGATCTAAAAAGTGATGAATGAAAATTATGGGGATAAAAAAAAAAAAAATTCATTTAAGAATGGGAAAAAGATGGAAATACTGAGCTCACAAAGGAGCAATGGTATAAAATAGCTGAAATGGCACACAAATGCACTATGGGACTAGAGTACAAGCAAATTCTTATAAAATATTGACAAGGTGGTATATTGACAAAGTCCCTTATATCATGCAAGAAATACATCCCAGCAGCAAATGTTGGTGATGCCTCAACCAAACAGGAACTTAAATCCACATATGGTGGAAATGTCCAAATACCAGACCTTTTTGGGAGTCAATCCTAGGAACAAATAATCTTATAGGAGATGTCGATATAAAGGACGACCCCCTAAGTGTACTTATCCATAAGACTGATAGTTTAATAGTAGTTTGTGGGAAGTCTCTGACAGTACAATTAATTAATGCAGCCAAGGTCCTAATACCAAGATATTGGAAGCAGGGAAAAACTCCAATTTACACAGAGTGGCTTGGGATAGTTGAAGAGACTAGAGATATGGAGGATATAGCATATTCAGGGGAAAGGAACTGAGCATAAACGAAGGTGGCTGAGCTGGTCCCTATTCTTAGAAAGCGAGGAATGCCGTAAATACTTGGATAAGAGTTAAATAGGAGTTTTATCAAACAAAGAAATAATTAAAACTAGGGAATCAAAAAGAAGTAAAAGAGCATAATGAATAAAAAGCAGAGAAATGGCCTTAACATCATGGATGTGTTTATCTTTTTTGTTTGTGTTTTTTTTTCCCTCTCTTCATTTGTTGTTATGTGTTTTTAACTTTATATTTGGTTTTGTTTTCTGGATGATAAGGAGGGATGGAAACAGTTTCTAAAACAAGGGAAAGAGGCCTGCGTGCAGTCCTACACCCTCAGAAAAGGGGAGGCTAATAGAGGTACCTCTTTCTGAGGGCTATACCCAATAGGAAAAAAGAGGATAGGAAATAAACTGCTATATATATATATATATATATATATATATATATATATATATATATATATATATGTGTGTGTGTGTGTATCTGTATGTGTAAATTGTGTGTGTAGATTTGTATTAATGTTTGTAAGTAATGTATGCAGAAAAAGATAATAAACAGAATTAAAGAAAAAGGATATGATGATTCACAATCCTGTCCACTGTCTTGATGCACTACATGATGTAATAGATTTCTTCTCCCAGGCAAAGCTAGCTTGTTAGTCTCTGGTGCAAGGAGAATTAAAGAGAGAGAGAGATCATTTGCTAATTTAATTCCAGATTTCCATGTGTCTGCCTGTTTACTCATCTTCTACACTGTCTATACTCGGAACCACAGTGCTCACTGACTACACTACTGCATCCACCTCCTGGTAGTTAGAAGTCAACCCAGAGTCATCTAACACTTAAAACGGTCAAGATAAATGTGTTAATAGATTTGAAAGTGGGTTAAATATCTAAATACTTTTTTGTGTCCTCCAGACTTCAACAGATTTTACATGTTCCCTTAACCAGTGTTTACTAGGTAAGGTAATGATCGCCTAGGAAGGATTCATTCAAGCACCACGTTTGTTGTGTTGGCCTTGAAAGATTTGAACTCAGAGTGACAGTCAGAGGAGCGTGGTCAGACCACGTGATTTAGCCATAGTCTGAGCATTTCAGAAGGGGCAGGTGGTAGTGAGGGACGAATAAATAGTCGATCCGGAATAGCGATTGTGGGAGACTGAGCAAAAACTATAGTCCCTATCAGTAGGGTGCATCACTCTCCAGCAGTCTTCTTGTTGTGCGTCTTTTAGGAGTTTAAGTATGTTATGGGTAGTATGGGATGGGATGTGGGAGTGGCCGGTAGATGCGTCCAGTCTGGGGTTCAGTGCTTAGGCTTAGGTATCCCCCTCCGCACCAGTAGTGCAGTTTAAAGAGTGTTTTGGATAGCCACTTATGTTGTTTGGCCTGCAAGCTTCCCCTTGACAATCAGGTTTCTACCTCCTTCATCCGAGGCTTGCGTGATATCTGATAGTGGAAAGTGTTTGGAGTATAGAATTGCTACTCCTTTGGACTTGGAGTGTGGATTATTGCTGAAAAAGTCGAGAGGGAAGGAATGGTTGGTTAGTGACGGGGGGGGGGGGGGGGGGTCAGTGCCCCTAAAGTGTGTTTCTTGTAAAAATGCTGTTGTGACATGTTGGGACATGTGGTCTCTGAATGATCTAGTTCGCTTTTCTAGCACGTTGAGGCCCTTGACATTGTGTGATGAGATTTTTAGGTCTGCAGGGTGATAAGCCATGATCAGGGCTAGCAAGGAACGAGTCCCTGTTGGGCTAAGGGGAGGGTGGTATATGGGTAACAGCCAACTTAAAGGAAGGGGGTCGGGATAGGAATGTGAAGAGGGAGGGCTAGAGAGTGGGGATAGATGTGAAAAAAAGGTAGCTACCTGAGGCAACAAACATGGAATGAGCCCTTGTCCGATCCAATAAATTAAGGGTCAGACTTGGGCTTCCAACTGGTTATTCCAAGGATGCCCTCGTTATGGGGGGATGAATGGTTGCCGGCAATGGTGCCAGGCAGGGGGTCTCTATTATGAGGGCAGAGGCTTCCCTCGGTTTACACACACTGAGAAAGGACAATATAGTCCGAAATACAGTATACATAGGTTTCAGTAAGTAAACGGACGGTAGGCCAACCAGCCTAATGTATACATACCAACATAGTATAATATGCAGCAAATGACAGAAACATTTTGTATAACAGGTGAACTAGACAACAATAAACAATATTTGGGAGGGAGTCTATGGCTTCTTCAACTGTGGTAGGGAAGGGGGAGGCTAACAATGTGTAAGGGGGAGGGGGTTACCCTGTATCTGCTTCCAGTATGGGGGCTTATGGTTGCTCGTGTATCACCTGCAAGGCATAATCACCGGGGGTATGGTTACCCATTAGCTATATGTGGCTAAAGTGGGAAGTGGAGAATAAGACCCATGGCTGATAATGAAAGCAAGGCTATACATTAGTTTGCTGTGTGGCCTGAGATGGTGACATGGACCTCTGCAAGGGGTAAGGGGGGAAGGGCCACAAGCTAAGAGGGGTTGGTTAAGTGGCAGGTTGGTTATGTTGAGCTTCTAGGAAGCATATTCCTTGCCCTCTTGCAATGTCCCAGGCTACCGTCATGTAGGTTGCCTCAGGCTGGTGAAAGTTGGGTACCTGGGATATGAGGTATGGATTCCAGTGCCAAAAAGGGAAGTGCTTTAGGTTGTGGTGTGGTTAACCGTCATGTTAGCCACTATTGGCCTGTGTGTGGGGGGGGGGGGGTCACATGTGGGGTGGATTAGCATGTTGTAACATATACACATGCTTCTTTAGGAACATAGTGGACAGTTCCAATGTCCTCCCACCACGGCCCTGGCCGCCTATGCTGCACATCTCTCCTCATTCTTGCACCTTCCCTGTGACTAGTTGTGCCTTTGTGGGAGCTGGGTAGAAGTGTGTGGGTTTTCACAACATTCTCTGTGCAGGTGGGGTTAAAAAAAAAACGAGCTGGTATTGTGGAGGCCGTCAATGCGTGCTAGGGTTAGGAACCAATGTCAGGGATCACCTCGCTCTAAAGTACTTATAACCAGCAGGAGAGGCTACTCCTCTGCCACTCATAGTGTTGGGGAAACCTCTGTCTCAACCCAGATGCCTTCTCCTGTTGCTCGGGTCGGCCTCTGGCAAAGCGGTCTCGGGCCTCTCTGCATTAGGGGCCGGGAGTGTGAAATGAGTTCCGTGGTAGGTGGTTTTAGTACTCTCCAAATCTGAACGGTGAGGTCTGACAGATCTTGGAAGAGTGCAATGGTGCGCCCTTCATGTGCCGGATCTTCTCACTGTTCGCATTATGAGGTCTTTGGTTGCATAATCTGCCACACAGCAAATTACATCCCGTGGTGGAGCTGATGGCCTAAGGGCTTTGTGGGCTCTGCACTCTCGGGGCAGTCGAGGATCCTGTTGAACAGCCCAGTGACAGGGTGAAGTGTGTCTTTGGGTGGTTTGTGGAATGGCTTAAGGTAGGCCATGAATTTGAATATTGTGTCTCTGGCCCCTATTGTTCAGGTCCTCCAGTCATCTGTGCTAATCTGCAAGGAGGACTGTGTGCTGGGAGGCAATAGCGGAGATGTTGGTGATGTTCCTCCTATGTGTGAGGGCTTCTTCTTCTTGCACCTGGACTCTCTGGTCTATTCACACCAAACCTGTTTTGAGGCCTATCATCTCATCTGCCACCATCTTCTGAAGTTCTGACAGAAGGTTGCTAAAGTCTTCCTATCACGGGGTGGAGGAGAAGATCTGGTGGAGGTCAGCAGGGTAAGTTGGATTTACCTGTTCCATCTCTGGAGTGCCAGGACTATGGGTCTCTATTTCAAAGCTCTCCATTCCTAAATGCCATGCTGCTTCCTGCTCCTTTCATATGTATCCAATCTCCCTGCCCCCATCCCAGGAAGTTCCTGGTGAAACAAAAGGTCATCACTCACTCTCTGGTCCAATTCTTACAATGCTACATAGAACAACAGGTATAAGGATGCAACAGTTAAGGGAGTGGCTTATCTAAACAGAGGTACTTCATTATCATGAACTTCACTTATGAAGTTGTGACTATGACTTGAACCACAATTAAATGACTATGTAAGCCATGCTCGTGTATGCTGTTTATTTAACTATTTTTTCTGACTGGTTCTGCTGTCATTGCTGAGCTGTTGCTACCATCCATGTTCCTTTCCAAGTTCTCAACTTCCCAGGTGTCTTTATGGTCTGAGTGTTCTCTCCATGTTTTCAACTCAGTTCAGTTGGAAATCTCAATTTATATCTATTACCACAACTCATTAGTGTTATTGTTAAAGGTCAATTTATTTTCATTTTCTTTAAGATGTGTCTGGAAATAACTTAGTTTTGTCGAAAGGTTCGGTAATCTTCTTCTCTTTTATGATTTTCTCTCTTATTTGGTATGAACAGCAACAGATTATTGTATCTCTTGGGATTTTTTCATCTATTCCTCTTGACCTCAATAGTTTGTGCCATGTTTCTACTATGCAGGAATATTTTTCCCCTTCTATCCGACAGGCTCAACATAATCCTTCTATATATTTCTCCAGTTTGTCATAGGAAATTGTTTATGGACTACCTTGCAGAATTAGGTTGCTTCTCATTGACCTGTCCTCTAGATCTTACATTTTAGCATTCTGCATCTTATTTTCCAATGTCTTCTGTGACATCTGTGACTTACAATGTCTCATGGTCGGTCCATGGCCTGTAGTTCCAATGCGTACATTTTTTCATTCATTATTTTGAATCTTTTTAGTTAGGTACAATATATCTTTTTTTTATTAGATTGCTGTTTATTTGTATTTCCTGTTTGATATTATTACATTGTGTATATAAGCATTCCCTAAGTTGTGACACCCCCTTGATGTACAGGCTGTTGTGGTAAGTCACCTGGCTATTCTGCTTCAGTCATGGCATCTGTTAAATTTTTAACAAGTGACTTGTCTTGGTAATTTTTTGCTGTTTGGGGTGAAAAAAAGGATAGGCATTTCTTTATCTTCTTTTCATTCCTTCTCTCTTTTTTATTTAATTGTTTCTGGTCTTGACCTTTTTTGTTGGCCATGTCTGAGTGGTCTCAATTTTATCAAAGTTTAATAAGATTTGTTGTTTCCAAACCTTTAAACGGAGCTTTAAAATCAGAATTTGTAATCATGGACCAGGCATAATCCCCTTGTATAGCCTTCACAATACTGAATAATACAGTCTCAATTTAATCAAAGATTTTCTTATCATACATAGAAAGTAGTTTAATAGCTGCCAAATTATTTCCCATCTGTAGATTTCAAACAAGAGAAAAAGTTACTTATCTTTCACTATTTCCTTGACTGCTGTATCGTTTAGGAGTTCTTCTTCCCTTCTTCATGGAAATATGCGGTTTGTTCTCTCTGTACGACATTTACCTCAGTTACTATTGTTGTCAGCCGGCAGTACTTTTCTCCTTTCATTCGGCTAACCTACTGTCGGATATTAATAAAAAGAAAAATATGAATATGAGTTATTAATTATGAATCACTAAAAATATGAAAAATTGATATGATTCATATATGGGTCTGACCAAAATACCCATATAAAGAATTCTTTATGTATATAGAGAGTTTGGATGACTTACAAACGTAAATACAATGCAACAATTTTTAATAAAATAAGAATTAATTTATTGAATATAAAATACAGATCAAATGATAAGCAAAATAGCGTAACGACAAAATGCAATATCATTAGATGTTAATCATAATTCACATGTTTGACTTATAACAGATGTGAATAAAATGAAACATGACTTATGTATCTCTGTAGCTGTATCATCATGCATGTAGTATAATTTACTATGCAGTTACGTTTCTGACCACAAGATAGCCATGCATTTTATTTAGATATAACCAAACCTACTTTGATAATGATTAGTAGTTAAAATAGTTAATTATAGTACACTAAAATTACCTAGAAATTACCAGCATATACTCTGCGTAGGTAAGTTAATATTACTAAATCATATAACTCAATGTGGCTTTTTCTTAATCTGTCCGGTAAATTACAATGTTTGCTTTCTAGCTTAGACTTTAAGAATATAATCTTTGATAATCTATGGAGATTAGATATTACATATTTGGGTCAAGAGCTAGACTATAAGAACGTATGATTCTTGGTAATATCTATAGGATATTCCTCTGGCTCCACCAGGCTAAAACATATAGATCCCATACATTGTGGGATTTAAGTTTAATTTACCCAAATATATATACTAATTACATCCATAAAAATTGAGACCATGCTAGAAACAAAGTACCACATTTATACATTACCATTGAAGAATTGTACGATGGGGGTTACACATGAGACTAAGCTCAATACTATTTGTATCGAGATGTCTGTTGTTATAGTCATCACGTGCTATTAAAAGCCTCATATTCCGGACTTCTCCCCAGAAGCAGAGAGACTCAGCCCTTTTCTACAACATTCCCATTTATCAACCCACTAGTAGCAGCTCTTCCCAAATCAGTCAACCACACCTTATCTCAGACTCACACCACACCCTGCTCTCTGAAATTTGTAGCCAATTAAAAGTGATGGGTGTGTTAAAGTTAAATGAGATAATGTCATGATTTCTAGCTATACCTGGATTGTGATTATAATGTGAGAAAATATATATGTTTAAATGTATAGAAGTGTTAATAAAATTTCAAATTAGAGTCCATCAAGCCTTCTACCTATAATTCCTGCCAAAATCCAAAAGAAGGTAGAAAAATCCCTAAGTAAGCTATTTTAAAATGTTCCACTTAGGGGGGAAATTCCTTTTCCACTCCAAAAGACAATCCTTGGATCAAGAAGCTATATTATTAATGCTTATTCTATAATTAATAGCCCTGTATGTCCTGCTTTGATAGCACCATATCTTTTGACAGTGGATCTTTATGCTACATATAAATATTGTTTAAACATTTTTTCACACTGGGTGATTGCCTATGATTGGCCACATTTGGGGCAAGATATTTATGTACACAAGCAACCAGCATATATGCATGTTCTATACATCTTCTTGACTGTTCTCTCAGTTCACTTGTTCCAAACATCCACTTCAGCAGCATCTTTTCTTCATCTGCAAAGTATCTGCTGCCTTTGATCCAATTATGTAGTTACTATATATAGATATTAAGCCCGTTAAATTAACGGGTGCTAGAACATATGTGGACGGGGGGGCGGGGCTGGGGGGGACATAAGGGGGCAACATAGGGGCAAGCACCCTGGTGAGGGGGGAGCCTTGAGGGCTGCCTCATCTTGATGGGAGTTGTGATCCTCCTGCTGTATTATTGATGCAGCAGGGGGATCACAACTCCCATCAAGATGAGGCAGCCCTCAAGGCTCCCCCCTCGCCAGGGTGCTTGCCCCTATGTTGCCCCCTTATGCCCCCCCCGTGTTACTTACCACCTTAGCGTGGTGTGAAGGTGGCGGGAGGTGGGTAGCATAACTCCGTTCGTGCATACGCAGTCTTTACAAAGTTACAGCTGAGTGATCATCTGTAACTTTGTGCGCAGGAGAATTTGGCGAGAAATCTGTCAGCAGGGCTGGCCTTAAGTGTTCCGGCGCCCTGTGCGGGATTCCCCCCCTATGTATGTATCTCTCGGCCTTCCCATGTTTGTCCCTTTCCTCTTCATTGCCCTGTCTGTCTCTCTCTAACTCCCCCATACAAGGTCTGTCTCTCTCCTGCCCTTCCTCTGTTCTGTCTCTCTCTCCCCCCTGTTCTGTCTCTCCCCCCCCTGTTCTGTCTCTCTAGCCCTGTTCTGTCTCTCTCTCTCCCCATTCCCCCTGTTCTGTCTTTCTCTCCCTCCCTCCCCGTCTGTCTCTCTCTCCCCCTGTTCTGTCTCTCTCTCTCCCCCCCTGTACTGTCTGTCTCTCTCTCTCCCTTTGTTCTGTCTTTCTCTCCCTCCCTCCCCCTGTCTGTCTCTCTCTCCCCCTTCCCCCTGTTCTGTCTCTCTCTCCCCCCCTGTTCTGTCTCTCCCCCTCCAGCTGTTCTGTATCTCCCCCTCCCCCTGTTCTGTCTTTATCTCCCTCCCTCCCCCTGTCTGTCTCTCTCTCCCCCTTCCCCCTGTTCTGTCTCTCTCTCGCCCCCTGTTCTGTCTCTCTCTCTCTCTCCCCCTTCCCCCTGTTCGGTCTCTCTCTCCCTCCCTCTGTTCTTTCTCTCTACCCCCCTGTTCTGTATCTCTATCTCCCCCCTCCAGCTGTTCTGTCTCTCCCCCTCCCCCTGTTCTGTCTCTCCACCCTCCAGCTGTTCTGTCTCTCCCCCTCCCCCTGTTCTGTCTCTCCCCCCTGCCTGCCCTTCCTCTGTTCTGTCTTTCTCTCCCCCCCCCCTTTTCTGTCCTCCTCCCCCCGTGTTCTGTCTCCCCCCCCTGTTCTGCCCCCCTCCCCCTGTTCTGTCTCTCCCCCCCTGTTCTGTCTCTCTCTCTCTCCCCATTCCCCCTGTTCTGTCTCTCTCTCCCCTCCCTGTACTGTCTGTCTCTCTCCCCCTTCCCCCTGTTCTGTCTCTTTCTCCCTCCCTCTGTTCTTTCTCTCTACCCCCTATTCTGTATCTCTCTCTCCCCCTTCCAGCTGTTCTGTCTCTCCCCCTCCAGCTGTTCTGTCTCTCCCCCTCCCTCTGTTCTGTCTCTCCTCCTCCCCCTGTTCTGTCTTTCTCTCACTCCCCCTGTTCTGTCTTTCTCTCCCTCCCTCCCCCTGTCTGTCTCTCTCTCCCCCTTCCCCTGTTCTGTCTCTCTCTCCCCCCCTGTTCTGTCTGTCTCTCTCTCTCCCCCTTCCCCCTGTTCTGTCTCTCTCTCCCTCCCTCTGTTCTTTCTCTCTACCCCCCTGTTCTGTATCTCTCTCTCCCCCCTCCAGCTGTTCTGTCTCTCCCCCTCCCCCTGTTCTGTCTCCCCCCCCTCCAGCTGTTCTGACTCTCCCCCTCCCCCTGTTCTGTCTCTCCCCCCTGCCCTGTCTCTCTCTCTCCTCCCTGCCCCTGTCACTCTCTCCCACCCCTCCCCTTCCTTAGCCTTCAAAGGTGGATACATGGAGGGGGAGGAGCTAACTGGCTGAGCGGTGTAGCTCCGCCCCCACCCTGTGAAGCAGATCAGCATCTGCTTCACTGGGAGCCCAGGTCAGCAAGAGAAGGTGCTATTCGGGCTCCCCATGCTTAATGCAAGCATGGGGAGCCGAGCAGCACTTTCTCATGCTGCCAGTGGCTCCCTGTGAAGTAGATGCTGCTCTGCTTCACAGGGTGGGGGCGGAGCTACACCGCTCAGCCGGTTAGCTCCGCCCCCTCCCGGGACCTAGCAGATCATGCCGAGCAGAGGGCTGGTGAGGGGGGATCTTTAGATCTCCCCCACCCAGTGCCTCTACCGGCTTTTTTTTGGGGGGGGCGGGAGAGCGCCCCCTGGGGTGTTGCGCCCTGTGCGCTCGCACAGGGCGCACACCCCTAAGGCCGGCCCTGCCTGTCAGAACACTGTTCTGACAGAAGTCTCTGCGTTCCAAGTCCCAACGGCTGTCCGTGGGGCACATGCGCAGTAGCGCAATCCCACGGACACAGGGACTGGACGCAGAGACACTTGAACATTATTATAGAGGATAGTACTGGGAAAATCATTTGACCAGTACACAACGCTTGTAAGTAAAACTAAATTTAATCGTATTCCCCCGTCTTCCCAGCTGTATCGTCTGCTATCACCTGCCTTTCTGCAAGTCCATACCTCGACTCTTGCAAGCAACAGAATAGTGACTAATGCCATCCCTGAACTGTTCAGAGGCCAGTGCTGAACTGTTCAGAGGCCAAGGCCTATGGTTTAGTCTGATCTTAGTTTTTTTTTATTTAAACTTGGAAACCTTGACTACTCATAGTAACAGTAACATTATAGGTTGAAAAAAGATATAAGTTCATCAAGTTCAACCCTTCTACCTATCATTCCCACTTTTGATCGAAAAGAAGGCAGGAAAAAAAAAACCTAAGGAAGCTATTTCAAATTTTGCCTCCTGGGGGAAAAAATCCTTCTTGGCTCCAAAGGGCAATCAGATTTCTCCTTGGATCAAGAAGCTCTATTATTAATATTTATTCTTATACACTTGACGTATAAATATGAATCCCTACTACTGAAACTCTACCTCCTGACATCTCAGTGACTAGATCCAAACATTCATTTTCAATCACATTATGTGTTACTGTGGTGAAATTTGTTATCTATCCTTCCTAAAAATGATTATTTTAATTCTTCATTTTTATCTCCTTTTGCTAGATTTTTATTTTTTAATTTATTCTCTGGGTTTACTGACAATAAATATTTGTTTTCCTGCAGGTCCCATGTTCATCAAGGCTTTCCATGGTATAAGAAAGTTATTTTTAGAGAATATCTGGACAGTAATTTTATGGAACAAGCAAAACGAGGAGAAAGAGATGCTCATTTAGGATTACTAGGTCCCTATGTCCGAGCAGAAATAAATGATGAAATCATGGTAAGATTTGACATATACCAATATAAAAAAAACCTGTAATGCATTATGACATTGCATTCCAAAAACATAGCATTAATATTTTTCAGCCCCCCCAACCCATTTTTGCAGCTAAAAAAGCTTCCACTCTGCTGGGAAGGCTTTCCACCAGATTTTGGACTGTTTCTGTATGGAATTTATGTCCTTTCATATAGTAGAGCATTTGTGAGGTCAGTCACTGATGCTGGATGAGAAGGCCTGTCTAGCAATCTCTGTTCCAGTTCATTCCAAAAGTGTTTGATGCTGTTGAGGTCAGGGCTTTGTGCGGGCCAGTCAATTTCTTCTACACAATTCCCATCCAATCATGTCTTTATGGACATTACTTTGTGCACTGGGGCACAGTAATGCTTTCAATAGAAAAAGGCCTTCCCCAAGCTGTTCTCACAAAGTTGGATACATAGCATTGTCCAAAATGTCTTAATATGCTGAAACATTAAAAGTGTTTCTTTCACTAGAATTAAGAGACCTAGCTCAACAATTGGAAAACAGCCCTATGTCATTATCCCAACCTCCACCAAACTTTAAAGTTGTCACAATGCAGTCAGGCAGGTAACATTCACCTGGCATCCACCATACCCAGACTCGCTGATCAGACTGCCAAACAGTGAAGACTCCACAGAACATGGTTCTTCCAGTCCAGAGTCCGCTAGCAGAGTGCGTCATGCCAGTCCATCTGATCAGTGGTATTGTATGCAAATGAGGCTTGCATGTAGCTACTCAGCCAGGAAACCCATTCTATGAAGCTTACACAGTTTTTGTGCTGATATTAAGCCAGTCAAAATTTGGAATGCTTCAGCATCTCAGCATTCAGTGACCCCACTCTGTGACTTTACATGATTTTTGGCTTCATGGCTAAGTTGCTGCTGTTCCTAATCACGTTCACTTTCCAATAGTACTACTTACAGTTGACCGTGGAATATCTAGCAGGGATTAAATTGCACAAACTGACTTATTGCAAAGATGGCAAACTATAACAGTACCACTCTTGTATTCACTGAGCTCTTCAGAACAACCCATTATTTTTACAAATGTTTCTAAATGCAGACTTCATGGCTACAAAATGGAATGGGAAGTCTCAAAGATACAATTACTAAGAAAAGCTAACTTTTATTAATGTTTAAAATAACAAGGAATATATAAATAAATAAGGGTTCTTAGACTAGCGACAATTGTGTTCAAGTGCAAAACTGTGAAGAAGAATTACATTTTGTGTTAAAAAGAATTACATTTCCAAGTAATGTAAACAAAATGTGTAGTAAGTGTGACACCAAAACTCAAAAAATCTGTAAAATGGGGCTAGGTAAGTGTCAAACAAAATATTAAAGACAATTTTAAATCTAGTAAGATTTGTTACATGTAATTGGGCTCTAATTTCCGATGATTGTAAAACAAATACCTGGATCTACAAATAAAACACAAACATATGAGGGTTAAAAAAAAACTATTTGTGGGGCGGAGCCAACTTTTGAGACGAGCGGCTGTGTGCTGGCGGAGCTCCAACCGACTTCTACTTATATTTGATCTATCTGATGGCAGAACCAGCTAAAAAGTTGGGAAAACGTACTCCCTGGATTGCTGACATAATGGGGCACAAATCCAAGAAATCTGGACAGCCCACCCGCTCAACAACAGCAGATATTGGCTCTTTGTTGACTAGGCCACAGGGGCCCATGCAGACCATACCTGGAGTTACTGATTCGGTGCTTCCGAATGACTCTGATGAATCTTCCGAAGACTCTGTAATCCCACTAATAACACCAACATCTAAGTGCCTGCCGGACCTATCTGATGCATCCCCCTCGACGAAAGGTGATATTCGCAAGCTTTTCCTTGATCTACAGGTGGGTTTTGAAGGCTGAAATGGCAACTATGAAAGCTGAAGTCACCTCGCTTCACACGAAAGTTTCTAAGTTGGAATCTTCTTCCACACTAGCTGCCAAAGAGCGAGGTCAGTTTAATTGACACTGTCGACTTATTGACTGCAGA
This sequence comes from Pelodytes ibericus, assembly GCA_036172795.1. Lineage (NCBI taxonomy): Eukaryota > Metazoa > Chordata > Amphibia > Anura > Pelodytidae > Pelodytes > Pelodytes ibericus. The sequence goes on from CM069861.1 coordinate 61,343,913, forward strand.
CCCATATACTGGCTATGGATGTTAAAGCCAGATAATTGAATGTACGGATATGGGGGATACCGGAGGCGGTTGGGCCCACGACGCTCCGTGCTTTCCTGCCCAGTCTGCCCAGGCCTGGAAGTGTCCGATTCTGTGATTGTGGACTGCTATAGAGTGCAGAAGGCTAAAAAAAAGCCCCTCAACAAGCATCCTGGGATGTGTTACTTAAATTGCAAAATCTTACAGATAAACTTACCTTTTTACAAGCCTCGAGAATCCAGCCACAGGTCTTTTATGCTGGAAGTAGTATGCAATTATTTGAAGATTTACCTTTGGAAGTGATACTGTGGCGGCAATCCATGACCAAGTTAATGGCTCATTTAAGAAACTTTGACATCAAGTATAGATGGAGTTCTCCTACTTCTCTGACAGTATCCAGGGACAACAAACAACTCACGATCACAGATCCATCGGAGATTGATGATTTTCTATGGAACATGATGATACCAACTTTGGACTCCCAGTCTGTAGACTTGGCCATTCTATCTGATGATCCTCGGATTGATCCCCCTGAATTATAGACCAGAGTATTTGTATACTTGAACTGATATTCAGATATGGTTGAACTCCGCGAGCATCTCTGTTCATATGTTTTGTTGACCCCCCCCCCCCCCCCCCAAGGGCATTTCCACCATCTGGACTGGAAGTGGTGGTAATTTTTGGCCCATATATGTGATCCGTAGCCCACCTTTTTTTTGGGGGGGGGGCTGTTCTCACTTGTGTATGTCGCAGGTCCACTCTGGAACTGCTAATAATCTTTCTTATTCTTCTTTCCCTTTTTTTTTCTCTCTCTCTGTCTACATTCTTATTTCAGCTTTTTCTATTCTCTTTTCTTAAATTTCCATCTTCCCTGTTGTGTTATTTTTTCGGTATTATTTAATGCCAGTGTGTCTGGTAATAGGTTAACACTATAAAAAGGCAAATTTTATATATATAGATATTGTTATTTTATAAGTATATTTTAGTCTCAAATTTTTAATTAGGACAAACCATTTGATGTGATTTGAACGTCAGTGATAATGTGTTTATGTTTTTATGTACAGGATTCTACCTATATACTGATTATAGGGTTCTTGATCGTGAAAATCACCTGGCATTCTTATAGTTAATATATATTTTTTTTTTCATCTTTCGTATTTAAGTGTTTATAATGATGTTTGGTATTATTGTCTTTTGATTATGAATATTTGATATAGCAAATTTTGCTACCTCTTATACATAATACGATTTAAGTTGCTGTCAGGTGATCATAGCATTATGTTTTTATGTGTAATTTTATATGATGTTTATTTTCCTACAATACAACAATGTTACTTATTTAGGAAAAAAAAATGTGTATGTGTAATATTCTTTTCTTTTTTAATTTATTTAGTACATTTTACAGTTATACAATTGGTAAGACAGAAATAGTAACAGTACAATTGTCATAAATCAATAAAACATTTTTTTGACTGTACCAAAAAGCAGTCAATAGATTATGAGAATGGCACTACATTTTGGTATATTAAACTAGGGGAGTAAAACACAGCATAATTGTAAGACAATGCAAGTTGAGGCACGTAAACTTCCAATCAGTTAAGAATAATAATATTGTAACAGTCTGTTATGAGGACACAACATTTAACATTTTTGTAACATCAGTCACAATGGGTATTATATGTATTAAACTTGTATGGATTATGATTGGCAATGAGTTCCTTAACTCTAATCTATCACAGCTGCCTCTGTAGTGTAGTTGTACATCAAAATACCCTTTTATGTAAGATCCCTTTGTTCTACAAGTGGTATCATTCCAGGTAGACAGAACAATGGCATACCTCCAGACAGATTGTACCTTAAGCCTATGCAAACATCGTAAATAATAGCTAACACGGTCTCAAAACATACTAGTAGATGGGTTTTAAACATTACAGCCCTAAGGAAACATGTCAGATGGCTTACATTGTCTAAAAATAATATTGTTTCCAAAACATTGTGGATTGAGCATCTATGTGCGCACATTCAGGGATGGTGTTTCTGAGGTCTGACCAGCAGACTGACATGCCCACACCAGGAGGATTGTTGTACATCGTACAGCTGATCGTATAAATGTAGTAGTCTAGTGGCAACGTACGGTGATGGAGTCAAGGAATATTGCCTTTGACTTCAGAGGCTACCCCAAGAGTTCAATCCTCTGACCCAAAATAGCTTTTTATCGTGGTTGCTGCTACTGACGCTAGAAGACATTTCCGTCTGCTTTTAATTTAGTAATTTATCTTCTGTTACATATATTAAATAATGCCCATTGCACAGTTAATGATACATTAGGTTTCAATGTGTGTGTGCAAAAATTCTGTATAGTAGTCCAATATTGTTGGATGGCTGAGCAGGACCATAGGCAATGAAATAAGTACTCTTCAGAGTGACCACATTTTGGGCAAGTGCTAGATATCTACAATATGGGTACAGGAATGCTCTATGTAAAATGCAGAATGCCAAATCAGCATACACATTCCGATTAATGTTGATTATACAACTTTATACAACTATCAATTTTAGTTTGGGGCTTGAGATCTGGCAAAGTCTGTATCCAAGTACAGAGACCCCCCAGTGTGAATTTTCATAGTAAAAAAACTGGGTGTTTTTGATTATACAGTATGGCTAGATAGTAGGAAAGCATATTTACTCTGTTTACATTGTTGTCATTTTAAAATACCTACTATAGCTTTTTTTGGCATATGAAAGTTTTGAAGATTTGATTAAGTGTTTTGAGATCATGTTCCTTGTGAATGATTGGAAGCATTTGTAAGGGATAGATGAGTTTGGGTGCCAGGATCATTTTGATTAGGTGGCTTCTGCTCATAGAATGTAGAGGTAGTATGCTCCATTTTTACGTCAGTCCTTTTATAGTGTCAAGTATTTGGCAAATGTCAGCTTTGTAGAGCTGTTTGAGGTTGGAAGGAATTGTTAAACCTAAATATTTGATTGCGAATTAGAGGCCCACTGAAAAGGGGAAAGTGTTTTCCCATACTCATTTGGCGTTCAGATTTATAGGTAAGGCTACCCTTTTATCATAGTTCAGAACAAAGCCCTTTGAAATTGTAGAAACATTGAAAACAAGAGTGGCAGACCTGATTTTGCTCTGGAAAGAAACAGGACAAAATCATCTGCAAAAATGCTGACTTTCAATTCTATGCTCCCACTGCAGATGCCATGAATGCTAGTGGACTGTGGAATAATTCATAAGAGGGGCTCCAGGGCCATGTTAGAAAACAATAGTGAAAGTGGGCAGTCCTATCTCATATCTATGGCTAGCATAGAAATGGCTGGAATTAACATTATTTATCATTAAGAATGTTTTTTGGTGAAGCAGATAGAGCTCTAAATAAAGTAACAAATGTAGAGCCAAAGTGATTGAATTTAACAAAACAATTAAAAAGGTCCGTTGCAATTTATAGTAACTGAGTCTTTGTTTTTAAGTTTCTTGGTTACAATCAGGGCTGCTAATACACGTCTGATATTAAGTATAGATGGTCTACCTGTCATAAATCCAACCTGTGGAGCCCCAGTTACATTGGTAAGACATTTTTCCAGACCTATTTCCCCATCTGAAGTATTTGTGCTCGTTCAGTGACGACTGCTTCATAAGTTGCTTTAACCCCTTCGTGACGCAAGCACCAAAACGTAATGATTTGTTCCTGGCCACCGATCACAAGGTGGTCGGTAGCCAGAAACACTATGGCAGAGACACGATCAGGGCCTTAATGCAAAAAAACCGCAAGACCTCTGGACGTCACATGTGACGTCACAGAGGCGTGCCTGAACCCGGACGTTTGGGCACGGTGTTATTTAGAGATATGTAGCTGGTGCCCGCTTTGAGCACCAGCTAAATTTCCCCTGTCTGACTGAGGCCACGCAAAGTGGCCTCATCTGACAGTTGGGATCCCGATGCAAGTGCCTGCAGCGGGATCCGAGCACAGCTCATCACAGGGAGCCGCGATGAGCTGTTTAACACAGGACATACTATGCCGTCCTAACGTCACGAAGGGGTTAATCTCTTTATAAGTGTTGCAGTCGTCTAACAATAAGGATATTTTTTTTAAAATAAAACAATTTTTATTACAAATATACAAATAACAATCATTTACACTGTCATGCATAGAAATACATAGATATATAGGCATAAAGTGTCAAGTGTGCATTCACTTACTTATCTGCATTCCTTCCCTAAGGTAGTAGTTTCTTGTATAATGAATAGCTTACCTTAAGCACGTCACTATTCAGGGTATTATTGTTAATAAGACATACAAAATATCAGTGCATATATACCTACAGATGACATACAGTAACGCACAAATATAGATATAGGTACGGGGGTCCACGAGAGATGGGTGTAGAGTTCCCTCCACGAAGGGGGGAGAGGGAGGGCAAGCAGATGGGTGGCAAATTTTGATAAGCTCAATGTCCAAGGATCTAAATATTAGATGTTGACGAGAAGAGGGTGTGCCAATTTCCCCAAATTACTTACAATATAAGAATATCTGATTACATTCATTGTAATCAGATATTCTCCTATTATCATAAAAGAGGGCTCTCTCCATAGTAGTGTGCTCTTTTGCAGTGTCTTGATGAGCAGAGCTTTGTTGCCATAAAGATGTGTGTTAGAAGTATTATGTGAGGCTTGGGTAGCCTTGCACAGTCTAAATGAAACAAAAATTTTGTCACCAAGGACAAAAGATTTTCCTTAAGACTGTCCAAGGTCCCGCACTCCCACCATATGTGCAGCAAGGTGCCCGGGGCTAAGCCACAACGCCAACATAATTTTGATGTTTGAGATTGAAATTTATGCAACATGGTTGCGACCATATACCACCTATGTCATATTTGTATGTAGTTTTCTTGGATATTAATACAGTGGATATGTTTCCTGACATTTTCAAAGGATTTCAACCATTCCTTAATAGGAAATGTTTCTCCCAAGTCTGATTCCCACTTGTTAATGTTATTTAGTTTTTCGCCTTCCACATTATTTGCTAATATGTTTCTAATTTTTTATGTTAGTTTGGGGAGAGAGCTGTAAAGTTTCTCCAGTGGGCCTTTGTCCAAGATAGAGAACTTCCCTAATATGCTGATCAATCTTATGTATACAAAGGTTTCAGAAATAGGGAGGACAAATTTTGTTTGAAGTTGAGAGAAAGAGCAAAGCCCAAACTCATCAGTTATATCAGATATTTTTAGATATGAGTTAGAATACCCAACTCAAACCAACCTTTCAGGTTAAGATTGTGTGTCATAAGAGTGAGAGTGGCTTAAGGAGTTTCTTTTTCTTTAGAGATACACTCTTTAGAATATAGGCAATTTTTTTATAGGAGCAATAGAAGAGAAAACTTTTTTTTTTTTTTCGACACTCAGTTTTGTTTGGTCATTCATGTTAAGTTATAACATCATCGTGTCTTTTATTGCGTAGACATTTCACTTTTCTTTATTCATTTATTTGGCTTTTATTGCTCTATGTCTTCTATTATGATATATATGAAAATATTTCTCAATAAAAAGAAGAAGAATCATATACTTAAGTGCAGTTTTGAAAAGTGCATATACATATTGTGCAAATTGTATAAGTATTATTGCAGGTTTCGATTTTTACAGTGTTCCATGTGGAAACGTCTCTTAAACATACATTCCTACAGTCATTTATCTTCCATTCTTTCATACGTTCATACCTTGGTCTCGTGGTGATCTGTATAATTGTATATGTAACTGTATTCAGGGGGTTTCCCACAGGGGCTTACATCCCACTTTATTTAGTTTTTCTAGATTTTCAGGGATTCCACTCAGGTTTGATTAAAGCTCTGCCATGGGGCCCAGATTTCATAGTATGTCTTTCGGTTGTTTGCTGTTTTGTAAAAATACCTCTCCATGTTTTATTGATAATTTATCTGTTTTAGAATATTTGGCCATGTTGGGGGGCTCTGTTCCTTCCAGCTCTGGGCTAAACATATCTTTATTGCTGCAAAGATATTTATCGCTAAATCTACATTGGCTTTGTTCCTCAGTGGGACTTCTATGTTAAATAAGAAGGTTTGAGGAGTTGGCCACCAGTCTAATCCAAATAGAGCTTTGATAAGTTTGCTCAGTTCTAATTTTATTGAGTCCAGTTTTACACAGCTCCACCATATATGAAACATGGTTCTGTGCCTGGCCCGACACCTCAAACAGATCCCCGTGGAAGATTTAAACATTTTATGCATAACCGTTGGAACATAGTACTGTAGTGATGAACTACTTTACAAAATTGTTCATGTAAGTTTATACAGTGAACTGCTTTCCTTAATCTGCTCCATGCCCGGAACCATGTCTCTGCTGGATAGTCCAACCCGAGTTCCTCCTCCCATTTAATTATGCCTCTAGTTTTCCCCAGGTCAGTCTCCCATCTATAAAGCTCAGTTAGTCTAGATATGAGGTGTTTATTGTAATGAGCATCCAAAAAGAGGTCCAAATCTGAGTATTCTCTCACCGGATTCGTGTTTAAAAAGTTTTTGACTCTTACAAATGTGTATTGTTCTGTACTTGATCTGTTGTATTTACACTGTAATTTGTCAAATGTCTGTGTGGAGAAAGTGGACAATATGTCTGAGATTTGGGTCATCCCGGCCCTGCACCAATGTCTCAGATCCAGATCTTCTATCAATAGTTGGAGGGTCTCCAGCGGAGCTGCACTGGTTAAAGAATCAGATGAGACAAATCTCCTTTTAAACTTAAACATCTGTTTGACAATGTTTATAATAATGGGGTTTGAGATGTTTAGTTTATTAAATTGTTCCTGATTCAACCAATAGAGGCAGACAGGTTTGCAGTTTTTGCATTTCCACATCTCGTCGTTATACCAGATTGAAGCCCTGTTTGCAATCCCATACCATAAAATGATAAGCCATGCATATTTCATAGATTTCAGCAATATTTGGGTAATTGACTCCATCTTGAGATAATTTTCTTCTGAGTGTGGCCCTTGCTATTTTCTGGGTGATTTCCCATTCCATATATATGAGGAAAACTTCACTTCAAACTGCTTTAAAATTTTCCTAGGTATGGGTAGTGGAATAGTCCTAAAAAGGTACATCAGTTTGGGGAGAACATAGCTCTTTACGATGTTTAGCCTGCCCATCCATGAAATTTCGTATCCCTTCCAGGTCAAAAATTGTGATTTTAATTTGTTAAGTAGATAGGAATAGTTCTCAGTTACCATGTCTTTAAGGTTCTGGTGGATTTGAATTCCTAAGTATTCAATATTTGTCTGATTGAAATTGAGTGGAAACTTCGCTTTTAGGTTGCTCAAAAGTTGATGATTTAAACTGAAATTTATTATTTGTGTTTTCTTAAGATTGAGCTTGTAATTTCAATATCGTCCATACTCTGCAATGTGTCCCAGAACTTCTGACACCGACGTTTCTGGATTTCCCAGGGTCAATAGAATGTCGTCCACATATAACGTAATCTTATGAGATAGCAGCCTGTGATTATGCCCTATATTTTCTTATTTTGGCGGATTAAAAAAGCAAGTGGTTCTATCGTTAGCACATATAACAGGGGGGCCAAAAGACACCACTGTCTAGTTCCGTTATTAATATGAAAATAATTGGAGTCTAGGTCTGGTCCCGATATTTTCGCTTGTGGGGTCTTATATAGGGCCAACGTGTTGTTTAACCCCTTAACGACAGATGACGTGCCAGGCACGTCACGGCAAATCGTGGACTTGCCGACAGCTGACGTGCCTGGCACGTCATGCACTAAATGGAGTAAAGAAAGCGACCAGCGGTCGCTTTCTTTACTCTAACGGTGTTGCTACAATGCCTCTAGGTAGAGGCATTGTGCAACACCCCCCAAATGTGCAGGGGCGCGCTACGATCACTCCACGGAGTGATCGTAGCAGCCATTTAAAAATGGCTGCGCCCGCTGCACACATGTGCTTAGAAAGCGAACGATCGTTCGCTTTCTAAGCATCTGCGGTGTTGTTAAAGTGCCTCGCCAGCGAGGCACTTAACAACACCTCCAGGCTGCCCAGAGCCGATGGTGGTCGCTCTCCTGAGCGACCCCATCGGCTCAGTAGAAGGGAACGCTGCCTGTACAGGCAGCGTTTCCCTTCTAATGGCAAGAGCATCGGAAGTGAAAGTATTTCACTTCCGATGCTCTAGGGGGAGCCAATGGATGCCGGCACAGCAGATCTATGTGATCTGTGTGCAGGCATGTATGGTAAGTGCTCTGATGAGCACTTACCATACTGTCAAAGGCAATATTACTAAATATTGCCTTTGACAAGTATTGATCTGCCTCCCTCACCTTACTAGTTATAGTAAGGGAGAGAGACAGATCAGATCAAGTAAAAATATAAAATAAAATAATAAAAAAAATATTTAATAAAATTTTAAACACCAAGGGCTTTTATAAAAGCCATTTAACCCCTTCCCTGCCATTGATCGCTGTGTACGCAGTGATCATACACAGCAGCACATTTTTTGCTGTCTGTGCATTTTTTAGGGGTTATTTTTTTTTACTGTAATTCATTACAGTATAAAAAAACCTCTTTTAAGAGAGATTAACCCCTTTCTTGCCGTAGATCACTGCCTAATCAGCGATCTGACGCAAATGCAGCAATCTTGCTGCAGAAGCATTTTTAATTTTTTTAAAACTTTTTTATTACACCCGTCACGTGTTAATTATACCCGCTAGGGGACTACGTTTAACGTAAAAAAATTTTTTTAGCTGTCTGAGCGCATGTATAGCGATCAGTAACAGCTGATAAGTGACAATGGCGGGTTGGCGTTTGCTCAGATGAGCATCACCATTCGTCTGGTTAGATCAATATGTGTAAATATTTGATCTGACCCGTGTAGATCTGCCTCCCTCTCACTTGAGTTTTAGTGAGGGAGGGAGACAGAGCTGTATAATGTAAGTTTTTAATTATAATATATTTAATAGAATTGAGACCCAAAGGCTTTTATAAAAGCCGTTTCCAGTATTTAACCCCTTCCCTGCAATTGATCGCTGTGTACGCAGTGATCTTACACAGCAGCACATTTTTTGCTGTCTGTGCATTTTTTTAGGGGTTATTTTATTTTACTTTGATTTATTACAGTATATCAAAGGCTCTTTTAAGAGCTATTAACCCCTTCCTTGCCGTATATCACTTCCTAAGCAGCACATATGGTCACTGCCTAAGCAGTGCATATGGTCACTGCCTAAGCAGCGCATATGGAGCAATCTAGTCGCCGAAGGATTTTTTTTGCTATCAGCATTTTTTTTGTCAGACTCACTAGGGGTTAATTATACCCACTAGGGGATTACGTGTATTCCTTTTGAAGCTGTCTGAACGCGTGTATAGCGATCAGTAACAGCCGATCAGTGGCAAAGGTGGTTTGGTGATTTCTCAGATGAGCATCACCATTCGTCTGGTCCGTAAATATTGTTCTGACCCATATGGATCTGCCTCCCTCTCCTCACTTGAGTTTTAGTGAGGGAAAGAGACAGATCTGTATAACATAATTTTTAAATTGTAATAAATTAAATAAAATGTTAATAAATTGTGAGTTCCAAGGGCTTTTATAAAAGCCATACCTTTTGTATAGTGTAGTGTATTAACCCCTTCCCTGCCACTGATCACTGCACAGCAGAACATTTTTTCTTGTCTGTGCATTTTTAGGGGTTAATTTTTTTTGTACAGTACTACAAAGGCTCTTATAAGAGCTATTAACCCCTTCCTTGCTCTACATGTTCAAATTCCAAGTTTGAAAATCAAAAAGCGCACCTCTCAAATGTAGCCTTTCAACCCCTAACAAAGCTGACAAAGCTATGCATGGGTGGTATCCCTGTGCTCGGGAGATGTTGCTGAACATATATTGTGGTATTGTTTGTCAGTGACACATACCGAAATATGTGAATTTGTGTCTAAAGTGCAATGTATGTGGGAAAAAATACACAATAAAATGACTACCACAAACTTTGACAAAGGCTGGTGGTAGAATTGGTGCATGGAAAGTGTTAAAATAACACCATTTAAAATAGCCTAGGGTGTCTACTTTTACAAAATATATACTTTTTGGGGTAAAATACACTGTCCTACTTAAAAAAAAGTCCCAAATGAAAGATGGGCTCAGGCTGACTACACGTCAATATTCCAAGTTGAAAATGCGCACCTTCACAATGTGGCCCTTTAGCCCCCAAACAACCCAACAAACCTATGCATGGGTGGTATCCCTGTACTCAGGATATGTTGTTGAACACATATTGGGTTATTGTTTGGCAGTGACACATACCAAAATCTGTGAATTTATGTCTAAAATACAATATTTGTGAAAAAAAACCACACAAAAATTACTACCACAAACTTTGACAAAGGCTGGTGGTAGAATTAGTGCATGGAAAGTGTTAAAATACCACCATTTGAAATAGCGTAGGGTGTCTACTTTTAAAAAATATATGGGTTGATGGGGTAAAATACACTGGCTGGTTTCAAATATGTCCCAAATGGGACATGGGTGCAGGCGGTCTGCATGTCAAAATTTTAATTTGGAAAACAAAAAACTGCACCTACCAAATTTGGCCTTTTACCCCCCAAACAACCCAACAAAACTATGCATGGGTGGTATCCCTGTACTCAAGAGATGTTGCTGAACACTTATTGGGGTGTTATTTGGCAGTGACACATACCAAAATCTGTGAATTCATGTCTGAAGTACAAGGTTTGTGAAAAAAAACCACAAAAAAATTACTACCACAAAGTTTGACAAAGGCTGGTGGTAGAATTAGTGCATGGAAAGTGTAAAAATACCACCATTTGAGATAGCCTAAGGTGTCTTCTTTTAAAAAATATATGGGTTGATGGGGTAAAATACACTGGCTGGTTTCAAATATGTCCCAAATGGGACATGGGTGCAGGCGGTCTGCATGTCAAAATTTTAATTTGGAAAACAAAAAACTGCACCTACCAAATTTGGCCTTTTACCCCCCAAACAACCCAACAAACCTATGCATGGGTGGTATCCCTGTACTCAAGAGATGTTGCTGAACACTTATTAGGGTGTTATTTGGCAGTGACACATACCATAATCTGTGAATTCATGTCTGAAGTACAAGGTTTGTGAAAAAAACCCACAAAAAAATTACTACCACAAAGTTTGACAAAGGCTGGTGGTAGAATTAGTGCATGGAAAGTGTAAAAATACCACCATTTGAGATAGCCTAAGGTGTCTTCTTTTAAAAAATATATGGGTTGATGGGGTAAAATACACTGGCTGGTTTCAAATATGTCCCAAATGGGACATGGGTGCAGGCGGTCTGCATGTCAAAATTTTAATTTGGAAAACAAAAAACTGCACCTACCAAATTTGGCCTTTTACCCCCCAAACAACCCAACAAACCTATGCATGGGTGGTATCCCTGTACTCAAGAGATGTTGCTGAACACTTATTAGGGTGTTATTTGGCAGTGACACATACCATAATCTGTGAATTCATGTCTGAAGTACAAGGTTTGTGAAAAAAACCCACAAAAAAATTACTACCACAAAGTTTGACAAAGGCTGGTGGTAGAATTAGTGCATGGAAAGTGTAAAAATACCACCATTTGAGATAGCCTAAGGTGTCTTCTTTTAAAAAATATATGGGTTGATGGGGTAAAATACACTAGCTGGCTTCAAATATGTCCCAAATGGGACATGGGTGCAGGCTGTCTGCATGTAAAAATTTCAAGTTGGAAAACAAAAAACTGCACCTCAAAAATTTGGCATTTTAGCCCCCAAACAACCCAACAAACCTATGCATGGGTGGTATCCCTGTACTCAGGAGAAATAGTAGAATCTATTTAGCATGTTTTTTTGTTCGCTATTGTCGATGAGGAGAAGTTGTTTCAAATAAAAACAAAGAAATTTGTGTATCTTTTTTTTTTTTACCATATTTTATTATTTTTTTTAATAATATGATAAGATATGATCAAAAAGATGGCATCCATAGAAAGCCCTTCTTGTCCCGATAAAAACAATATATAATATGTGTGGGTACAGCAAATGACAAAGAAGAAAATTACTGCTAAACACAAACAGCACAGAAATGTTAAAATAGGCATTGTCCAGAAAGGACAAAAATGTTTCAAAGGCTCTGTCCTTAAGGGGTTAAAAACATGGCAGAGAAACCAAAACCGTATAGGCTCTCTTCTAGAAATATCCAGCTGACCCGATCAAACGCCTAGTGCCAAGAAGACGATGGTAGAGGTCTCAAGTGGACCTCATATATGAGGTTCAGTATCCTTCGGGTGTTGTCCTCACCATTTCTGCCCATAATGAAGCCTGCCTGGTCCGGACTTACTATATCTGCTATAACTCCCTTCAGTCTTCTGGCCAGTATTTTTGAGAATATCTTAACATCTAAATGTATTAATGAAATGAGCCTGTAATTTGTCACACCACTTAGATCTTTTCCAGTTTTAGGAATTGGAGTAATTGATGCTTGTAGCATCTCTGTTGGAAAATCTTGGCCCAATGATATGTTACTATATACTCTTAAAAATAGAGGAGAAGAAGAGCAGAAAAGTCATCCGGACCAGGGGCCTTATTTTTTTTTTAGGTTTCTGATTGCTTCTTTGAGCTCAGACATTTGAATTGGTGAGTTTAGTGATACTAAGTTTTCTTTGGACAGTTTGGGGAGGTTCAGCCTAGCAAGAAAAGATCTTATTTGCGCAGCATTTTTATCTGCTTCTGGTAGGTTATATAGGGAATGATAGTAGTCTCTAAATTAATATCTCCGTTAATATCTTTCGGTGATAGTTAGATTTGCCTTTCCATAATATCTTCTTAATCTTGGTATGGCTATTCCTATGTTTAATCTTATTGGTCACATTTTTGCTGGCTCTATTACTACTATAATACCATTCTTGCTTCAAAATTTGGAGATCCCTATTTGTTTTTTTCAATTAGTTTGTCTTTAATTTCTCGCTGTGTCTCCCCTAGTTGTTTGGTTACTGCTATATTTGGATTTAGTCTATTGAGGGCTTTAAGCTGGGCTAGTTTCACATAGAGATCTGCTAGTTCAAGGCCTTTATCTTTTTTAATTTGTGTTCCCTGTTTTATGAGATAACCACGCATTGTGCAAATCAATGCACACCACAAAGTCATCTCATCCACTGGTCTGTTATCATTTTCTTTCAGGAGGAGTGTAGCTTGTTTTCTAAATTCTTCTTTGGATAACACACAGTGTTTAATAGGGACTCATTCAGTCTCCATTTAGTTCTAGTATTATAATTTTTATTATTTTCTATGTTGACAAAAATAGGTGCATGGTCTGACCATGACGTATTGCCTATAGGAGACGAAACAAATCTACCAGTGGACCTGTTATTTGTCAAAAACATGTCTATTCTGGAGTATGAATAATGAACTTGTGAGTGAAAGGTGTAATCCCTTTCACCCGGGTTTTGCATTCTCCAGACATCGTAGAGCCTATTCCGATCTAGCCATTCAGAAAAGGTTTTTGTTAAAAGTTTGGACATATTGTCTGGTTGGGAACCATGCATCAAACGCTTATTTAGTTTTATATCATGGATACAATTTAGGATCCTGCCCATAACCAAATGCCCCTTACAAAGCTCTTGTACTCTAGAGTAAGCTATGCCCAGGAATCCCACTGCAGCAAAATTGGGTGCATAGATGTTGACCACATCGTTAAGTCTGCAAACCAAAATCACAAATCTCTCACAAATCTCCCCTCCATCTGTTTCAGTGTAGATACATTCAAACTTTACTTTCTTCCCAATTATTATTGCTACCCCAAGTTTCTTTTTTTATTCAGATTAGAGGTATATAAGATATTTCTTATATTTCCAGTATCTGACAGCACCCGTAATCCAGTGGGTCTCCTGAGCAAAGCAAATATCCACGTGCTCAGGGATTAACAAGTCATAGAAGAAAGCTTGTTTATATGGGGAATGTAATCACTTACAGTTTATGGAAACAAGTTTAAGTAACATAGCTTCTAGTGTCTCCTGTGCTTCCCCCATCCCCCCTACATAGCAGTAATTTTCACCACGAGACCTCATTTCCACACTTCCATCCTTCACATTCATCCAATATTCACATACTATATACAGGTGCAATTTTTGCCCTATCATACTGATCAGGGCATATCATACTTGTGCATGGTGCTGACACCGGAGGTCTCCTAAGCCTTTCATATTTTCCGAGCAATATCTTCAAGTCCATTGATCCTCCTCCACCTAAATAAGTCAGAGAGAAGCTTTCTAAATTTTTGCCTCCCCTCCTCCTCCCCAAAGGAAAGAAGAAACAGAGGGAAAAAGAAGGAAAAAGAGAGAGAAAAAAAAAAAAACACAGTAAGTGTAGTAATTGATTGTCTAAGAGATGTGGAAATATTGAATGTTGTGTGTTATGGATTTAGCATTCTGTGTGGGTTAAATACAATGAAGTGCTATAAAAGTGCCAGTTCTATTATTAAATGATTTATGACATTTTGTCAAGATAAACTGCTTCCTTGTGTTACTATAGAGAAACAAATGAAAAGATCCTCCGTATCTTGTATTAAATGTGGTGGAACTAGGTTCTATTGTGAGACTAAGTATATAAAGTTAGAGTGTGAAGTGCTAAGTGCAGAGAAGGGGGAGAGAAAAAAAGAAAGAAACAATTATGAAATGTGGAAATAAATTTACATGTTGAATATTATTGATTAGATTCTGTGCAGGTTAAGTGCGGCAAAGTGCTGTAGGGGTGCCAACCCTAGTATTAAGTGGTTGTAATATTTTATCAATATAGACTATTTCCATGTGTTACTATAAAAAGAGTAAACAAAAAGATCTTCTGTATCTTGTTATGAATGAAATAAACGAAATGTTATTGTGAGACTAAGTGTATACATGTTTTTGCCAACCCAAACGTATGTAACAAAAAGTTTTTGAAATAAATTTAGGGTATTCCTTGGGACGCACATTGGAATTGTTCGCATTAGATATTCTAATTTGGGAATAATGTGTGACCTTAGTTTATTAAGTCTACCCAGCCAAGAGGTGTATATCTTACTCCATTTAGTCAACAGAGAAGATCATTCTCTATGTAATTCTAAATAGTATTTTTGTATCCAAGTGTCAGATGAAAAAAATGTTTTTATCCCTAGATATGAAATATAATCGTTAGTCCAGGTAAAACTAGATTCTAGAGTCTGTTTTTGGTCAGGGGAGAGGTGGCAATAGATCACCTGTGTTTTCGTCATATATGTTTTGTAATTTTATAGTCTACTATATTCTTCTATACATTTAAGAATTACTGGTTTAGAGTCGTTAGGATTAGATACTGTCAAAATAATATCGTCTGCAATAAGTGTTATTTTTTGAGTTTCCCAAGTGAACACCCTAAATATCATTATGTTGTCTAATATATGCTGCAAGGGGTTCAATTGTGAGAATATAGAGGAAGGGGGGTTAAAGGGCACCCCTGCCTCGTGCCATTACCCACATTAAACCATTTTGATGGTTAAAGAGTCCCCAATCCCGAAGCTGTCGAGGGTTGAAGCTAAAAAGTTCCAATTTATCCTGTCAAAAGCTTTTTCAGCATCGACAGAGATGAAAGCAGTGGGAAGAATGTTCTTATTTACCACTTACATAGAAACATAGAAACATAGAATGTGTCGGCAGATAAGAACCTTTCAGTCCATCTAGTCTGCCCAATTTTTTTTGAGTACTTTTATTAGTCCCCCGTTCCCGATCTTATAGCTAGGATAGCCTTGTGTCTATCCCACGCATGCTTAAAATCCTTGACTGTGTTTACCTCTACCACTTCTGCTGGCAGGCTATTCCATACATCCACTACCCTCTCAGTAAAGTAATACTTCCTGATATTACTTTTAAATCGTTGCCCCTCTAATTTAAGACTATGTCCTCTAGTTGTGGTAGTTTTTCTTCTTTTAAATATACTCTCTTCCTTTACTGTGTTGATTCCCTTTATGTATTTAAATGTTTCTATCATATCCCCCCTGTTACGTCTTTCCTCCAAGCTATACATGTACTTGTATAATATTTAGTAGTTTCCACACATTGTCACCCCCCGATCTCGTCTTAACAAACCTGGATTGGTCCAAGTGGATCAAGTCAGGAATCAACAAGACTAAAATCTTTATTTCCAGGTTTATGAGTGAGATCGGGTGGTAATTGCTAATAAAATTGGGGTTCTTTTCTGGCTTTGGGATGGGGGAATTCATGGCCCTCAGCAGGTCAAGAGAGATTTTTTTTTAACTTCCAATCTCCAGGAAGAAATTACCTAACATAGGGGTTATGATCAGCTTAAAAAGTTTATAAAAATGGGGAGTGTATCCATTGGGTCCTGGTGCTTTCCCGTTTTTTAGGTTTTTTATTATTTGCGAGATCTCCTCTGTACTTATGGGCTGATTTAAGTGGTCCAATTTTGAGGGGTCGAGTTTTGGGAGAGCAGGTTGAAAGACAAAGGACTCGATATTATACACAGAAGAGTAATATTTGCAATTGCCTCGCTTCTTTGAGATGGTGGTAGGCAAATCTTATCTCCAACTATGATTTTTTTTAAATGTTTTTTGTGCATTCTGATTTAAGTCTGCTGGAGAGAGGTTTTTTTATTTTGTTATTGCTGTTGTACCAATGTTGCTTTAGTGAGATTGTCATAAATTTAACTCTTTCCTCAAGATCCTTTTTTATCTGGGATTGGGTTGAGAAGATTTTAGCACCCAAATCTGGGTTTGGTCTAATTTTGTTCTGTGTCATTAATTGTGCTAATTGAATATACAGGTCGGATAGAGCTACCCCTCTATCTTTCCTTCTTTGGGCCTCTATTTTAATTATATGACCTCTCATTACACACTTGGAGACCACCCAAACCGTCTCTGAATTGACCTGACCATTATCATTGGTTTCAACATATTCCCTAGCTTGAGAAAGCAAGAATTCTTTATTATGGTCAGAGGACAAACAAGATTCGTCAAGTCTCCATTGGTAGCTAACCCTATATTCTTGATTATTTTTTGTGATAGTTTAAATCAGAGCGTGGTCAGACCACGTAATTTCTCCAATATTTGAAGTTTTAAGTGTGTCTAAATGTGACAAATCTGTCAAGAAATAATCAATCCAATAATAGCTACCATGGATCCTTGAGAAATATGTAAAGTCCCTCTCAGTGGGTGATGAAGTCTCCATATGTCAAATAGATTGTGTTCAGAAATAAGAGTTTGTACCCATTTACATCTATTTTTATATACTTTAATACTTTTTGATGATAGTTCCCCACTTCTATTGAGTTTGTCATCCAACAGGGTATTCACGTCTTCTCCAGTTATTAATACTAGACATGTGCATTCGTTTTCGGACGAATGCATTTTCGGACGAAAATAGCATTTTCGTCCATTCGTCCGAAAAACGAATAACGAAAATTTTAACTAACAAAATCCGAATGAACGAATGGTTAATAAACGAAAATCATTCGTTCATTCGTCCATTCGTCCATTCGTGCTATTGGCATTCTAAACCGAAATAGAGTCGGTTTACAATACCAATAGCATTGTACTACATTCCATAAACCGACATGAATGACTTTCGGTTTATGGAATGCATGTAATGCTATTAGCTTCCTATAAACCGAAATTGAGTTCCCATTCATACGAATAGGTCAATTGACCTATTCGTATGAATGGGGACTCTTTCGGTTTATAGAAAGCCAATAGCAGCATGTATTCTATAAGCCGAAAGTCTTTAAAACAAACGACGTTCGGTTTATAGAATACATGTAATGCTATTGCTGTTCTATAAGCCGAAAGACATTCGGCTTATAGAACAGCAATAGCATTACATGCATTCTATAAACCGAACGTCGTTCGTTTTAAAGACTTTCGGCTTATAGAATACTATTGGCATTCTATAAACCTAACTAGAGTCCCTCCTCATTCATAAGAATTTCTTATGAATGGGGACTCGACTCTAGTTCGGTTTATAGAAAGCCAATAGTATTCTATAAGCCGAAAGTCTTTAAAACGAACGACGTTCGGTTTATAGAATACATGTAATGCTATTGCTAAACTATAAACCGAACGACTTTCGGTTTATAGAATAGCCATAGGATTACATGTAGTACATAAGCCGAAAGTCTATAAACCGAAAGTCGTTCGGTTTATAGGCTGTCGGCATTTAACTATACAGAGACAGAGTCTCCATTCATAAAATTATGAATGGAGACTTTGTCTCCGTGTAGTAAAATGCCGAAAGTCTATAAACCGAACGATCGGTTTATAGACTTTCGGCTTATGTAATACATGTAATCCTATGGCTATTCTATAAACCGAAAGTTCGGTTTATAGAATAGCAATAGGAATACATGTATTCCATAAGCCGACAGCCTATAAACCGAACGTTCGGTTTATAGGCTGTGGGCATTTTACTACACGGAGACAAAGTCTCCATTCATAATTTTATGAATGGAGACTCTGTCTCCGTATAGTTAAATGCCGGCTTTTAACTATACTGAGACAAAGTCTCCATTTATAATTTTATGAATGGAGACTCTGTCTCCGTATAGTTAAATGCCCACAGCCTATAAACCGAACGTTCGGTTTATAGGCTGTGGGCATTTAACTATTCGGAGACAAAGTCTCCATTCATAAATTTATGAATGGAGACTCTGTCTCCGTATAGTTAAATGCTATTGTATTCTATAAACCGACTCTATTTCGGCTTATAGAATGCAATAGTACTACGAATGGACGAATGAACGAATGATTTTCCTTTATTAACCATTCGTTCATTCGGCTTTAGTTAGCTTAGCATTTTCGTTCTTCGTTTTTCGGGCGAATGGACGAAAATGCAATTTTCGGACGAAAATGCATTCGTCCGAAAACGAATGCACATGTCTAGTATATATTCACATGTAAATTGCTTTTTAAATAAAAAATTATGATATAAAAAAATCTTGTTTTTATTTCCTTTTATGTGACAATGCTGCCTCTCTCTTTCCCTTGCCCCCAGATTTGTCGCTCTCCCCCCCTTAGTGTTGTCTCTCTCTCACCCTCCCTTTGGCTCCCCCCTCGCTCCCCTTGTGTCTGTCTCTTCCCCCCTTCCCTCCCCTTGTTTCTCTCTGCTCCCCCCCCCTTGTTATTCTGTCCCCCCCTCACCTGTTTCTTGCTCCCTGGTGGCTAGTGGGGGCAGCCGGGGGATGTATGCACTATACATAATAGACGGAAGTGTCGGGCAGCATGGAGGTTGTCTGCACGATTCGTGCAGACATCCCCCAGCTGCCCGATTCTCCCTGGTGGCTAGCGAGGGAGCGGAGGATGTCTGCGCGATGAGCGAGACCTCTCCTGCTGCCGCCCGGCATGACCGCCGGGACTTCTATGATGAAGCTGGGTACTTCCGGCTTCCTCATAAAAGTCCTGGCTGTCGTTCCGGGCGGCAGCAGGAGAGGTCTCGCTCATCGCGCAGACATCCACCGCTGCCTCGCTAGCCACCAGGGAGAATCGGGCAGCTGGGGGATGTCTGCACGAATCGTGCAGACAACCTCCATGCTGCCCGACACTTCCGTCTATTATGTATAGTGCATACATCCCCCGGCTGCCCCCACTAGCCACCAGGGAGCAAGAAACAGGTGAGGGGGGGACAGAATAACAAGGGGGGGGGGCAGAGAGAAACAAGGGGAGGGAAGGGGGGAAGAGACAGACACAAGGGGAGCGAGGGGGGAGCCAAAGGGAGGGTGAGAGAGAGACAACACTAAGGGGGGGAGAGCGACAAATCTGGGGGCAAGGGAAAGAGAGAGGCAGCTTTGTCACATAAAAGGAAATAAAAACAAGATTTTTTTTATATCATAATTTTTTATTAAAAAAGCAATTTACATGTGAATATATACTAGACATGTGCATTCGTTTTCGGACGAATGCATTTTCGTCCGAAAATTGCATTTTCGTCCATTCGCCCGAAAAAAGAAGAACGAAAATGCTAAGCTAACTAAAGCCGAATGAACGAATGGTTAATAAAGGAAAATCATTCGTTCATTCGTCCATTCGTAGTACTATTGCATTCTATAAGCCGAAATAGAGTCGGTTTATAGAATACAATAGCATTTAACTATACGGAGACAGAGTCTCCATTCATAAATTTATGAATGGAGACAAACGTATAGTTAAAAGCCGACAGCCTATAAACCGAACGTTCGGTTTATAGGCTGTGGGCATTTAACTATACGGAGACAGAGTCTCCATTCATAAAATTATAAATGGAGACTTTGTCTCCGTATAGTTAAAAGCCGGTGTTCTGACAAATTTCTGGAGCAAATTCTCCTGCGCAATCGCAGGAGAATTTGCTCACTGCGCATGCGCATAAAGTTACAGCTGATAACTCAGCTGTAACTTTGTGACCACCGTGCATGAGACAGCTGCGCAACTAACCTCCCGCCCCCCTCACACCCGCCGCACACCCCTTCTTACCAGATCATCGACCACAGCGATACACAGCGCATGCGCACGCCTATCCAGCCGTTTGGGAATGCGCGCGTCCGTTGTTGTGTTCTTAAGGTGGTAAGTAACACGGGGCGTCGGGGCATAAGGGGGCAAGCATCCTGGTGAGGGCTGCCTCATCTTGATGGGATTTGTGATCCTCCTGCTGTATTATTGATGCAGCAGGAGGATCACAAATCCCATCAAGATGAGGCAGCCCTCACCAGGATGCTTGCCCCCTTATGTCCCGACGCCCCATGTTACTTACCACCTTAAGAACACAACAACGGACGCGCACATTCCCAAACGGCTGGATAGGCGTGCGCATGCGCTGTGTATCGCTGTGGTCGATGATCTGGTAAGAAGGGGTGTGCAGGGGGTGTGAGGGGGCGGGAGGTGGGTTGCGCAGCTGGCGCATGCGCGGTGGTCACAAAGTTACAGCTGAGTTATCAGCTGTAACTTTATGCGCATGCGCAGTGAGCAAATTCTCCTGCGATTGCGCAGGAGAATTTGCTCCAGAAATTTGTCAGAACACCGGCATTTAACTATACGGAGACAGAGTCTCCATTCATAAAATTATAAATGGAGACTTTGTCTCCGTATAGTTAAAAGCCGGCATTTAACTATACGGAGACAGAGTCTCCATTCATAAAATTATGAATGGAGACTTTGTCTCCGTGTAGTAAAATGCCCACAGCCTATAAACCGAACGTTCGGTTTATAGGCTGTCGGCTTATGGAATACATGTATTCCTATTGCTATTCTATAAACCGAACGTTCGGTTTATAGAATAGCCATAGGATTACATGTATTATATAAGCCGAAAGTCTATAAACGGATCGTTCGGTTTATAGGCTTTCGGCATTTTACTACACGGAGACAAAGTCTCCATTCATAATTTTATGAATGGAGACTCTGTCTCTTATTAGTTAAATGCCGACAGCCTATAAACCGAACGACTTTCGGTTTATAGACTTTCGGCTTATGTAATACATGTAAACCTATGGCTATTCTATAAACCGAAAGTCGTTCGGTTTATAGAATAGCAATAGGAATACATGTATTCCATAAGCCGACAGCCTATAAACCGAACGTTCGGTTTATAGGCTGTCGGCATTTTACTACACGGAGACAGAGTCTCCATTCATAAAATTATGAATGGAGACTTTGTCTCCGTGTAGTAAAATGCCCACAGCCTATAAACCGAACGTTCGGTTTATAGGCTGTCGGCATTTTACTACACGGAGACAAAGTCTCCATTCATAATTTTATGAATGGAGACTCAGTCTCTTATTAGTTAAATGCCGACAGCCTATAAACCGAACGACTTTCGGTTTATAGACTTTCGGCTTATGTAATACATGTAAACCTATGGCTATTCTATAAACCGAAAGTCGTTCGGTTTATAGAATAGCAATAGGAATACATGTATTCCATAAGCCGACAGCCTATAAACCGAACGTTCGGTTTATAGGCTGTCGGCATTTTACTACACGGAGACAGAGTCTCCATTCATAAAATTATGAATGGAGACTTTGTCTCCGTGTAGTAAAATGCCCACAGCCTATAAACCGAACGTTCGGTTTATAGGCTGTCGGCATTTTACTACACGGAGACAAAGTCTCCATTCATAATTTTATGAATGGAGACTCTGTCTCATATTAGTTAAATGCCGACAGCCTATAAACCGAACGACTTTCGGTTTATAGACTTTCGGCTTATGTAATACATGTAAACCTATGGCTATTCTATAAACCGAAAGTCGTTCGGTTTATAGAATAGCAATAGGAATACATGTATTCCATAAGCCGACAGCCTATAAACCGAACGTTCGGTTTATAGGCTGTCGGCATTTTACTACACGGAGACAGAGTCTCCATTCATAAAATTATGAATGGAGACTTTGTCTCCGTGTAGTAAAATGCCCACAGCCTATAAACCGAACGTTCGGTTTATAGGCTGTCGGCATTTTACTACACGGAGACAAAGTCTCCATTCATAATTTTATGAATGGAGACTCTGTCTCTTATTAGTTAAATGCCGACAGCCTATAAACCGAACGACTTTCGGTTTATAGACTTTCGGCTTATGTAATACATGTAATCCTATGGTTATTCTATAAACCGAAAGTCGTTCGGTTTATAGAATAGCAATAGGATTACATGTATTCCATAAGCCGAAAGTCTATAAACCGAAAGTAGTTCGGTTTATAGACTTTCGGCTTATAGAATACAATTAATACTATTGCCTTTCTATGAACCGAACGAGAGCCCCATTCATAAGAATTTCTTATGAATGGGGCTCTCGTTCGGTTTATAGAAAGCCAATAGTATTACATTGTATTCTATAAAACGAACGAAAAAAATTAACGAAACGAAAATAATGAACGAATTTCGTCTGAAACGAATGCACTAATGAACGAAATTCGTTTTAGACGAAATAAATAACATTTTCGTCCGAATGGACGAAAACGAAACGAAAATTTTAGTTTTGCACATGTCTAATTAATACACCTTTCTTAAGTTGAGCTATTTTTTAAAATGTTTTTTTTAAAGAAGAGTTGTGAGTATTCGTTAGGAGCATAAATATTGGATAGGGTATAAATTACATTGTTTAATTTACAAAGAATCAAAGTAAATCTACCGAACATATCGTGTTCCACCAGCAGTGGTTCATATGTGATTCTTGCTGAACATACAATAGCCACCCCTCTTGCCTTTTTGTCTGTAAGGTTTGAGCAGGAAATCACTGGATACTTCGAAAACCTGTATAAATTGGAGCCCTTCTCTGTCCAGTGTGTTTCCTGAACGAAACACAGATCTACCCTATTATCATCTAGTGTTTTACATAATTGTCCTCTCTTCATAGGGGAATTTTGGCCTTGGACATTGATAAAGACAATTGTAAGAGACATTCTTCTCCGCTCTCCTCCCACCCCCATCTTCCACTCCCCGCCTCAACCAGAAACTCCCCAGCCATCCCCCAGTGGACCCCTCACTACCAACAATTATATACATTAGACAAAACCATTTCCAAAAAAATTCACACGCCGTTTATGGCAATACCTATAAATGACTACCCTGAAATACTCTCAGGGCCATAAAGTTCCTGGTAGCTAAGCTCAGGGGTTATAACAGTTTCTCTATCATAAAATATATTCATAGGCGTATCAAGGAAGTTCTTCTCTATTTGTAGATTTGTTAAATATCCCAGGTTTTGTGTTATGTTTAGATGTTATGGGCCAATGGAAGCAACAGGCAGATATAAAGAATAGGGATTGTGTGGTTTTATTCCTTTTTCATTTCCTCTTTGATTATTTTCCTATTCTATTCTCTTCACCTCCCTTCAATCTTCATTATCATTATTACCTATTTCGTTCTAAATTTCTAAAATAATAACTTTCTATTGTATATAAGTTTAAAAAATATCCTAAATGTTGAAATTTTGTGTTATAACGTATTACATTTATTTACTTCAGTATATCCATATTACATTCTAAAATTCTAAAATAATAACTTTGTAGAGTATACATTCTTGAAAAGTATCTTAAATGGTGAAAATTTGTGTTATAATATATTACATTTCTTTTACTTCAATGTATCATTATTTTTAGATCAAATGTATGTTCATTCTAATACATAAAGTGTTAAATATATTACTATAATAATAATAATGTGATTTGTGAACATAAAGCTACTTAAATTGTGTTGTGGTTTAGGTCAGTGTTCCAAGTATTACGTTTTCCTCTTTCTAGAGATTGAGTAAAAGTGAAAGTAATAAGTATATACCTTTTTTCTTTTATTATTATTAATCTAAATAGTGCACATTTCAAAATGTTCTTACAAATATTATTAAGTATACTTTATGTGTATCATAAGGCAAGTTTATGACAGATTTAGTTATTGTATATTGTATAGGGATTAAGGAATTGTTAGTTTCCCTAGATGCTGATAGAAGTTTTTTATGTATATTAAATAACGGATCCATCCCCTCTCTCTCGATTATTCGGCCTGTCAAAATAACCAACATTAAATTTCTTTCTTGTTTTTCCTTTTCATTTTTTTGCCTCCTTTTTTATTGTATTGCTTTGCTGGCAATGTTAAAGCAGATTTGTAATTGTTAATTAAAGGAGAGCTGTTCAAATCACATGTCCTATGATTTAACTAGTTCTTCTTAGAGATGTTATTTCCAGTCCAAAGTGAACATCAAGAGAGAGGTGTTATTTCAAGTTATGTCAACACTCTAATTCAGGATCCCCATTTCTTTTAATCTGAAGAAGTCCTCTATCGGGTCATTCATAGTAATTGTCTTCCCGCCTTGAGAGATCGGCAGTTTTGTAGGAAAGCCTGTGAATGGTCAATTTCTCCCTGGATACTTCACACAGGAATGAAGAGGCAAAGAAAGGAGACCAGGCCCAGATTCTTGAGTTGAATAAGCGATGACGTTTAATACAAACGTATATACGCAGGGTAGTGTCTGCACAGACTGCACTGCCGCACCCTTCTTAACACACATCTTTATAGTAAAACAGAACAGCATAATTTCATAATGCACTGCTAATGGAAGCCTATGATTGGTTACTAGACTTTAAGCCCGTTAAATTAACGGGCGCTAGAACATATGTGGGGGGGGGGGCATAAGGGGGCAACATAGGGGCAAGCTGTAACTTTGTGCGCATGCGCAATGAGTAAATTCTCCTGCGATTGCGCAGGAGAATTTGCTCGAGAAATCTGTCAGCAGGGCCGGCCTTAAGTGTTCTGGCGCCCTGTGCGGGATTCCCCCATGGCGCCCCCCCCCATGTATGTATCTCTCTGCCTTCCCATGTTTGTCCCTTTCCTCTTCATTGCCCTGTCTGTCTCTCTCTAACTCCCCCCTACCAGTTCTCTATCTCCCTCTATTCTGTCTCTCTCCTCCCCTTCCTCTGTTCTGTCTCTCTCCTGCCCTTCCTCTGTTCTGTCTCTCTCCTGCCCTTCCTCTGTTCTGTCTCTCTCTCTCCCCCTGTTCTGTCTCTCCCCCCCTGTTCTGTCTCTCTAACCCTGTTCTGTCTCTCTCTCTACCCATTCCCCCTGTTCTGTCTTTCTCTCCCTCCCTCCCTGTCTGTCTCTCTCTCCCACTTCCCCCTGTTCTGTCTCTCTCTCCCCCCCTGTACTGTCTCTCCCCCCTGTTCTGTCTCTCTCCCCCCCCCTGTTCTGTCTCTCCCCCCCTGTTCTGTCCCTCTAGCCCTGTGCTGTCTCTCTCTCTCCCCATTCCCCCTGTTCTGTCTTTCTCTCCCTCCCTCCCCGTCTGTCTCTCTCCCCCTTCCCCCTGTTCTGTCTCTCTCTCCCCCCCCTGTACTGTCTGTCTCTCTCTCTCCCCCTTCCCCCTGTTCTGTCTCTTTCTCCCTCCCTCTGTTCTTTCTCTCTACCCCCTGTTCTTTCTCTCTACCCCCTGTTCTGTATCTCTCTCTCCCCCTTCCACCTGTTCTGTCTCTCCCCCTCCCCCTGTTCTGTCTTTCTCTCCCTCCCTCCCTCCCCCTGTCTCTCTCTCTCTCCCCCTTCCCCCCTTTCTGTCTCTCTCTCCCCCCCTGTTCTGTCTGTCTCTCTCTCTCCCCCTTCCCCCTGTTCTGTCTCTCTCTCCCTCCCTCTGTTCTTTCTCTCTACCCCCCTGTTCTGTATCACTCTCTCCCCCCTCCAGCTGTTCTGTCTCTCACCCCTGCCCTGTCTCTCTCCCCCCCCTGCCTGCCCTTCCTCTGTTCTGTCTCTCTCTCCCCCGTTCTCTCTCTCTCCCCCCCTGTTCTGTCTCTTCCCCCCTGTTCTGTCTCTCTCTCCCCCCTGTTCTGTCACTCCCCCCTGTTCTGTCTCTCTAGCCCTGTTCTGTCTCTCTCTCTCCCCATTCCCCCTGTTCTGTCTTTCTCTCCCTCCTTCCCCGTCTGCCTCTCTCTCCCCCTTCCCCCTGTTCTGTCTCTCTCTCCCCCCCTGTACTGTCTGTCTCTCTCTCTCCTAGACATGTGCAAAACTAAAATTTTCGTTTCGTTTTCGTCCATTCGGACGAAAATGTTATTTATTTCGTCTAAAACGAATTTCGTTCATTAGTGCATTCGTTTCAGACGAAATTTGTTCATTATTTTCGTTTCGTTAATTTTTTTCGTTCGTTTTATAGAATACAATGTAATACTATTGGCTTTCTATAAACCGAACGAGAGCCTCATTCATAAGAAATTCTTATGAATGGGGCTCTCGTTCGGTTCATAGAAAGGCAATAGTATTAATTGTATTCTATAAGCCGAAAGTCTATAAACCGAACGACTTTCGGTTTATAGACTTTCGGCTTATGGAATACATGTAATCCTATTGCTATTCTATAAACCGAACGACTTTCGGTTTATAGAATAGCCATAGGTTTACATGTATTACATAAGCCGAAAGTCTATAAACCGAAAGTCGTTCGGTTTATAGACTGTCGGCATTTAACTAATAAGAGACAGAGTCTCCATTCATAAAATTATGAATGGAGACTCTGTCTCCGTGTAGTAAAATGCCGACAGCCTATAAACCGAACGTTCGGTTTATAGGCTGTCGGCTTATGGAATACATGTATTCTTATTGCTATTCTATAAACCGAACGACTTTCGGTTTATAGAATAGCCATAGGATTACATGTATTGCATAAGCCGAAAGTCTATAAACCGAAAGTCGTTCGGTTTATAGGCTGTCGGCATTTAACTAATAAGAGACAGAGTCTCCATTCATAAAATTATGAATGGAGACTTTGTCTCCGTGTAGTAAAATGCCGACAGCCTATAAACCGAACGTTCGGTTTATAGGCTGTGGGCATTTTACTACACGGAGACAAAGTCTCCATTCATAATTTTATGAATGGAGATTCTGTCTCCGTGTAGTAAAATGCCCACAGCCTATAAACCGAACGTTCGGTTTATAGGCTGTCGGCTTATGGAATACATGTATTCCTATTGCTATTCTATAAACCGAACGTTCGGTTTATAGAATAGCCATAGGATTACATGTATTATATAAGCCGAAAGTCTATAAACGGATCGTTCGGTTTATAGGCTTTCTGCATTTTACTACACGGAGACAAAGTCTCCATTCATAATTTTATGAATGGAGACTCTGTCTCCGTGTAGTAAAATGCCGACAGCCTATAAACCGAACGTTCGGTTAATAGGCTGTCGGCTTATGGAATACATGTATTCCTATTGCTATTCTATAAACCGAACGACTTTCGGTTTATAGAATAGCCATAGGATTACATGTATTGCATAAGCCGAAAGTCTATAAACCGAAAGTCGTTCGGTTTATAGGCTGTCGGCATTTAACTATACAGAGACAGAGTCTCCATTCATAAAATTATGAATGGAGACTTTGTCTCCGTGTAGTAAAATGCAGAAAGCCTATAAACCGAACGATCCGTTTATAGACTTTCGGCTTATATAATACATGTAATCCTATGGCTATTCTATAAACCGAACGTTCGGTTTATAGAATAGCAATAGGAATACATGTATTCCATAAGCCGACAGCCTATAAACCGAACGTTCGGTTTATAGGCTGTGGGCATTTTACTACACGGAGACAAAGTCTCCATTCATAATTTTATGAATGGAGACTCTGTCTCCGTATAGTTAAATGCCGGTGTTCTGACAAATTTCTGGAGCAAATTCTCCTGCGCAATCGCAGGAGAATTTGCACACTGCGCATGCGCATAAAGTTACAGCTGATAACTCAGCTGTAACTTTGTGACCACCGCGCATGCGCCAGCTGCGCAACCCACCTCCCGCCCCCTCACACCCCCTGCACACCCCTTCTTACCAGATCATCGACCACAGCGATACACAGCGCATGCGCACGCCTATCCAGCCGTTTGGGAATGTGCGCGTCCGTTGTTGTGTTCTTAAGGTGGTAAGTAACATGGGGCGTCGGGACATAAGGGGGCAAGCATCCTGGTGAGGGCTGCCTCATCTTGATGGGATTTGTGATCCTCCTGCTGCATCAATAATACAGCAGGAGGATCACAAATCCCATCAAGATGAGGCAGCCCTCACCAGGATGCTTGCCCCCTTATGTCCCGACGCCCCGTGTTACTTACCACCTTAAGAACACAACAACGGACGCGCGCATTCCCAAACGGCTGGATAGGCGTGCGCATGCGCTGTGTATCGCTGTGGTCGATGATCTGGTAAGAAGGGGTGTGCGGCGGGTGTGAGGGGGGCGGGAGGTGGGTTGCGCAGCTGTCTCATGCATGGTGGTCACAAAGTTACAGCTGAGTTATCAGCTGTAACTTTATGCGCATGCGCAGTGAGCAAATTGTCCTGCGATTGCGCAGGAGAATTTGCTCCAGAAATTTGTCAGAACACCGGCTTTTAACTATACGGAGACAAAGTCTCCATTTATAATTTTATGAATGGAGACTCTGTCTCCGTATAGTTAAATGCCCACAGCCTATAAACCGAACGTTCGGTTTATAGGCTGTCGGCTTTTAACTATACGTTTGTCTCCATTCATAAATTTATGAATGGAGACTCTGTCTCCGTATAGTTAAATGCTATTGTATTCTATAAACCGACTCTATTTCGGCTTATAGAATGCAATAGTACTACGAATGAACGAATGATTTTCCTTTATTAACCATTCGTTCATTCGGCTTTAGTTAGCTTAGCATTTTCGTTCTTCGTTTTTCGGGCG
The DNA here is from genome assembly GCA_036172795.1 of Pelodytes ibericus. NCBI lineage: Eukaryota > Metazoa > Chordata > Amphibia > Anura > Pelodytidae > Pelodytes > Pelodytes ibericus. The sequence goes on from CM069861.1 coordinate 61,373,101, forward strand.
AATGGACGAAAATGCAATTTTCGGACGAAAATGCATTCGTCCGAAAACGAATGCACATGTCTAGTATATATTCACATGTAAATTGCTTTTTTAATAAAAAATTATCGCTCATCGCGCAGACATCCACCGCTGCCTCGCTAGCCACCAGGGAGAATCGGGCAGCTTGGGGATGTCTGCACGAATCGTGCAGACAACCTCCATGCTGCCCGACACTTCCGTCTATTATGTATAGTGCATACATCCCCCGGCTGCCCCCACTAGCCACCAGGGAGCAAGAAACAGGTGAGGGGGGGACAGAATAACAAGGGGGGGGGGGGGGCAGAGAGAAACAAGGGGAGGGAAGGGGGGAAGAGACAGACACAAGGGGAGCGAGGGGGGAGCTAAAGGGAGGGTGAGAGAGAGACAACACTAAGGGGGGGAGAGCGACAAATCTGGGGGCAAGGGAGAGAGAGGCAGCTTTGTCACATAAAAGGAAATAAAAACAAGATTTTTTTTTATGTCATAATTTTTTATTAAAAAAGCAATTTACATGTGAATATATACTAGACATGTGCATTCGTTTTCGGACGAATGCATTTTCGTCCGAAAATTGCATTTTCGTCCATTCGCCCGAAAAACGAAGAACGAAAATGCTAAGCTAACTAAAGCCGAATGAACGAATGGTTAATAAAGGAAAATCATTCGTTCATTCGTCCATTCGTAGTACTATTGCATTCTATAAGCCGAAATAGAGTCGGTTTATAGAATACAATAGCATTTAACTATACGGAGACAGAGTCTCCATTCATAAATTTATGAATGGAGACTTTTACTCCGTATAGTTAAATGCCCACAGCCTATAAACCGAACGTTCGGTTTATAGGCTGTGGGCATTTAACTATACGGAGACAGAGTCTCCATTCATAAAATTATAAATGGAGACTTTGTCTCCGTATAGTTAAAAGCCGGCATTTAACTATACGGAGACAGAGTCTCCATTCATAAAATTATGAATGGAGACTTTGTCTCCGTGTAGTAAAATGCCCACAGCCTATAAACCGAACGTTCGGTTTATAGGCTGTCGGCTTATGGAATACATGTATTCCTATTGCTATTCTATAAACCGAACTTTCGGTTTATAGAATAGCCATAGGATTACATGTATTACATAAGCCGAAAGTCTATAAACCGATCGTTCGGTTTATAGACTTTCGGCATTTTACTACACGGAGACAAAGTCTCCATTCATAATTTTATGAATGGAGACTCTGTCTCTGTATAGTTAAATGCCGACAGCCTATAAACCGAACGACTTTCGGTTTATAGACTTTCGGCTTATGTACTACATGTAATCCTATGGCTATTCTATAAACCGAAAGTCGTTCGGTTTATAGTTTAGCAATAGCATTACATGTATTCTATAAACCGAACGTCGTTCGTTTTAAAGACTTTCGGCTTATAGAATACTATTGGCTTTCTATAAACCGAACTAGAGTCGAGTCCCCATTCATAAGAAATTCTTATGAATGAGGAGGGACTCTAGTTAGGTTTATAGAATGCCAATAGTATTCTATAAGCCGAAAGTCTTTAAAACGAACGACGTTCGGTTTATAGAATGCATGTAATGCTATTGCTGTTCTATAAGCCGAATGTCTTTCGGCTTATAGAACAGCAATAGCATTACATGTATTCTATAAACCGAACGTCGTTTGTTTTAAAGACTTTCGGCTTATAGAATACATTCTGCTATTGACTTTCTATAAACCGAAAGAGTCCCTATTCATACGAATAGGTCAATTGACCTATTCGTATGAATGGGAACTCAATTTCGGTTTATAGGAAGCTAATAGCATTACATGCATTCCATAAACCGAAAGTCATTCATGTCGGTTTATGGAATGTAGTACAATGCTATTGGTATTGTAAACCGACTCTATTTCGGTTTAGAATGCCAATAGCACGAATGGACGAATGGACGAATGAACGAATGATTTTCGTTTATTAACCATTCGTTCATTCGGATTTTGTTAGTTAAAATTTTCGTTATTCGTTTTTCGGACGAATGGACGAAAATGCTATTTTCGTCCGAAAATGCATTCGTCCGAAAACGAATGCACATGTCTACTCTCTCCCCCTTCCCCCTGTTCTGTCTCTTTCTCCCTTCCTCTGTTATTTCTCTCTACCCCCTGTTCTGTATTTCTCTCTCCCCCTTCCAGCTGTTCTGTCTCTCCCCCTCCAGCTGTTCTGTCTCTCCCCCTCCCCCTGTTCTGTCTTTCTCTCCCTCCCTCCCCCTGTCTGTCTCTCTCTCCCCCTTCCCCCTGTTCTGTCTCTCTCTCTCTCTCCCCCTGTACTGTCTGTCTCTCTCTCTCTCTCTCCCCCTTCCCCCTGTTCTGTCTCTTTCTCCCTCCCTCTGTTCTTTCTCTCTACCCCCTGTTCGGTATCTCTCTCTCCCCCTTCCAGCTGTTCTGTCTCTCCCCCTCCAGCTGTTCTGTCTCTCCCCCTCCCCCTGTTCTGTCTTTCTCTCCCTCTCTCCCCCTGTCTGTCTCTCTCTCCCCCTTCCCCCTGTTCTGTCTCTCTCTCCCCCCCTGTTCTGTCTGTCCCGCTCTCCCCCTTCCCCCTGTTCTGTCTCTCTCTCCCTCAATCTGTTCTTTCTCTCTACTCCCCTGTTCTGTATCTCTCTCTCCCCTCTCCAGCTGTTCTGTCCCCCCCCCTGTTCTGTCTCTCCCCTCCCCCTGTTCTGTCTCCCCCCCTGCCCTGTCTATCTCTCCCCCCTGCCTGCCCTTCCTCTGTTCTGTCTCTCTCTCCCCCTGTTCTGTCTCTTCCCCCCCCTGTTCTGTCTCTCCCTCCCTGTTCTGTCTCTCTCTTCTCCCCTGCTCTGTCTATCTCCCCCCCTGTTCTGTCTATCCCCCTTGTTCTGTCTCTCTAGCCCTGTTCTGTCTCTCTCTCTCTCCCTCTGTTTTTTCTCTCTACCCCCCTGTTCTGTATCTCTCTCTCCCCCTTCCAGCTGTTCTGTCTCTCCCCCTCCAGCTATTCTGTCTCTCCCCCTCCCCCTGTTCTGTCTTTCTCTCCCTCCCTCCCTCCCTGTCTGTCTCTCTCTCCCCCTTCCCCCTGTTCTGTCTCTTTCTACCCCCCTGTTCTGTCTGTCTCTCTCTCTCCCCCTTCCCCCTGTTCTGTCTCTTTCCCTCCCTCTGTTCTTTCTCTCTACCCCCCTGTTCTATATATCTATCTCCCCCCTCCAGCTGTTCTGGCTCTCCCCCTCCCCCGTTCTGTCTCTCCCCCCTCCAGCTGTTCTGTCTCTCCCCCTCCCCCTGTTCTGTCTCTCCCCCCTGCCCTGTCTCTCTCTCCCCTCTGCCCCTGTCTCTCTCTCCCACCCCTCCCCTTCCTTAGCCTTCAAAGATGGATACAGGGAGGGGGCGGAGCTAACTGGCTGAGCGGTGTAGCTCTGCCCCACCCTGTGAAGCAGATCAGCGTCTGCTTCACTGGGAGCCCAGGTCAGCAAGAGAAGGTGCTGCTCGGGCTCCCCATGCTTAATGCAGGCATGGGGAGCCGAGCAGCACTTTCTCATGGTACCAGTGGGAGCCAGTGGGAGCCAGTGGGAGACGCTGCTCTGCTTCACAGGGTGGGGGCGGAGCTACACCGCTCAGCCGGTTAGCTCCGCCCCCACGCGGGATCTAGAGGGCATGCCGAACAGAGGGCTGGTGAGGGGGGATCTTTAGATCTCCCCCACCCAGTGCCTCTACCGGCTTTTTTTTTTTTTTCCTTGAGCGGGAGGGAGTCTCTGCGTTCCAAGTCCCAACGGCTGTCCGTGGGTCACATGCGCAGTAGCGCAATCCCACGGACACAGGGACTGGACGCAGAGACATTTGAAGATTATTATAGAGGATTCTTTGTCTTTTGGCCTTTGTACTGTTTAACTCGTTATAGCCTCTGTCATTTTTTTTTAAACTTAATTTTTTTTTTTTTTTAATTTTAATGTTAATTTTCCTGTTATTTAATAGATCTATTTTCTATTCTTTGTCCTTTGGACTTAGTACTGTTAAACTCATTATAGCCCATGTCATTTTTTATTAAACTGTATTTTTCTTTTCTTTTTTTATGTTAATTTTCCTGTTATTTAATAGATCTATTTTCTATTCTTTGTCTTTTGGACTTAGTACTGTTAAACTCATTATAGCCCATGTCATTTTTTATTAAACTGTATTTTTTTTTTTTTTTTTTTTTACTACATGCGCATGTCCCCGACGTTGCTAGGGCAACAGGGACTCTATAGTATGATGTGTCTCTGCGTCCAGTCTGTTGCCCTAGCAACGGCTGTCCGTGGGGCAGTGTCTCTGCGTCCAGTCTGTTGCCCTAGCAACCCACGGACACAGGGACTGGACGCAGAGACACTTGAACATTATTATATAGGATAATTTGTAGCAGTGCCACGTATCAGCTTAATAAAACCACATTGTTTGCCAGTTTAACTTACCGGAATAATCTAGAAAGACCACCTGATCCTTGCGGTTGTACCCTAGCTACATCCTGTATTTCAGACATAGTTGAGCAAGTCTGGTTTCCTGTGAAATATCCCAACACTAGAAGCAGAACTCACTTGTACAACCCCCTCAATTTCCACATAAACCTCTCACTCTCTTTGGGTATCACAAAGGACAAACATGGAAGAAGGCATACAAAATGGAGTCAGTAGGACAAAATGGCTTCCGAGATACAAAATGGCTTCCAGGGAAATTTCATCTTCCACAAGCCCCACCTATAGGAAATATTTTTTTTATCTATGTTGTTGAGTGATATCTTTAAAGCGATTTCTGCTTGTCCTGGTTGCTAACAACAAGTCATGAAACACCAAAATTCCCTTAAATTTGTCCTCTTTTAGATCAGGATTCAATCTCATTTGTTTTAGCAAAGATTCCTTTGCAGAACAGTTTAGAAATCTAACTATAATGCCTCTTGGTGGTAAACGATCCATATCCTGGGTTCTGAAGATCCTATGACATCTCTCAAATGGAGAGATATTTAGTGTCTTAGGATCAAGATATTGGGACAAGAATTCTATCATGCCAAGAATTCTAGTATGCCTCCACATTTTCACGGGTGATTTTTTTCTGATATTCCTTTAAACCTTAGATTATTTCGACGGGATCTATCTTCCAAAGTGGTAAATTTATCACTACGTTCTTTTATCTGTGTTTTTAACATCGTGTTATATGTGATTGAAGCAGGGAAACCTCCTCTCGAAACGTTGCTAACTCTTTACTTTGTTAGAATACTTGTGTGCTCAGAGAACAGATTTCCCTGGTCAACACAGATAAGTTTTGTTTAAAATCAGCTTTTATTTTTTTGTAAAGCTCATCCATCAGTTTGGTCATTGTATAATTTGTGACCCCCCTCCTTCATGGTGGTATTTGATTCTACTATAGGTGTTCTTAGTGAAGTTCCTCTAGGTATGAGGGCGAAAGAGATCTCCTTTGGGTCAGGGGCATTCCCAAATCTTGTTTTGGAGAATAATATGCATTTAACGATTTGTTTTTATCTGGTTTATCTACCGGGTGTGGTTTTTTTGGGAGGCATATTCCTGAAATACCAGTAATTAATAAAGAGGTGATATGAGTTTGTATTACTCTGAGTTGCAGTAGTTTTAAGTATATCCAAGGTCACCTCTGATATCTATAACCTGGTATAAAACAGACTACAAGAAGTAGTATCTATGTCTCAAATATTCCACTTTACAGTACACTCAAGTTACAATTGAGAACAGCATATAGATCAATCCCTGTTGAGAAAACAAGTCTTGTCTACCCAAGGGGGATTATTCAGGTTAAATTATAGTTGTTATAAGACACCTAAGGAAACGTAAACATTTGGGTACATACAAGGGTGTTCAGTATATTAGTAGATAACCAGCGCTTATATAGGAGTCAGTTCCAGGTAATTGATAATCCTTTTGAGTTATACACAGTATGTCGCATACCCCTAGTGAATCATCCTCGCCTCCATACCAACATGTATCATATAACTTGCCTAGTAATAGTAATAGGGCTATCCCCCCTTAGTTCACGATGTTGACAATAGATCGAGTGTCTTTATTTTATCTGTTGTACACCCTTAAGAGGTTTTAGGCCCCAGATTTATATCCTAGACACTAGTTGGTATAATACAGTGGAGATTTTTTTTCCCTCTTTTTTTCTCAACAATCAATAGAAAAAGGAGCTCTGAGGGTTATTATGGGTTTTCATACAATATAGAAAAAAATTATAAACAGTTCGATTATGGTATGTTAGGAGTATAGACAGTTTACTCTGTCTGATCTTCCTCTCAAGTATTCAATACAAGGAAATAGAGTTCAAAATAGAAATTTGGGTAAAAAGTTCTGGTAGAGAGCCAATAGCTCTTTGATGATCTTTGGTCAGATTTTACACTGAGAAAAAGAAAAAGGAAAAAAATGGAGGCACTGTGTGGTTTTTATTTTACTGCGATAGAAGAGCACTAAGGCAAATTTCATGCGGTGTAGAGAAGTTTTAGACAGTTCAGATGCAATGTGTTTAAATTTGAATATGGTTCCGTACCAAAAATCTGTGATATTTAGTGCACACAAAAAAAAGTACAAATAGAGTGCCAACACTCTTAATAGTTCTCCTTCAATTTATGTACAAAACATTATTCTGAGGTTTCCCCTATAGTAGATCCAAAAAAGAGAAGGGGAGAGAGAATACCATCATAGCTTAGAGGCTGTATTCAAATCCAAGACCCAGCCATAGATGGTCTATTATAGCTTAGAGTACCTTAGAGTAACTAGAAATTTGTTACTTGCGTGTGTTCTCCATTGTAGATCTTCTACAATGGACGGTCCGTAGTTAGACCATCTGATACACATATATTTCTCCTTGTTGGCTGTAGTGCGGTCGGATCGCTAGCCAAAGTAGACAAGTATGACCTCCCGGTGTTCCACTTGCTTAACCGGTAACACTCTTTAAAACACCAGATGGGCTGATCCTGGGTGAGGCAGCTGAGTCTCCTGCCGGAGCAGGGTACAACCACCTCTTGGTCCTGCCACGTGGTAGCTGATTTCCCCTTAGAAGGCCTCTATACGCCGTCCGCGCGTATAATGGGCGAGCCTCCCATCAGAGCGGACCTCCGCGTCTCCACAGAATGGCTACACAGAAGGGCCTCTGGTAGGTTGTTATTATGATGGACCCTTTAGATAAGGTAAGATTGAGCAATGTGGAGACCTGGTGCATGAAGGCTCCAAATTTGGGTTTCTATCCGTACTAGCGTCCAGGGAACATCTCTGAGAAAAACTTCCCTGATGCTCGGCTAGGTCACTCTCCTGTATAGCCACACCTGCAACGCACCCATCTCACGTCCTACGTCATCACGCTCAAGATTGCAGAGCTCTTTTCGACGATAAGGAGCTTTTATAGGTCCTATATGCTTTGGTTAATCTCATATTTAAATCCAATAATTTTGTTGCTAACTCTTTACAATTTGTTTACGATATAGGCTATAATGTGTCCTCATAAGACTGGTTTTGATCCTTCCCAAAAATGGTTGGTGTCCACAAAATGGCTTTTAAACCCTGCAGATGTGGCAAGAAAATTGGGAAATTACCAAATGGTAGACCTTCTGAGAGTAATAGTGGCCAAAATAAGTGCATGATCAGAAATGAGAATATTTGTTATCTTAACTGTTTGTAGCCTAAACAATAATTCTTTATGTAGTAAAAGATAGTCAATCCTGGAAAATGTTGTATAGGGATGAGAGTAGAACGTGTATTATTTTTCTGTTGGATGCATATATCTCCATGTGTCAATTAAGTGTAAGTGTGAGAAAAGGAGATCCATACCTGGCTCTTACCTGAGACTGGGCTGAGTGATATGTTGGACTTGTCTAAGGATGGAGTAAAAAACAGAATTAAAATCACTTCCTATGATGAGAATAGTGTGGTTCTCCATTATGATAAATATATATCTGAAAAAAGGAACTGTTAGGCATATAAATGCACTACTGAGAATTGCTCTTGTTCTATTTCTACCTTGAGTAGTATATACCTTCCCTCTGGGTAAGTAACTGTATTTAAAATAGAATAGTTCAAATGTTTGTTTAGTAAGATAGCTACACCTCTCTTTTTGGAGGAAAAGAATGCAGAAAAAACTCTTTAGCCCAGTGTGTTTCCTGTAGGAATACTATATCAGACTGTTGCCTACGTAAGTGCGCAAGAATGTTGTTTCCATTTTATGAGTGAATTCAGTCCCTTAACATTCCATGACGCTACTTTTAAGATGTTTTTTATTTGTAGATTCTGTTGAAAGGCTGACTTGGAGGTCTTGGTCAAATTAGCCATAGTCAAGAGATAACATAAGTCAACTCCAGAAGATTGGGTATCCAACACTGTCCCATCAAGCTGCCCTGTGACCCCAGAGCTATTTTGCAAACACATGCCAAAATATTAATCTTATCATGACCCATTGCTATGGACCGAATGGATCAAGTAAACTTAATATAAACACAAGTTTAAAACCATTCAAACATTAATAGGACCTGTAAGAGAACAAAGATCAGTCATCTCTTCATCGCCTTCTTCATGATGAACTCAGAAAGTTTGGACACTTATCCAATTTTAGGATTATTATGACCAAATCCGAAGCCTTAAATATTTCTTTAACAAATGACCTTACTCAAAAACATATTTAGGAATTAAACTCTCAGCAGATCTGATTACGTTATTTGATCTTAACTATAGTCCTCGCACTTGTACACTTAAATTAGACATGGACAAGTGGACCTCCCAACGTCTGTCATGGTTTGAAAGGGTGGAGGTCACAAAAATGAATATCTTACATATCTTATAGGATACTCTATCTTATCCAGACGTTACCCATACATGTCCCGCCATCTTTCTTTAAATTTCTTAAACGTCTATTTAGTAAATTCATATGGCAGGGCAGAACCCCCCCCCCCCCCTTTGACTGGGATACCAATACCTAATACGTCAAAGGAAACAGGGAGGTTTGGGATTACCCGACATAGAAACCTATTATAGAGCTACTGGTCTCGCATGCATAGTACAGTGGTCTATAGTCACTAATAAGCTATGGATTTCATTGGAACAGAGGGCACTCACTGTACCAATCCCAACAGCAGTGTGACGTCGAATAACCCAACGAATAGTCCTAGACACTGAACACCCGACAGTTTGTCCCACTATCCAAATATGGAAACGGAAGATATCCGTTTCCATATTTGAAACGCGTCGCAGGAGTGACGCCACACGAGACTACCTCACTTCACAGCTGCTATCTACCATCCTGCTGCTTTTCTGCAGATTTTATCCACGTGGATTTCCCATTTATTTCTTCCGAAGCGGACCTACTATCTTGCACTTCAAGACTGGTGATTTTATATACCCTTGTTCTATTGTTTTAATGTAAGCCTCAAGATTACAGGGGGCCAATAAATTTTTCCCTTTTGTTATATACTTCACTATGTCTGGTTCCTATTTGTCTTCCCTTCTGAGATAAACTCCACATCTAAGATTCTACTGCTTATGGGACAGTGATTTTTTGCCGCTGTGGATTATAGTACTTTTAGTCCTTCTGCGGATTATACCTAGAGCCGGTCCTGAGGCTCTAGACCATGTGAGTCTAATACCATTGGGGGTCACGGCTACAGATACATCCGTTACTGTCTTTTATACTACACCATTGTTTTTCTTTTGTTTTTTTTTTCTTTTGCATATATCCTGTCTATGAGTTTGTCTGCTATTTAGGATAAGTATCATCATTTTTATTGTTTCTCACTTTCACTATTACCCATTTTAACTTTGCGCAACACTTCACCACTTTACTATTGTATATACTGTGTTGTTTTTGGGGAAGTCACACTAGTGTTTGCTGCATTTATCCACATTTTTTATTGTTAAGCGCCTATCACATTTTTTTCACTATTGAATATCTGGTAATGCCTCTTTGAGGTGAGTACTTAGCATTTAAAAGTGATATGGGCCTATAGCTGGCACATTGTTCTAGGTCAGAGGCTTCCAACGTGCGGCCCGCCTGAGCTCTGCTCCGGTAGCCGCACCTCGAACTGCACACCACACGAGAAGCTGTGTCAGGGAACAAAGTTCCCTACACGCTTTTGTGTAGGGAACTTCGTTCCCCGATACAGCTTCCAGTGCGGTGTGCAGCAGCGGTGCTGCTCTCGTGCACAAATCCCCTCCTCTACCCTGTGCATGAGGTCATGCGCAAGGGTCAGAGGGAGGAAAGAAGCGCACCGGGAGCCCACAACCTCCACAGCCATGTGTGTGGGGGTAAGTGTATGTATGTATGTATGTGAGTGTCTGTATAAATGTGTATGTGTGTGGGGGTAAGTGTATGTATGTATGTGAGTGTCTGTATAAATGTGTATGTGTGTGGGGGTAAGTGTATGTATGTATGTATGTATGTGAGTGTCTGTATAAATGTCTATGTGTGTGGGGGTAAGTGTATGTATGTATGTGAGTGTCTGTATAAATGTGTATGTGTGTGGGGGTAAGTGTATGTATGTATGTGAGTGTCTGTATAAATGTGTATGTGTGTGGGGGTAAGTGTATGTATGTATGTATGTATGTGAGTGTCTGTATAAATGTCTATGTGTGTGGGGGTAAGTGTATGTATGTATGTGAGTGTCTGTATAAATGTGTGTGTGGGTAAGTGTATGTATGTATGTGAGTATTGTATAAATGTGTATGTGTGTGGGGGTAAGTGTATGTGTGTATGTGATTGTCTGTATAAATGTGCATGTGTGTGGGGGTAAGTGTATGTATGTATGTGTGTATGTGAGTGTCTGTATAAATGTGTATGTGTGTGGGGGTAAGTAAGTGTATGTATGTATGTATGTGACTGTGTGTATAAATGTGTATTAGCGTGAGGGGTAAGTGTATGTGAGTTTGTGTGTGGGGTAAGTGTATGTATGTATGTATGTGAGTAACTGTATGTATGTATGTGAGTGTGTGTGTATAAATGTGTATGTGTGTGAGTGGGGTAAGTATATGTATGTATGTATGTATGTGAGTGTGTGTATAAATGTGGATGTGTGTGGGGGTTAAGTGTATGTATGTTTGTGAGTGTCTGTATAAATATGTGTGTGGGGTAAGTGTGTGTGTGTGTGTGTATAAATGTGTATTAGTGTGTGGGGTAAGTGTATGTGAGTGTGTGTGGGGGGTAAGTGTATGTATGTGAGTGTGTGTGTGGGGTAACTGTATGTATGTATGTGAGTTTGTGTGTATAAATGTGTATGTGTGTGAGTGGGGTAAGTGTATGTATGTGAGTATGTGTATAAATGTGTATCTATGTGAGTACATGTTAAGTGGGTGTGGGGTAAGTGTATGTATGCATGTATGTGAGTGTGTGTGTATACATGTGTATGTGTGTGGGGTAAGTGTATGTATGTGAGTATGTGTGTATAAATGTGTATGTTTGTGTGGGGTAATTGTGACTGTGTGTGTGGGAAGGGGGGGGTAAGTGTGACTGTGTATGCATGTGTGTGTTTGTAGTTAATGTGACCACTACACATTAGTGTAAAATATATATATATATATATATATATACACTCATGTATATAATTATATATATTATTCTCTGAATGAATGAAAAAGGAATGCGGCCCACGCACGCATAAATTTCTAGCGAAGTGGCCCTTTGCAGAATAAACTTGGACACCCCTGTTCTAGGTCATTTACTTCCTTGGGCAAAATGGTAATATGGGCCTACTGAGATTGGTTAGGCAATGTACAGCCAGAGGCTAGAGAGTTATACATTATCTGTAGACGTGCGACCAAAATGTCACTGAATGTCTTGTAATATAATAAGGTTAACCCATCTGGGCCTGGGTTTTTGCCGGTAGGTGATAACTTGATAGCCTCTGCAATCTCAGAAGTGGAAATTGGAGTGTCTATAGAGTCGGAGAACTCTTTGGTAAGTTTAGGTTTCATATTAAGTGAAAGATAATTTTGTAATTTAAGTTGGCGGGTTTTATCTTGGGCAGGCAAGGGATTGGCCGATATATTATATAATTCACTGTAATACTGGCAAAAGGCCTCTGCTATATGTTCTGTTTGGTGTACAACGGAGTTTTTGTTGTTTCTATTTTTAGGTATATGAGACAGGGTTTGTTTGTGTTTGAGTGCTCTAGAAAGCATCCTACCTGGTTTATCTCTATGTGCATAAAAGGTGCTGTTCAGTTTTTGAAGAGAATGTTGTAGTTTGAGATTGCACAGGGCGGTTCGTTCGGACCGTAATTTGCTCAGGCGCTGGAATAAATCAGTGGTCAGTCTTTTTTTGTGTAAAGCTTCAATATTCGCTATCTGATCTAAAAGTTAGAGAATTGATGCTGCCCTTTGTTTTTTTCAGGTATGAGCCTATACTTATCAATTGGCCTCGTATAACCGCCTTGTGCACCTCCCATATAAGTGGGGGAGCCACATCTTGAGTATCATTTTCCTGAAAACAAATGGTCAGTGTAGTTGTAATTTTCAAGAGGTTAGTTTTGTCCTTAAATAGAGATTCATTTAGCTGCCAGTTGGGCTTCCAGGGGGTGAGCGTGGGGATTTGCAGCGATAGGTGTACTGGAGCATGGTCGCTCCATGTTATGTTTCCTACTGAAGTGGCGGCCATCAAATGAAGGTGTCTATGTGAAAGAAAAATATGGTCCAGTCAAGAGTACCTATTATGTGGAGTCGAGAAGTATGCAAAATCTTTGTCACGGTTGTGTTGAGTGCGCCAAGTGCCTGCCAATTGTGTTCTATGTAGGGCCTTTCTCACCTTTGTAGTACTATGAGTACCGAGGGTGGATGTCACACTAGAAGAGTCTTAGGCCGGATCCATCTCCATGTTAAGATCACCTCCCATGATGACAATTCCTTCTGCAAATCATTCAAGGTCTCTGAGGATTGAACAGGTGTTGGCGGACATTTGGACAATATATACAAGCAAACGTTATAGGATCTCGGCCCAGGGTGCCCTTTACAAACACCGCTCTCCCATCACTATGCGTCCAGGTGTCAGTAACTAAAAATGGGAGAGATTTTGTGATATAAATAGCTAATCCTTTTGATTTTTTTGAAAGGGGAATGTCAATAGAGAATCATGAAGGGTCACAGAAATTAGGCACTTTATTCCTCTGAAAATGGGTCTCCTGAATGAGAGCCACATCAGTTTTATTAGCTCTAAGTTCCCTGAACAATCTAGATCTCTTAATAGGCGAATTTAACCCTTTCGCATTAATACTTGAAACGTGCAAGCGAAAATTACTGACAGAAGCAGGCATCGGGAGAAGTCTGAGAACAGGTAACATAGAAAAGAGAAACATATAGCATCAAAACAAAGATGTATCAACAACATTATGCAGCCAATTGTATTGGGCAGGAAGACATGTTATAGTCCCTAAAGTAACACTGCAGGTGATAGTGTTTCGCAGGTACTGGTAAGAATTCAACATGAGCATGCTGGGGGACCGTAGTGACACTAACCAACGTGGCCATTTGTAACCTGAAAACAAAGGGGGCGAATCCAATCCGCTTCCACCGCTTAGTCATATATGGCACTGAGATGCCTATGCAAAACATACAGTAAAAGTTATTGTTGTAAACATAGTAAATGAACCATTAAGAAAAAACATTAGGTAACTGTGTAGAACATAAAGGTAGATCGGCTGGAATACTGCCAAAAAAGGGTAAAGGTATCTCATCTGCTCTCTTAGGGAATTATCAGGACACCGTCATAAAACATATATATGTACATTGGAACAGTGTTAGTGGAGCATATACAGTCAATTCCGTAATCGGAATATTATCATTCAGGGGAACATCTGAAGTGTCCTTTGCTGCAGTTTTGAGATGGTGTAACCAATAGTATCTCTGGCATGTCTGTAAAAAAAATGGTATTGAGGGAACTCTCAGGTTGGGCTAGTCGGGTCCCTCCAGAGTCCGTGCGAATTCCACGGTCAGTAGTGCTTTGGATCAGAGTCATGCACGTAGTCCCAACCAAGATATCTTGTGTCTACACCAAAACTGGTGTGTTAAAACGTGAACAATTTTCCGTACATCAGCCACATGTAGAGGTGATCGTGAGGCCTAGGCCAGGGTCTAGTGGAGCCGTTCTCCATGTGAGAGCAGATGGGAGGGGGGAAGTATCAGCCATACTACCGTCTGCATCCAACTTGGAATGGTAACCACCTTCCCCTTTAAACTCTGGTGTATTCCTCAGGTGGAGGGGGATCATTCATCACCCTATCTCCCAGACTTCCGCTCTCTTGATGAGCTCGGGCTCCTCGGCGTCTCTTGCGCTGTGGGCATGGGAGCCAGGATTGTGCACCGAGAATATGCATAGGGTCATCTCCCTGGACAAACGCTGTCCACTTCCATAAATCAGGAGGTGTCAGGTTCAAGGCTTCACATAGTGGTATAGCATCCTCAGGGGTTCTAACAATGTAGGAGGATGTGTACCGTTAGAGATAAGGGGAAGCCCTAGCTTGCCGTAAAATGTTAGTCAGAGGGTGTAGCATTTTCCGCATCTGTAGAGTAGCCCAAGCCATAAGCCATCAGCCGTAAGGATAATTGGGTAGTAAGGCTCTGCTGCATCTTCAGTCGCTGATCCAATTGTTGTACTGTTGTCTGTGAGGAAGCTTGCACCCGCTCCACAGCATGGAGTCGACCATCTTGGTTCTTAATATCATCCTTAATTTCCGCAAGTTCATCACAAACTGCTGAGTGTACCTGGTCAATAACCGCAGCAAATTCCTTCTTTATTTGGGTGTCAAACATTGTAAAGTCAGTTTTCGTGGGTATTTCTCTCAGCTGAGATCATATGTCCACCGTAACATTTTCCTCTTCTTCTTCCAGATCATCTGATGGGCCAGAGCCACTTCTACACGCGGAGGTTCCGGTGACATTTTCTCTTTTCTGGGGGGATGAAAGTCCAGCAGCAATATAAAGTTATTTAATAAACCCGCGTTGTCAGATTTCTTTCCTTTGGAGTGTCCGGGGGTTTGGGGTAGTTTTTTGGGTGGTTTGCCCATCTTTCAGGCTAAATCCAGATACGTTTGCAAGTGTATAGCGGTGTTGGCTGGATTACACGTCTGGTCTCATCGAGTGCCGGCCACGCCCCCCAATGTCCCAGATTACCCAAGGTTTAATTGATATGTAAAAGGTTTTCAGACTGGGGTGGATATATGAAGAGGCTAGTGGTTTGTAGTATCCTTTGACAGTGTGCTGTGTTTTGAATCTGATAGTACTCAGATTAAAAGATCAAGATGGCGGCCGGCTGTCAGCCAAGATGGACAGTTTCCCACCTAAAAAATACAGCCTTCAAGTGATCTCCTGCCAAAATAATGAGCTTGTTTTAGCAAAAAATGAAGACACAATAAAGTACAGTTATATGTACATGTATTATAGGGATAATAATTGTAAAGGAACCCATATATAATAAATGAGCCCTGTGCAGCTTACTCCCGAATAAACAGCCGAAATACGATGCAAAGTGAATATAAAATCCCCGTTCCCCAAACATGAGCCGAGACTTCATGAAGGGGTAAAATCAGTGTGTTTATTCAGCTTTCAAATCATTATTTTTATGCTCTGCCAGAACTCCTCCCCACATCTGGAGAGATAAATGGATTACAGTATAATCCCAACCCAGCTTCCCCCAGCACACCAAATACAGTATCAAGCTCCCAATGAAAACCAACATTAGCATTATAATTACATTGAAATAGCCCTGACTGATAACCTTCCTGACCCTAATTAAGATCCCCTCCCTTGAACTCTTAAACTAATTACCTTTAATCCATAACTTGCCAGGATGTCTCAGGCTATAGCCCATTGTCCTATTGTCTCTAGGATACATCCTGAGACACCCTGGAGCCATCTCAAAACAGCAGGCCATTAGTAATGCAGAAACTCACAAATGGAGCTAACTTGGTATATAAAACTATTGGATTTAAACAAAACTCTTCCTTTCGCCACATAGCTCCCCCTTAGTTCCATAGGACGGCATATCCGCCTAGACCCTAACGGGTTTGGCTTGGGGATGTCCGCTGTTAAACTTTGTTTTTCCAGTTCTGTTTGCCGGGATAACCCATCTGCGTTGGCATTCTGCTTCCCTGGCCGGTACTGAATTGTAAAATTATAGGGTTGCAGTGCCAAGCTCCATCTTAGCAGTCTGGGGTTATCTCCGGCTACTCTGTTGAGCCAGATGAGGGGGTTATGATCCGTCATAACCGTGAAAGATTGTCCATATAAATAAGGCTGTAATTTCTTCAGGGCCCAGACTAATGCCAAACACTCTTTCTCAACGGTGGCATAACTGACCTCTCTGGGTATAAGTTTTTGGCTCAGATATGCTACCGGATGCTCCAGGCCATCGTCCCCCACTTGACTTAACACGGCTCCCAGTCCGAACATTGAGGCATCTGTGTGAACGAGGAATCTTTTAGTGTGGTCAGGTGCCGCCAATACAGGGGTTTTACTTAACGCAAGCTTGAGTTTCTGGAAGGCCTCCTCACACTCCGGAGACCATACTACTTGCCTAGGTAACGACTTTTTGGTAAGATCTGTAAGGGGTTAGGCTGTGGCGCTATAATCTGACACAAATTTCCTATAATAGCCAGCTGTTCCCAGAAAGGCCATAACCTGTGTCTTGGTGCGTGGTTGGGGCCACTGCGTGATAGCCTCAATTTTAGCTGGCTCAGGCCTCTGCTTGCCTGACCCTACACTATGGCCTAGGTATTGGACCTCGGCCATGCCTACATGACATTTTTCTGGTTTCAAGGTTAATCCTGCATCTTGAATTTGCTTGAGTACTACAGAAATGTGCTCCAGGTAGGCCTCCCAAGTGCTGCTGTAAATGGCTATGTCATCTAGATAAGCACAGGCGAAGCCCTGAAATCCCTCTAAGAGCCGGTCTGCCATCCTTTGAAAAGTAGCTGGGGCATGACCTTAAATTGGTACAAGCCAAATGGGGTGACGAATGCAGACTTAGGAATAGCATCAGGCTCCAAGGGGATTTGCCAATGCCCCTTGCACAGGTCAATAGTGGTCAAGTAATTACCCCCGGCCATACGGTCTAATAACTCATCTACCCTGGGCATGGGGTAGGCATCCGTGACCGTACGGTCATTAAGCCTGCGGTAATCCACACAAAACCGCGTGGTACCATCTTTCTTTGGTACTAATACCACTGGAGAGGCCCAAGGGCTCTGCGAGGGTTCTATAACCCTTAGATCCAGCATCTCCTGAATCTCTTTTAACATGCTATCTCTAACTGCCTCAGGAATTCTGTATGGTTGCTGTCTCAAAGGTACCTGACCTGGGGTCTCCACCCGGTGGACTGCCAGCGTCGTGTAGCCCGGGAGAGCAGAAAACATATCCCGAAATTCCAGTAACAGCTGAGTAGCCTGTGCCCTTTCCTCTGGTTCTAACTCCGGTCCTAGTCCAACCTGCTCCACCCCGGTGGGTTCTTTGTGGAGCAAGTTGGGCAAGGGAATACCCTCACTATCTTCAAGCGCCGAAGCGCATACTGCAGAGACTTCCTCTGGCCTCTCAAAGTAGGGTTTCAACATATTAACATGAAAGGACCTGCGGATCCTTTCATTGTTACAATCTGTTACTATGTACGTAGTGTCGCTGACCCTGGCTACTATTTTGTAGGGCCCTTGCCAAGAGACCTGTAACTTATCTGTTTTGGTCGGTTTGAGGACTAACACTTTTTGATCTATCTCTAGAATACGATCTCTAGTTCTCCTATCGTACCAGTGTTTCTGACGTTGTTGAGCCGCCTGCATGTTTTCCCTTACCGATTGAGTAAGCGCCTGCAGTCGGTCTCTCAACTCTAAAACAAATGGTACTATCGGCGTGCCTGATTCTCCCATATCCCCTTCCCAGTGCTCGCGGACCAGGTCCAGGGGTCCTCGGACTCTCCTTCCATATAACAGTTCGAAAGGAGAGAATCCGGTGGATGCCTGGGGTACCTCCCGGTATGCGAACAGCAGGTGGGGAAGGAACTTTTCCCAGTTCCGCCAGGTCTCTGTGAACGTGATTAGCATCTGTTTTAGAGTGCCATTAAAACGTTCGCAGAGCCCGTTCGTCTGGGGATGATAGGGAGAACTCAGTATGGGTTTTACTCCGCAGCTCTGCCAGAGCTGCTGAGTAACTACCGCTGTGAATTGGGTCCCTTGGTCGGATACTATTTCCCTAGGGAACCCAACTCGAGTAAATACTTTGATGAGAGCTTCAGCTACGGTTTCAGCAGTGATATTAGGTAAGGCTATAGCTTCCGGGTAGCGTGTAGCATAGTCCACCACCGTAAGAATATATTTCTTACCCGATGGACTAGGCTTACTAAGGGGTCGTACCAAATCCACTGCCACTCTGAAAAAAGGTTCCTCTATTATGGGAAGAGGTCTTAAT
Organism: Pelodytes ibericus; assembly: GCA_036172795.1. Classification (NCBI taxonomy): domain Eukaryota; kingdom Metazoa; phylum Chordata; class Amphibia; order Anura; family Pelodytidae; genus Pelodytes; species Pelodytes ibericus. Next base: position 61,391,519 of record CM069861.1, read on the forward strand.
TTCGCTCGGGGGTGGTCACCCCTCTTTCCTACTTTTTGGCATACATCACAGGTTCTACAATAATTTTGTAAATCTTGGGTAGCACCTGGCCAAAAAAATGTCTGAGTCAACCTATCTCGGGTTTTCTTAATCCCTAGATGTCCTGCTAAGGGTATATCGTGGCTAATCCGTAATAACTCTGCCCTATATTTGCGGGGTACCACTAACTGTTTTTTCATCCCCTGTCGGGTTCCTCCTCCCGCCCCCTCTGTTATCCGATATAGCAAACCTTTTTCCCACTGGAACCTTTCCTGTCCTACGTCTCCCTGGGGTTTATCTGCCTCCCTCCTGTACCCACTTAAAGTCCTATCCTCCCTCTGAGCCTGCCCAAAGTCAGTGGGAGTGCCCCAATACCTGTTAGGACTAGAATCTACAGAAGCATTATTAGTGCCTACCGGGTCATCCGTGGAGTGTGAGGTGTCCATAGCTCGTGCCTGTTGTCTGGTTGTGACTGGGAGCGCTCCTGCTGTAGTCGGCTGTATAAATTGAGAAGTCAAGCACCCCAAATCGTTTCCCAGCAAAACCTCCGCCGGTAACTCTGGCATGAAGCCCACCTCCACAGCCTTAGCCCCGGTGCCCCAGTCAACGTGTACCATGGCAGTGGGTAACTTGTGAATAGCCCCCCCCGCCACCCTTATAGCCACGGAGCGTCCAGTATGTTGGGATGGTTTGACACGGTGTGGTTGTACCAGAGTTATCGTAGCTCCACTGTCTCTCAGTCCTCTGGCTTCCTGCCCATTAAGTCGCACGGTCTGTCGATGGTGCGCCGATTGTCATCTGCTGCTTGAACTGGGTTGACCTCGTGTAGCATGGACCAATTCTCTGAATTAGTGTGGTCACCCCCTTGCGTAGAATAGTTGTAATCTTCTTGTACACAATGAGCAGCTGCTCTCGTTGGTGGGGCTGGTGCTCGCCCCCATCGATCAGTATTACGGTGTGGACAATTAGGTTTTATGTGTCCCACCTGCTTACACCCAAAACACATCGGTGCAGTTTTCTGAACCCCAGTGGAAGTAGGTTGACTCACCGGTGGTACTGGTTTCGGTTGCGGTGCTGGAGCTTGAGCGTGATACCGCGGTCGAAATCCTGAAGCTCCACAGTTGTGATCTATCCGTCTGCTCTCATGAAATTCGTCTGCTAGACGTGCTGCCTCTTCTACTGACAGCAGCGGACCCTGGGGAACTTGCTCCAAGACCTCATACATGCTGCAAGACATGCACTTAGTGGCATTGTCCAACATGCTCTCTAGTGTAAACCACAAAATTAAAAAATAATAAAATAAAAAAAAGATTTATACTTTACCCTCCTTCTTTCCTTTTAACTCCTTATTTGCTTCTAACTCCCACACTTAAGAAGCTTTTTCTCTTTAGAAGCTGCACCCTTGAATTCGCCTGGCACACTATTCGCCTGCTCCTTCCAGTTAAATGGCCTTCCCTTCCAGTTAAATGGCAGAAATTTAAAGTGCAGGATCAGTGAGCACTTGAATGATATTGAAAATAAAACCAACACATCAGTGGCGAAACATTTCTTCAGTTTGGTAACTGCAAAGTATTTGGTATCAGCATTGCCACTTCTAGAGAAAATAAGGGGTGGCCCCAGAGGTGGAAGCTTGCATGAACGCAGAGTATGATGTTACATGTTTCTATTAGGTGTGGTACCCCATTGTTTATCATGTATCACTTTCCTCTGTTTTCTGTTATTCATGCGATATGCCTGCCTACTCTTCCACCCCCCCCCCCCCCAGTTCATTCCTGCTTGTCAAATATACTTTCTCCTAGCTATGTCTATTTACATGTATGTTACCTCTTCTACAATGATGTACCAAACCCCCCCCCTTTATTTTTTTTTTGCTTTATACTCTTTTTGGATCATCTGACTCTTTCTATATCCTGCCCTGGACGCACTATTGTCATACTGTAGTACTATCTCATACGACTTACGTGTATTCATCTCTGAGCCTCTATGCAGTCGCTCTGTTCTATTATTCTTACTGTCACTAGGGGTAGACCTAATGCTCACCACTGGGTCTGTTTCTTTTGTTTACTATCTCAGTGTTCCCTGCTTCAAACACGGTCCCATGACATCAAGTACCCTTTTTAAGCCATTTACTACTATGCTTATCTACGCGGACGTACATATTACATTTTGAACTAGTGTTCATTACTAATGTAACTCATAGTTGATTGTTATTTACATTATATTATGAGGATGTCCCTTTTCTTCCTCTTTTGTTATTATTGTATCTACTAACTTATGTATTTGCTTCTTTAAGTTACACATTATATCTCATATCAAGTTCTGTCTTTTAAAGGTTCTCCATTGGAGCACATGAATTTGTTTCTGAGTGACCTCACATATTTATTATCTTGCACAGACAACAATTCGTTTTTGGAATATTGTATATGTTTTATATATTTTATTTTGTCACTCTAACATGTTCCTATATACTTGTTTGTATTTCATTGCACATCACATTATTCTTTGTATTTCATTTTGTATTTTATTATGTTTATCCATTTTTTACACTTGCTTTACACATTCACAAATCATTTTTTCTCCCTTTTTCCCCTTGTTACACACCACTTTTCATTTACATTTGTCTTATTTCACTTATTTTTGCCTTTTTTTCCCATTTTTTTTCTCTTTCCCCTTGTTACACACCACTTTTCATATACATTTGTCTTATTTCACTTACTTTTGCTTTTTTTTTTCCCCAATTTTTTTCCCCTTGTTACACACCACTTTTCATATACATTTGTCTTATTTCACTTATTTTTGCCTTTTTTTCCCATTTTTTTTCTCTTTCCCCTTGTTACACACCACTTTTCATATACATTTGTCTTATTTCACTTACTTTTGCCTTTTTTTTTTCCCCTGGTTACACACCACTTTTCATTTACATTTGTCTTATTTCACTTACTTTTTCTTTTTTTTCCACCAATTTTTTTCCCCTTGTTACACACCACTTTTCATATACATGTCTTATTTCACTTATTTTTCCATTTTTTTTCTCTTTCCCCTTGTTACACACCACTTTTCATTTACATTTGTCTTATTTCACTTACTTTTGCTTTTTTTTTCCACTTGTTACACACCACTTTTCATATACATTTGTCTTATTTCACTTATTTTTGCCTTTTTTTCCTTTTTTTTCTCTTTCCCCTTGTTACACACCACTTTTCATATACATTTGTCTTATTTCACTTACTTTTGCCTTTTTTTTCTTTCTCCTGGTTACACACCACTTTTCATATACATTTGTCTTATTTCACTTACTTTTGCCTTTTTTTTCTCTCTTTCCCCTTGTTACACACCACTTTTCATATACATTTGTCTTATTTCACATACTCTTGCCCTTTTGCTTGGTTTCACCTTCCTCTCACATCTTTCACATGTGTCTTTTTTCTCTGTGGCACTCTCACAGTTAAAATGCACACTAGTGAGTGCACTTCGCACTAATTAATACTGATGCTGCATTGGCTGACCATTTGTATATAGGATACCTGTGTTCACTTGTATTACACCTATGACTAAGCGTGGTGACATGCGAAACGCGTTAGGTGGCCTTCCCTTTTCACTCTATCATCCGTGGATTGTACCTTACCCTGTTTGGATTTTTTTTTGAAAGCATTAAAGCACTTTATTAATTCACTACTTGGCGAGTGGAGTGCACACTTTGTTCTACTTAATGCTTTAATGCCGCACACCTTCCACAGCTGCTGGGTGAGCACAGCGGTAAACTGGGTTCCTTGGTCGGAGAGAATCTCCCCAGGGAACCCTACCCTAGTAAAAATCTTAACCAGGGCATCAGCAACGGTCTATGCCTCAATATTAGACAGCGCTACTGCCTCTGGGTAACGGGTGGCATAGTCCACCACGGTGAGAATGTATTTCTCCCCGGATGGACTAGCCCTGGCCAGGGGACCCAAAAGGTCAACGGCTATGCGGGAAAAGGGCTCCCCAATGATAGGCATAGACATAAGCATAGATTTTGGGTGGTCCCCCCGCTTACCTACCCGTTGACATGTGTCACAAGTACTACAATATATCTGCACATCCTGGTTAAAATTGGGCCAAAATAAGTTTTGGGTGATCATATGGGCTGTGCGGCGGGACCCTAGATGTCCAGCTAATGGCACATCATGCCCAATCCGCAGAATCTCCTGCCGGTATTTCGCAGGCACTAGTAGCTGCCGATTCTGCGGAGGGGCAGCCCTTTTCTGGGAAGGTTTAGGGATACTATACAGCCTGTCCCCAACCCACTCATACTGTTCCCTGTCTACCCCCTCTTCTCTAGCATCTGCCCTAGCCCTAATTTCTGGAGGGTCGGATCCTTCCATGTTTCCCTCCCAAATACCTCCCGGGTATCCCAGCCTAAGGGGGCTTGCTCTAGGGTACAAGTCAGGGGAGAGGATCTTACCTGGGTCTCAGCAGCAGGCGGGCCTGTCTCTGTGGCACGGGACTGGGCACGGGTAGTCACAATGTTAACATCAGCGGGGCCCATTGGAGCGTAGGCAGACACAAGGGGGGCCTAATCATTTCCAAGGAGAACATCAGCTGGCAAATCCCTTATGACTCCCAAATTCACATGACTAGTGCCCACTCCCCAATCCAAATGGCAACAGGCAGGCGGAACACAGCGCCCCCTGCTACCCTCACCGCCACAGTGTCCCCGGTGTGCTCGTTCTCCGACACCAAGTTCTTTTGAAGTAAGGTCATAGTAGCACCGGTATCTCGCAGACCACTGACCTCTTTCCCGGTGGGCTGCTTGAACGGGGCCTGCTTCGTGAAGGATGCCCCAACATTCCTCCTCCTTTATGCAGTGGGCAGTAGGCTGAGGGTTATGCTGGTTTCCGCCGGCGGATCTCCTTCAGGACTGTGCTTGGTAGGTGGTGTTTAACGGACACTCTGGCCTTTTGTGCCCCAGCTGTTACATGCAAAGCACCGGATGGGTTGGGAATTAAACAGGGATTGCTGGTTATAGCTTGCAGCTGGAGATGGTGCTGTGGTGAGGTGTGCTGGAGGCTGGTAGGCATTAGTGCCCACTCTCTGACTCCTATAGGTAATTTATCAAAGAGATGTTCCAACAGGAACATCTGCAGCACCTCTTCCCCGGATACGGCTTGGCACCCTGCCATCCAGTGGGTTGCAATGCGGTGCACCCGGCATGCCCACTCAGTGTAGGAATCTCCAGCCAGCTTGTTTGTCTCTCTGAACCTCCACCAGTATGCCTCTGGGGTAATTTTTAATCTCTGCATTGGGAATGGCTCGGAAGGCTTTGCTTGCCCGGCTGGATAACTTCCCAGAGAGAATTGTGACCCACTCCACTGTGGGTACCTGGTGTAGGGCACACTGCCTCTCGAAATCGGTCAGGTACCCATCGATCTCCCTCTCCGCTTCTACAAAGTTTTTAAATCAGCTAAGTGTACCTTCTTTCTTCCATTATTATTAGGTACCTCCGCTGCTGCAGTGCCTCATTGTTGAAGTGCCTGATTTGCTATCATGGCTGCTTGGACCCGCTCAATGATGTCCAGTGTAGGGTTGGGGCCAACGTGTGCCAGTCTTATTTGTACTGCCCGGTTAAAGCGTATTTCTTCAGATGTCAGATCCATGATGCTGGGTACATTAAACCTCTTGGTTCCTTGAGCTGCATCCATTTTGAGCAGCTCCACAATAATGTCTCTCTTTTTACAGTTGCTGGCTTGTCGACCTCGGTGTTCCAGTAAGTCCTTAAGAGTAGTAAGCTTTAGTTTCTCATACAGTGTTTCTATCCGTCTGGGTTGTGTAGCTGACCTTCTGGGCTGTGAGAACCATCCCACCGATGCCACCAGTTGTTAGGGTACACCCCATTATAAGAGAGGTTAATACCGCTGAGGACGTTCCCTTTTCCGAATGAAGAAGCACCTCAAGCAGTTCCAATTAGCCGAACAGGAACCATACGAAATCGTTCACGAACTGAATAGCCGCACAAGTAAATCATACAAATCCCATACCCCCAGGTACAAGACCAAGCTCTTGTGTTGAGGGTTAAACAGAGATCAACACAGACTTATAAAAAGACATAAACATGACATCACAGACATTAGTATACAATGGGGGGATGGAACTAAACATAGTTCTCCAACTAACTTGGGCTCGGAACACATTAGACTTTCAGACTGCAACCAAATTACCATACAGTGAGTAGACCTAATTGCAAAACACACAGTAAGAGACATAATGAACCCAACATAATCAGTTAATCCAGTTAATACAGAACAATTGATGTTGGCGTAAACTATCCAGGATTGTCACTGACACATTATAAACCTTTAGAGTGGTCTACTCACAGAATTAAACATTACACGTAAAGCAATATGCTCACAGCATGTGACTAACTAACAATATTGATAACTTTCAAAATATGCATCACATTCTGCTAAAACATACCTTTTTCAGAATCAGACAATTCCACCCAGTAGTTTGTTCAGTAGTTTGTAAAATAAATGACGGACAGGCAATTAACCGAAAGATAGACGAAGGCAACGGAATAGAAGTATAGTCCCAAGACAGAGGGGTCTGTCACAAGCATTAATAATAGAGCTTATTGATCCAAGGAGAAATCTGGTTGCCCTTTGGAGTCAAGAAGGAATTTTAACCCCAAGGAGGCAAAATTCTAAATAGCTTCCTTAGGGGGCTTTGCCTTCTTTTGGATCAAAAGCTGGAATGATAGGTAGAAGGTTGATGGATTTGTGTCTTTTTTCAACCTAAATTACTATTTTACTATGTTACAAAGATGCCAATATAAAAAAACAACAATTGGCACATTAGTATGCAGAGGTACACAGCTTTGTGAGAAGATCTGGGAATTCACCTGTACAAGAGTGATGACAAGAGTTTGAGGGAAGTGAACTCCAATAAAACTGCAGAAGAACTAACTCAAGTTAAGGAACCTGAAGACTGAAGATTGAAGTTCCACAGATCCAGTTTTACTTTAAGTCTCTGCATAGGCATACGAAGTTGGAGCACATTGTGGAAATAAAGCCACCCTGGAATGGGCTATACCAAAAGGCCTTGAAACTCATGACTACAACTAAGCAGTCCCATTTTCAGTGAAATAAATATTGCTGCATCCAGCATACCAACTGAAATTCAAAACTGACATTGGTACTCACTTTACTGGTCAGCCCAACAATAGGTACAGGCTATCCATATCACCCCCAAACGTCGGGGGTTGATTAAAAGGTGCAGTGGGCTTTTGAAAGGATAGATTCATACACTATCCCCAAGTGTGTGATGAGGGGGTGGGATAGAAATTTTAAACAGGCTCTTATGATTTTACATCTCTATATGCCAGGCTTACCTGCAAGGCGACAATCCATTTGTTAGTTAAAGGTTCACATTTTACAGGCAGCCTCCCCAAATCAGTGGGAAACAACTCTGTTTTTTTATTTTAAACTAACATTTTCTTTTTGGTTATCTACAGTGGTGGAAGGGATTAACAGAGGTTGATCTTTCCCCATAGGAGATGGTAGGCCTGGATAGAGGTATACTTGTGTTCACTGATGAGTGAACCAGAGAGTATTATAGTAAAACTCGGTAGTGAGTGAAGACAAATAATTGTGGAGCTCATCTTTCTTTACAATGAATACAAGTGGGATAAATGATGATACTGTTCGAGGAGAGGTGGAAATCAGGGCACCCCACAAAAGTGTGGGTATTACTAAGGTCTAATGCAGTAGAAGGAAGAGGTTAGTCATGGTAATAATACAACTGATTTCATAGATATCCATCACATTAAAACTAGACCAGATGTAAACTCCCTTCAAATACTAAATTCCCATCAGTGAATAAGAAGGAGAATTTATCCAGCTTGGCTGCAGCAATGAAACAGGCTCCATGAAACACCAGACATCAAATTATTTGGGGTGGCTGGGAAACTTGGGGAAATACATTGTACATGGAATATTGATTACTGTATTTATAGGTATTTCCTTTTATTTCCCTATGTATACGTGTTATTTCTTTAGCAGATAGTGAATACAGATTTTTAGAGAACACCTGTTGCGATCCCCCGCAGCCACTCACCTGAATATTCGATTCTCAGCTTTCTCCAGCATAGAGCCGTCCGTTCTGAACATGCGACTTGGACACATACCCTCCGATGATGTCACTCTAAGCATCGTCATGAAACAAGCGGGAAGTTTAAAAGCAACCAAGCACTTTCATTCAGTGCTTGGTTATTCTCCCTGTGAGCCTCCTAGCGTTGTTTATTTTTCGGATTTACCTTATTGGTTTTGACCTCGGATTAATCCTGACTCTGATCCCTATCTGGTGCTCTGATCTCAGACTGTCTCTAGTTTTGCCTCTTGCCTGATACCCTGACCCTGGACCGCTGACTATTCTCCTGCCTACCAATTCTGTTACCATGCTACTGTTGTTACATACCATGGTCTGCTAAGCTGTGTCACCTGCATATACCAAGGTCTGTTAAGCTGTGTTACCTACATACACCAAGGTCTGCTAAGCTGTGTCACCTGCATATACCAAGGTCTGCTAAGATGTGTTACTTGCATATACCAAGGTCTGCTAAGCTGTGTTACCTATCTCTGATACCAACTATATTTACAGTAAGTCTCATCTTCCTATCGACCTTGTCTATTCTTGTTATACCCCTGCATACTGGTCTCCCATCCTTGTATCTATCCTCACAACACCCTATGAGAACATAACTTCAGTGTATTTATGGTGTAATAGCAAGAAGTGGAATATTGTAATGTGATATGTTGTGATTTACCACCATATAATTCACTTTTATATTCAGGAATTCACTTTTTTTTTAAAATGGGAGTTACCAGCAGTGAAGGTTACTTTCAAACAAAGGATGTGTTTTTTTGTGTCCTCCACAGTAACAAGTTCAGATTGGGGGTTGGAAGGTGTGACTCTTGGAGGGGCTTGTAAATGTTGCTAATGCTATTCAGGTAGCTAGACACCATGGAGTGATTTAGGAAGAGGGAAAATGTGATCATTATCCATCCAGCCTGCAGGTACAAATCCAGCTATGAACCATCATGAGCAGATTGATTCAGAGGCTGATCCACCCAGAGATGCAGATGCAGCTACAAAGATTACCTGGGGAATAAGTATAAACTTATATTTTTTATACTGTAGTTTAAACTTCACTCGGACAAACCCATTTGCTAGTTTCTTAGCTTAGCATATAACATGCATATTTTAAGGTAATTGTTTAATTAGAATTTTTATAAACTTGCTTTATTAAATTATTATTACTTAAGCAGCCGCAGTGTGTTTAAATGATTTGTCAATCTGTGAATTGTCTGATTGTGATATAATTCTGCCATAACTCCTAACATATATTGGTTGGCTTTGGGGTATTATTCAATTACATGTGATTTTAATAACTATATTAATGTTTAAGTTTAACACAGCAGTTATAGTGAAATTCATTGCACCGTATTAATTCATCCAAAAACACGAATCACAACACCAGGCCACAATGATTTATACCTCCATTCTGGCTCTACTTATCGAGTGTTCAGGGCACTGATTTTATTTTACCATTGTATGACTCCAGTTTGTATTCTGTTTATATATATATATATATATATATATATATATATATATATATATATATGTGTGTATATAAATCTTTGCATTTGTTGTGCTACAGTTTGCTTTTTTTAATTTATTTTTTATTTTAATATAAACAAAAGAAGAACACTAAATATCAAAAACACATAAAATAGAAGCGTTCATATATCCTACAATGTGCATTGCTAACAGGGCATGGATTATTATCATTAGCTTCAAATAATCATCTCCCTCTTATTTGAACCCTTGTCTCTTACATATCTACAAATGTGTGCTTAAACATAACAATGTCTGGGGTGGGGGGAAGGCACTCTCCTTCCTAAATTACCAACCCAGGAATGGAGATTCCGGTTTCTTGGATATTTTCTAATAAACATATATATTTACCCCTTTCTCCTCTTCCCTCCCTCTCCCCCTCTCCCCCCCACCACAAACACCAGACCATAAAAATCCAACACATAACATATAACAAATAAGTGGCATATAAGTTCAGTACCCCCTATCTCAGTCACCAAGTTACTCCTCCAATCTACCAATCAGGGCATCAAAATCCCCACTTCCCCATCCTTAATCCCGCCACTTTTCTTCCCCCATTGGAGGGGAGATGTTCAACCACTGTTCCCGAATTTCAAAGAAACTAGCCCACTTCTGTATAGCCATGTAAAAACCTTTTTCCATTAGACATTGATGTCTAATTTGTGTCTCTATCATTGACCACTTATTTTTTTTATTATTTTTCCAGTTCCTAGTCATTGTGATTTTGACCGCCATTAATATCGGAATAATTAGACATCTTTTCTTAAAGGTAATGCATTCTAAATTAAAATGGAACAAGGCTTTCTCTGGTTGCATGGGAATTAAAGTGCCAGTCTGGTCAGATATCAAGCCGAAGGCTTTATGCCACAGCTTATCTACTTTTCCACATGACCACCACATGTGTAATAAATCTCCTTTATGGCATCTCCAACACATAGGATTTTTGGTATTATAAAATTTAAGTTTCATCGTTTAAATATGCCATCTATGGGCGAGATTATAATGAAGCTCCTGGAGAAACTGACAGTGGGTAATCTTTTTTATTTCTTTCCAACTATCCCACCAGTCTTCCCTATCTATAGGGGCTAACAACTCGCTTCCCCTGATGTCTAATGGGCTATGCTTTATCTTCAGATATTTACTTTCCAATATCTCATACCATAGTCTTATCGATCCTTTATTAAGGTTGTTATTTAATAGTTTATCCAGTTGTATTATAACTTTAAAATTTTCAAATAGGATTTACTTCTGATAAAAAACAAGGCATCTTCTATTTAAGCCCCCAGATCATCCATTAATTTAGTACGACTTTTAAAATTAGATGCCTCATGCACATTTTTAGCTCTAAGTTCTTTATTCTGGTAACAATTTGGAAGTAGTAGATTCAGGATATTATTTTCCAGAATTTCTAATGGAGAATGCATATGCAATCTATCATATATTTTGTTTCTTTTTTGAAGGACATCCATGCTTCCATTATATTTCTAAGGATTCTGGATTTACTTTATTCTACTATATTTTTAAGGACCTTTTCTTTGTTCCATAATAACAGTTCAAGATTATTTATTCCACCCATTTCTTGTTCTAAATTATATCAGTCTTCCATTTTAGCATTTACTATCTGGAGCTGGTATGCATGATTTAGTAAACTTGCTTCTTGATATCTTTCCAAATTTGTGAAGTTCAAACCCCCTTGAGTATTTTTGCTTTGTAAGTGTGTTTGCGCAATTCTAGGTCTTTTACCCTGCCATATAAATTTGTTTATTAAAATGTTGAATTGCTTTCTATATGTCTCAGAAATGTTCAAGGGAATCAAAGTTTATAGAGCCATTTGGGGATTATATATGATTTAATTATGTTTAATTGTCCTATCCCATTGTTTTAGCTGATTATTCATATCTTCAATAAGGTAACAGTAATTCAGATCCACCAACCTATCCAATATAGGTGGGATCAGGATCCCTAAATAATGTATCCCTTTTTTTGGGGCCATTGAAAGTGGTAGGTATGTTCTACTAAAGCTTTGTCATTGGGGTTCACCCCCCAGGTTAGTACTTGAGACTTTCCCATATTTACTTTATAATTAGAGACTTCTCCATAATCTGTTAGAACGCTTAGTGCCTTTTCTATTGATGGTCTTGGCGAAGTAAAAGTCAGAATTACATCATCCGAATATGCTGATAATTTACATCCCGCGATTTTATTTTAATCCCCTTTATTAACCCCTTAACGACAGATGACGTGCCAGGCACGTCACGGCAAATCGTGGACTTGCCGACAGCTGACGTGCCTGGCACGTCACGCACTAAATGGAGTAAAGAAAGCGACCAGCGGTCGCTTTCTTTACTCTAACGGTGTTGCTACAATGCCTCTAGGTAGAGGCATTGTGCAACACCCCCCAAATGTGCAGGGGCGCGCTACGATCACTCCACGGAGTGATCGTAGCAGCCATTTAAAAATGGCTGCGCCCGCTGCACACATGTGCTTAGAAAGCGAACGATCGTTCGCTTTCTAAGCATCTGCGGTGTTGTTAAAGTGCCTCGCCAGCGAGGCACTTAACAACACCTCCAGGCTGCCCCAGAACCGATGGTGGTCGCTCTCCTGAGCGACCCCATCGGCTCAGTAGAAGGGAACGCTGCCTGTACAGGCAGCGCTTCCCTTCTAATGGCAAGAGCATCGGAAGTGAAAGTATTTCACTTCCGATGCTCTAGGGGGAGCCAATCGATGCCGGCACAACAGATCTATGTGATCTGTGTGCAGGCATGTATGGTAAGTGCTCTGATGAGCACTTACCATACTGTCAAAGGCAATATTACTAAATATTGCCTTTGACAAGTATTGATCTGCCTCCCTCACCTTACTACTTTTAGTAAGGGAGAGAGACAGATCAGATCAAGTAAAAAAATAAAATAAAATAATAAAAAAAATATTTAATAAAATTTTAAACACCAAGGGCTTTTATAAAAGCCATTTAACCCCTTCCCTGCCATTGATCGCTGTGTACGCAGTGATCATACACAGCAGCACATTTTTTGCTGTCTGTGCATTTTTTAGGGGTTATTTTTTTTTACTGTAATTCATTACAGTATAAAAAAACCTCTTTTAAGAGAGATTAACCCCTTTCTTGCCGTAGATCACTGCCTAATCAGCGATCTGACGCAAATGCAGCAATCTTGCTGCAGAAGCATTTTTAATTTTTTTAAAACTTTTTTATTACACCCGTCACGTGTTAATTATACCCGCTAGGGGACTACGTTTAACGTCAAAAATTTTTTTTAGCTGTCTGAGCGCATGTATAGCGATCAGTAACAGCTGATAAGTGACAATGGCGGGTTGGCGTTTGCTCAGATGAGCATCACCATTCGTCTGGTTAGATCAATATGTGTAAATATTTGATCTGACCCGTGTAGATCTGCCTCCCTCTCACTTGAGTTTTAGTGAGGGAGGGAGACAGAGCTGTATAATGTAAGTTTTTAATTATAATATATTTAATAGAATTGAGACCCAAAGGCTTTTATAAAAGCCATTTCCAGTATTTAACACCTTCCCTGCAATTGATCGCTGTGTACGCAGTGATCTTACACAGCAGCACATTTTTAGCTGTCTGTGCATTTTTTTAGGGGTTATTTTTTTTTACTTTGATTTATTACAGTATATCAAAGGCTCTTTTAAGAGCTATTAACCCCTTCCTTGCCGTATATCACTTCCTAAGCAGCACATATGGTCACTGCCTAAGCAGCGCATATGGAGCAATCTAGTCGCCGAAGGATTTTTTTTTGCTATCAGCATTTTTTTTGTCAGACTCACTAGGGGTTAATTATACCCACTAGGGGATTACGTGTATTCCTTTTGAAGCTGTCTGAACGCGTGTATAGCGATCAGTAACAGCCGATCAGTGGCAAAGGTGGTTTGGTGATTTCTCAGATGAGCATCACCATTCGTCTGGTTCGTAAATATTGTTCTGACCCATATGGATCTGCCTCCCTCTCCTCACTTGAGTTTTAGTGAGGGAAAGAGACAGATCTGTATAACATAATTTTTAAATTGTAATAAATTAAATAAAATGTTAATAAATTGTGAGTCCCAAGGGCTTTTATAAAAGCCATACCTTTTGTATAGTGTAGTGTATTAACCCCTTCCCTGCCACTGATCACTGCACAGCAGAACATTTTTTCTTGTCTGTGCATTTTTAGGGGTTAATTTTTTTGTACAGTACTACAAAGGCTCTTATAAGAGCTATTAACCCCTTCCTTGCTCTACATGTTCAAATTCCAAGTTTGAAAATCAAAAAGCGCACCTCTCAAATGTAGCCTTTCAACCCCTAACAAAGCTGACAAAGCTATGCATGGGTGGTATCCCTGTGCTCGGGAGATGTTGCTGAACATATATTGTGGTATTGTTTGTCAGTGACACATACCGAAATATGTGAATTTGTGTCTAAAGTACAATGTATGTGGGAAAAAATACACAATAAAATGACTACCACAAACTTTGACAAAGGCTGGTGGTAGAATTGGTGCATGGAAAGTGTTAAAATAACACCATTTAAAATAGCCTAGGGTGTCTACTTTTACAAAATATATACTTTTTGGGGTAAAATACACTGTCCTACTTAAAAAAAAGTCCCAAATGAAAGATGGGCTCAGGCTGACTACACGTCAATATTCCAAGTTGGAAATGCGCACCTTCACAATGTGGCCCTTTAGCCCCCAAACAACCCAACAAACCTATGCATGGGTGGTATCCCTGTACTCAGGATATGTTGTTGAACACATATTGGGTTATTGTTTGGCAGTGACACATACCAAAATCTGTGAATTTATGTCTAAAATACAATATTTGTGAAAAAAAAACACACAAAAATTACTACCACAAACTTTGACAAAGGCTGGTGGTAGAATTAGTGCATGGAAAGTGTTAAAATACCACCATTTGAAATAGCGTAGGGTGTCTACTTTTAAAAAATATATGGGTTGATGGGGTAAAATACACTGGCTGGTTTCAAACATGTCCCAAATGGGACATGGGTGCAGGCGGTCTGCATGTCAAAATTTTAATTTTGAAAACCAAAAACTGCACCTACCAAATTTGGCCTTTTACTCCCCAAACAACCCAACAAACCTATGCATGGGTGGTATCCCTGTACTCAAGAGATGTTGCTGAACACTTATTGGTGTGTTATTTGGCAGTGACACATACCAAAATCTGTGAATTCCTGTCTGAAGTACAAGGTTTGTGAAAAAAAAACCACAAAAAAATTACTACCACAAAGTTTGACAAAGGCTGGTGGTAGAATTAGTGCATGGAAAGTGTAAAAATACCACCATTTGAGATATCCTAAGGTGTCTTCTTTTAAAAAATATATGGGTTGATGGGGTAAAATACACTGGCTGGTTTCAAATATGTTCCAAATGGGACATGGGTGCAGGCTGTCTGCATGTAAAAATTTCAAGTTGGAAAACAAAAAAAATTTGGCATTTTAGCCCCCAAACAACCCAACAAACCTATGCATGGGTGGTATCCCTGTACTCAGGAGAAATAGTAGAATCTATTTAGCATGTTTTTTCGTTCGCTATTGTCGATGAGGAGAAGTTGTTTCAAATAAAAACAAAGAAATTTGTGTATTTTTTTTTTTTTTACCATATTTTATTTATTTTTTTAATAATATGATAAGATATGATCAAAAAGATGGCATCCATAGAAAGCCCTTCTTGTCCCGATAAAAACAATATATAATATGTGTGGGTACAGCAAATGATAAAGAAGAAAATTACTGCTAAACACAAACAGCACAGAAATGTTAAAATAGCCATTGTCCAGAAAGGACAAAAATGTTTCAAAGGCTCTGTCCTTAAGGGGTTAATGTCTCCTGCCAAATCTTACATAGGAGAGGTTCTAATGACAAGATATACAACATTGGGGCAAGTGTGCAACCTTGACAGGTACCGTTTTTTAATACAAAAAGATTGTGATTTAACAACCTGGCCCACCACCACAGCTTAAGGGTTTTTATACATCGCCATTATTGTATTTGTCATATGTTCCCCAAAATTATACCTCCTTAGTACTTCCTCCAGGAACACCCAGTTGACCCTGTCAAAGGCTTTCTCGACATCTAACAACAGGGCCAACATGGGAGTTCCCTTACACTTAGCACAATCAACCAGTTCAGAATTGTCTTAGTATTGTTATTAGAGTAAAAAAGAAAAAAGAACTCTGGAGCACAGTGCGATGTAACTGATAATAACTCAATTAAAATACAGTGAGTGAAATATAATTTAGTGTATATTTAGTCAACTATACACTATGCAAAAAGTTCAAAACAAGGCAATATACCAAATATAAAGTGAAATATGTACTGTGCAAATGATGCAGTAAAGTGCAGTATATACTGGGCAAATCCTCTATAATAATGTTCAAGTGTCTCTGCGTCCAGTCCCTGTGTCCGTAGGATTGCGCTACTGCGCATGTGCCCCACGGACAGCCGTTGGGACTTGGAACGCAGAGACTCCCTCCCGCCCAAAGAAAAAAAAAAAGCCGGTTGAGGAACTGGATTGGGGAGATCTAAAGATCCCCCCTCACCAGCCCTCTGCTCGGCATGCTCTGCTAGATCCCGGGAGGGGGCGGAGCTAACCGGCTGAGCGATGTAGCTCCGCCCCCACCCTGTGAAGCAGAGCAGCGTCTGCTTCATGGGGAGCCACTGGCACCATGAGAAAGTGCTGCTTGGCTCCCCATGCCTGTATTAAGCATGGGGAGCCCGAGCAGAACCTTCTCTTGCAGACCTGGGTTCCCAGTGAAGCAGACGCTGCTCTGCTTCACAGGGTGGGGGTGGAGCTACACCGCTCAGTCGGTTAGCTCTGCCCCCTCCCTGTATCCACCTTTGAAGGCAAAGGAAGGGGAGGGGTGGGAGAGAGAGAGAGACAGGGGCAGGGGGGAGAGACAGAACAGGGGGAGGGGGAGAGACAGAACAGCTGGAGGGGGGAGAGAGAGATACATAACAGGGGGTAGAGAGAAAGAACAGAGGGAGGGAGAGAGAGAGAGAACAGGGGGAAGGGGGAGAGAGAGACAGACAGGGGGAGGGAGGGAGAGGGAGACAGAACAGGGGGAGGGGGAGAGACAGAACAGCTGGAAGGGGGAGAGACAGAACAGCTGGAAGGGGGAGAGAGAGATACAGAACAGGGGGTAGAGAGAAAGAACAGAGGGAGGGAGAAAGAGACAGAAAAGGGGGAAGGGGGAGAGAGAGAGACAGAACAGGGGGAAGGGGGAGAGAGAGACAGAACAGGGGGAAGGGGGAGAGAGAGACAGAACAGGGGGAAGGGGGAGAGAGAGACAGACGGGTAAGGAAGGGAGAGAAAGACAGAACAGGGGGAATGGGGAGAGAGATTGACAGAACAGGGCTAGAGAGACATAACAGGGGGGGAGAGACAGAAAAGGGGGGGAGAGAGACAGAACAGGGGGGGGGGAGAGACAGAATAGGGGGGGAGAGAGAGAGACACAGACAGTACAGGGGGGGAGGAGAGAGACAGAATAGAGGGAGAGAGAGAACAGGTATGGGGGAGGGGGAGAGAGAGACAGAACAGGGGGAAGGGGGAGAGAGAGACAGACAGGGGGAGGGAGGGAGAGAAAGACGGAACAGGGGAAAGGGGGAGAGAGAGAGACAGACAGGGGGAGGGAGGGAGAGGAAGACAGAACAGGGGGAGGGGGAGAGACAGAACAGCTGGAAGGGGGAGAGAGAAATAAAGAACAGGGGGTAGAGAGAAAGAACAGAGGGAGGGAGAAAGAGACAGCAAAGGGGGAAGGGGGAGAGAGAGAGACAGACAGTACAGGGGGGGAGAGAGAGACAGAACAGGGGGAAGGGGGAGAGAGAGACAGACGGGGAGGGAGGGAGAGAAAGACAGAACAGGGGGAATGGGGAGAGAGAGAGAGAACAGAGCTAGAGAGACATAACAGGGGGGGGGGAGAGACAGAACGGGGGGAGAGAGAGACAGAACAGGGGGGGGGGGAGACAGAAAAGGGGGGGAGAGAGAGACAGAACAGGGAGGGAGAGTGAGAGACAGGGGGAGAGAGAGAGACAGACAGTACAGGGGTGGAGGAGAGAGACAGAATAGAGGGAGAGAGAGAGACAGACAGTACAGGGGGGGAGGAGAGAGACAGAATAGAGGGAGAGAGAGAACAGGTATGGGGGAGTTAGAGAGAGACAGACAGGGCAATGAAGAGGAAAGGGACAAACATGGGAAGGCAGAGAGATACATACATGGGGGGGGGGCGCCATGGGGGAATCGAAACAGGGCGCTGGAACACTTAAGGCCGGCCATGCTGACAGATTTCTCGAGCTATTCTCAACTTACTGTCAAATATAGAGTGGGAACAAATCTTCATATTAATTACGGCAGATGTCTCTTCCCTCTATATTTCTATAGAACATAGTAAGTGCATCAATGCAATAGATAAAATGTTGAAAGAACAGGGAAAGATGGATCCCAGACAACGAGCATTCATTTTGGAGACTATTAGTTTCATTTTAAGATATAACTATTTTTTCTTTGAAGGAGATTTTTTACTCCAAACATGTGGGACAGCCATGGCGACCAGATTTGCGCCGAGTTATGCCAACATTTTTATGGGGGTTTGGGAATCCCTTTATGTGGGAAACACCAACCCCTTCGGCGCAGGTCTGGTCCTATGGAAGAGATATATAGATGATATTTTATTAGTTTGGAGAGGAACGGAGTCTGAATTGGAATCTTTCAAAATGTACCTTAAAATCTAAAACATTTTTCAAAAAGGTAGACAGCAATAATTATATTGATAAAAACAGCTGCCACCATCCTTTGTGGTTAAGGAATATTCCAAAAGGACAATTTAGAAGCATCCGCCGCAATTGCACAGATTTCACCATGTTCAAAAATCAAACACAGGTTCTTAAAGATAGGTTCCTAGAGAAAAATTATGATCCATCCGCACTTAAAGAAGCTGAGAAGGAGGTAGAGAATCTGGATAGATCCTCACTTCTGACCACTCGTAAAAAAGATACATCCCAAAATACTACCTTTTCTCAATACAATATTGCGGCTCCCTTGATCAGAAAGATTTTGGCTAAACACTGGAATGTTGTTAAGGGGGATCCAGTTTTGGGTCCCATTCTTCCAGATGGCCCTAGGGTCATCTTTAGGAAAGCACCCAACTTGAAATCTGAATTGGCCCCCAGTATCATCCGCGATATCCCTAAGATTGATGGTACTAGCTGGCTCAGAAATAAAAGTCATGGCTTCTTTAAATGTGGCAATTGCAAAGCTTGCACCTCACAAAATAATAAAACCACTGAATTCATCTCAAAAACTACAGGCAAAACTCATAAGATAAATTTTTTTATCAATTGCAATACCACACATGTCGTTTATCTTATAGCGTGTGGATGTGGATTACAATATGTTGGCCAAACTAAAAGAACCCTTAAAGTACGAATTTTGGAACACCTTGGCTCAATAAGGAAATGCTGTGAAAAATACAGCCTTCCCAGACATTGCAAAACATGCCCTAAGGGTTCACAAGAGAATATTATATTTTTAGGGATTGAGACCATCAAAAACACATAGAGAAGAGGTGATAGAATTAAAAAAATTACAGCAGAGAGAAGCATTTTGGATTCATAATCTTAAAACACTAGCACCTCATGGGATTAACATGTCATTAACATGACTGGGACATATCAATACCAGGGTACTCTTTATATAGAAAAGACAGAGAAGGTAAAAAAGGGGGAGGGGGCCCTGTATGTGAGGGATAGTTTAAAATGTAACGTAATACAAGTTAGTGGGGCGAACATAGAGTCAGTTTGGGTTACATTAGAATTTGGTAATCATATGGTAACTCGGGTAGGTGTGATTTATAGGCCCCCTGGACAAATAGAGGAGTTAGATAATCTACTAGTTGAGGAAATAGCTAAAATGACAATGAAGGGAGAAGTGATCATCATGGGTGACTTTAATCTTCCTGATGTGAACTGGAAATACAAAATAGCTGCTTGCGCCAGGAGTACGCATATCCTAAACTCCCTACTGGGATTATAATTAAAACAAGTAGTGGAGGAGCCAACTTGAAAGCAGGCCATACTAGACTTAGTGTTCACAAATGGAGATTTGTTATCAGATATTACTGTAGGTGAAAGTTTAGGATCTAGTGATCACCAGACAGTGTGGTTTAATATAAGAACAGTGACGCAGTCACACCACACAAAAACAAAAGTTTTAGATTTTAGAAAAACAGACTTTTCTAAAATTAGATTAGGTGTAAAGGAGTCATTATCAGACTGGAGCAATTTAAATGGAGTCCAGGAGAAATGGGATTATCTAAAAGTTGCACTACTGAAGGCAACATAAAATTGCATAAGGTTTGTCAGTAAGAGCAAAAAATTGAAGAAACCACTGTGGTACTCTGCAGAGGTGGCTAAAATAGTAAAAAATAAAAAGCTAGCATTTAATAATTATAAAAATACTCAGAGTGAGGAAGATAGAAAGATCTATAAGAGTAGGCAGAAAGAGGCAAAGCAAGCTATAAGAGCTTCCAAAGCACACACAGAAGAGACTATAGCCCAGTCAGTGAAAAGGGGGGATAAAACATTTTTTAGATACATAAATGAGAAAAGGATTAGTTAGATTAAAAACAAAAGAAGGATGCTATGTAGAAGAGGATAAAGGCTTAGCAGACTGCCTTAATGAATATTTTTGTTCAGTTTTTACAAATGAAAATGAGGGTAAGGGACCTCATTTAGGGAAAAAGACTAATGAGTCTTTTGATGCATGTAAGTTTACAGAGGAAGAGGTTTTACTTCAGCTGCCTAAAGTAAAGACAAATAAGTCCATGGGACCTGATGGGATACATCCAAAGTTATTAAAAGAACTTAGTGGTGTACTAGCAAAACCGTTAACAGATTTATTTAACCAATCCTTGTTAACGGGAGTAGTTCCAGAAGATTGGAAATTAGCTAATGTTGTGCCCATTCACAAGAAAGGTAGTAGGGAGGAGGCGGGCAACTATAGACCAGTAAGTCTTACTTCAGTAGTGGGGAAAATAATGGAAACCTTGTTAAAGAATAGGATTGTTGAACATCTAAAGTCGCTTGGATTTCAAGATCAGAGACAGCATGGGTTTACTTCAGGGAGATCATGCCAAACTAATCTTATTGATTTTTTTGATTGGGTAACTAAAATAATAGATCAGGGTGGTGCAGTAGACATTGCTTACCTAGATTTCAGTAAGGCTTTTGACACTGTCGCACATAGAAGGCTTATCAATAAACTGAAATCTTTGAGTTTGGATTTCAATATTGTTGAATGGATTAGACAATGACTGAGTGACAGGCAACAGAGGTTTGTAGTCAATGGGGTATATTCGATGCAAGGTCTTGCAGCTTATCTCAAACGTCAAAGTAAGAGAACACTTAGGCAATAGTGACCATAACATGGTTTCGTTTGAGATTAATGCAAAAAAGCAAATTGGTAACTACGCCACCAAAACACTTAATTTTAGAAGGGCCAACTTTGATGGACTAAGGGCATCAATGGAACATTTAGACTGGGAACGATTGTTTTCTGGACTAAACACAGAAGACAAGTGGAATGCCTTTAAGCACACATTACAAAAGTACACATCCCAATATATACCTTTGGGAAACAAATACAAAAGACACAAATCAAAACCAATGTGGCTTACCTGTACCGTGAAACAGGAAATGCAAAACAAGAAAATGGCATTCAAACATTATAAAAGCAAGGGATCAACATTATCATTTATAAAATACAAACATGCCAACAAAGCCTGCAAAAAGGCAATTAAAATGGCTAAATTGGAAAACGAGAAAAGGATTGCCAAGGAGAGTAAAATTAACCCCAAAATTTTTTATAAGTATATAAATGGAAAAAAGCTAAAGAGGGAAAATGTTGGGCCCTTGTTATCCCAAATGGGAAATTTGGTAAGTGAGGACAGAGAAAAAGCAGACATTTTAAATACTTTTTTTTCTTCGGTTTATACTAAGGAAGAACAGATGGATGAGCCCCTGCTACAGGAAGTTACGGAACAGTCACCACAAACATGGGATTGGCTGACACAGGAAAAAGTGTTTATGCAATTAAACTCTGTTAAGATAGACAAGGCCCCAGGGCCAGATGGTATACACCCAAGGGTCCTTAGAGAGTTAAGCATAATTCTGGCCAGACCAATATTTATGATCTTTAGGGATTCGTTCAGTTCAGGTATCGTGCCAACAGACTGGCGAAAGGCGGATGTCATTCCAATATTTAAAAAGGGATCAAAATCTTTGCCTGGTAATTATAGGCCAGTGAGCTTGACATCTGTAGTGGGGAAATTATTTGAAGGATTGCTAAAGGTGTACACTCAAGAATACATCTTGAATCAGAATATAATTAGTAAAAGTCAACATGGTTTTGTGAAAGACAGGTCTTGTCAAACAAACTTAATAACATTCTATGAAGAGGTCAGTAAAAATATAGATCTAGGTGTTGCAGTTGATGTGATCTATTTGGATTTTGCTAAAGCATTTGATACAGTTCCACACAAAAGGTTACTCTACAAATTGAGAGAAATAGGATTGGGGGCAAATGTATATATTTGGATTGAAAATTGGCTAAAAGATAGAACACAGACGGTTGTTGTAAATGGTAAAGCTTCAAATTGGACCAGGGTAGTGAGCGGAGTACCTCAGGGGTCTGTTTTGGGACCTCTTCTTTTTAATCTGTTTATTAACGATCTCACACGTTGTGCTGAGTGCCATGTCTCAGTGTTTGCTGATGGCACAATTAGGTAAGGTAATAAAGACTAATCTTGATGTTTTTTCTTTACAGGAAGATTTGGACAGAGTGGGGAACTGGGCAAGAAAGTGGCAAATGAGGTTCAATATAGACAAATGTAAAGTTATGCATTATGGGAAAAATAATAACAAAGCAACATATACGTTAAATGGTATTTCCCTGGGAAAAACTATTAACGAAAAGGATTTAGGAATCATTGTAGATAACAAACTTGGCAACAGTGCCCAATGCCAGTCAGCAGCTGCAAGGGCCAATAAGATATTGGCATGTATAAAACGAGGTATAGATGCACGGGAGGAGGACATCATCTTGCCTCTTTACAAATCAATGGTAAGACCTCACCTTGAATATGCAGTACAATTCTGGGCACCAGTCCTTAAAAAGGATATTAAGGAACTAGAAAAAGTGCAAAGGAGAGCTACAAAATTAATAAGGGGATTGGAGGATCTTAGTTATGAAGAGAGACTTAGAATGAGCATTAATAATAGAGCATTTTGATCCAAGGAGAAATCTGATTGCCATTTTGGAGTCAAGAAGGAATTTTTTTTCCCCCCTAGGAGGCAACATTCGAAAAAGCTTCCTTAGGGTTTTTTTTTTGCCTTCTTTTGGATCAAAACGCAGAAATGATAGGTAGAAGGGTTGAACTTGATGGACTTTTGTCTTTTTTCAACCTAAATTACTATGTTACTATGTTACTAGTGGGGTACCTCAGGGATCTGTACTTGGACCCATTCTCTTTAATATTTTTATTAGCGATATTGCAGAAGATCTTGTTGCCAAAGTATGTCTTTTTGCTGATGATACTAAGATTTGGAGCAGGGTTGATATTCATGGAGGGATAAGCCAAATGGCAAATGATTTAGCTAAACTAGAAAAATGGTCAGAGCAGTGGCAACTGACATTTAATGTGGACAAGTGCAAGATTATGCACCTTGGGAGTAAAAACCCAAAAGCAGAATATAGACTATTTGGTACAGTTCTAACCTCAACATCTGAGGAAAGGGATTTAGGAGTAATAATTTCAGAGGACTTGAAGGTAGGTAGGCAATGCAATAGAGCAGCAGGAAATGCTAGCAGAATGCTTGGTTGCATAGGGAGAGGTATTAGCAGTAGGAAGAGGGAAGTGCTCATGCCATTGTACAGAGCACTGGTGAGACCTCACTTGGAGTATTGTACGCAGTACTGGAGACCGTATCTCCAGAAGGATATTGATACTTTGGAGAGAGTTCAGAGAAGGGCTACTAAACTGGTTCATTGGTTGAAGGATAACACTTACCAGGAAAGGTTAAAGCATCTTAACATGTATAGCTTTGAGGAAAGACGTAACAGGGGGGATATAATAGAAACATTTAAATACATAAAGGGAATCAACACAGTAAAGGAAGAGAGTATATTTAAAAGAAGAAAAACTACCACAACTAGAGGATATGGTCTTAAATTAGAGGGGCAACGATTTAAAAGTAATATCAGGAAGTATTACTGTACTGAGAGGGTAGTGGATGTATGGAATAGCCTGCCAGCAGAAGTGGTAGAGGTGAACACAGTCAAGGATTTTAAGCATGCGTGGGATAGACACAAGGCTATCCTAGCTATAAGACCGGGAACGAGGGACTAATAAAAGTACTCAAAAAAAAATTAATTGGGCAGACTAGATGGACTGAATAGTTCTTATCTGCCGACACATTCTATGTTTCTATTAATGTTGATTTTGAACTCAAGGTGTTTTTATAATTGATTTTTTTTTAATTGAGCATTTTGCTTTACTTTTTATATATATATTTTTTTCTATTTTTTTATGTATATTAAAGAAACATGTTGGCTTTAACATAATTTAATTATATAGAAATATGTGGTTTCTATCATCTAATTAAATTCATTTTAAATATTATCAGTATTTGTGATATATTTAATGTACACAACTTCTTTTTACTTTTTTGTTTATATTACATTTATATGTTGTTTTTATTTTGAATTAAACAGATGGATTGATCATTGTGCGGTATCAATGTATATACATATTTCTCTAGCTTGTGATATAGGTGTCCTTGATATCACACTTCTGTTTCCCCATTTGAGTAATTACGAAGAGAGGGAGGCTAATAGAGGGATTAACGGACGTTTAAAAAGGACTGACATGATGCCTTTGAAAAAGTCTCAGAAGACGAAATGCGTTGGTGAAAGTTTTGGATCTTCACGGCATCCGTACCAGGGCTGCTGCCTTTACTCGAAAAAGTTTTTTCACACAGCTGATCGACGAACATTTCTAGTGGGACTCAGGACGCCAGTTCAAGTTCACAGGACTGCACCTCCATTCCCCAGTTTGTCAGACCAGGTTTTGTCAGACTAGAGGATATCTCCTCTTCGTTGGTGTCATTTATATGGAGGTATAGACGGGGGACAACACTCAAAATAATCCCGGTAACAACCGCTGTAATTACAGACGCCTGCACAGTTGCTCCTACTAATAGAGGAGCTCTGTTTGTGAGTTGAATAACATAAGTTAATTTCTTTTTTTCGTTTTTTTTTTATGTCATACTGCACTAGATTTCTTTATTCTCTGTTCACAGAATAGCGTGGATATCAAGTGGACAGTACTAATTGGTGATATTCCATTTTACATTTATCTTGTCACTTTCTATGCTATATATTATTGCACTATGTATGGCATATAGAGACGCATTTGATTGTATCAATCAAGATCACTTAGATCTTTGGGGTTTGTGTACCTTTTATTAAATTTTTTTTTTTAAGCACAGTGTGATTTTCACTTGATATATCAGACTAAATTTTAATTGTGGTACATTGCACTTTATTGTATTATTTGCACAGTATATACTGCACTTTACTGCATCATTTGCACAGTACATATTTCACTTTAGATTTGGTATATTGCCTTGTTTTTAACTTTTTGCATAGTGTATATTTTACTAAATATACACTAAATTATATTGCACTCACTGTTTTTTAATTGAGTTATTATCAGTTACATCATACTGTGCGCCAGAGATCTTTTTTCTTTTTTACTGTGATCACACAGCCTTGTGTCTGTGTTATATCTGGCAGCAGGTGCTGAGAGTAACAGCCGCTAGAGAACACTATGGGACTGCTCATCCATAACTATTGTTTCTCCATTGTTATTCGAGTGTCTGTTTTGGACAAAGCCCTCCTGGTCCCGAAGGATCATATATGGAATGATGCATTTCAATATTTCCGCTATAATTGTGGTGTATAACTTTGTATCACCATTAATAAGGGAAATAGGTCTATAATTGGTCAGAAGAGACAAATGTTTATCAGGTTTTGGAATAGGTATGATGTTGGCTTGCATCATCTCTGATGGGAACTTACCCACTCCCCTTATCTAATTAAACATTTCCGTCAAGTGTCCAGGTGTCTTATTAGGGTTCAATCTCATGTTGGCGGCCTAAATTTCTCCTTCTCCCCAAATGGGGCCTCAAGGGAATCCATCTGTTCAGTATTTAACGGTTTCAAGTCAATTTCTTCTAGAAATTTTCTGATTAATTCTCTATTTTGACACTGCGAAGTGATATTATATAAAGAAGAGTAGTGATCCCTAAAGGCCCTCCCTAAATACTTCGGGCCTCTCTTTCCTCTGCAACTATGTTCAGAATTCTTGCTTTAGCATGTTTCCTTCTTAATTGGCTAGCAGGGAGTTTGCTTGCTCCATTCCCAATGTAGTAGTTCCTTTGTTTAAATTGTATCAATGTGTTATTAGCTCTAATGGATAAGAATTCCCTGATCTCCTTTTTAATTTTGGTTATTTCTTTAGAAGTTTCCTTATTAGGATTTAGCTTATTAACTGAATTCAAGTTATGTAATCTTATGAACATATCTGGGATGTTACTATTCCCCCTTTTTCTCTGTTAAGCATCAATCTTTATTAATTGACCTCTGATAACGCAGTTAAATGCACACCATGCATTTGTGGAAGTGGTCCCCTTATTCCAGTTCTCTTTAAAATAATCTTCTACAGTTTTAACAATTTCTTTAAGGTTATCTGTGTTTGATATAGCACTATCTTTAATTCTCCATTGCCTTTCTCTCATTGAGTATTTGCTCTTAATTTCCACTATCACTGGGTCATGGTCCAACCACACAAAGGAATTAATATGTATATCTTGGATTTCTCTCAATGCCCACTGCGAGGTCAGGACCATGTCCAAGCGTGAGTAGGACTGGTGTTGTTGAGAAAAATAAGTATACTCTTTCTCTAAGGGTTTCAACATTCGCCAAGTATCATACAATCTGAATTTTGCCAAGGTTTCCTGAAAGGCTCTTGCCAGAGCCCTGCAAACTTGATTGATCTCCCTGCCCCTGGGTATTCTCTTATCCATAACAGTATCCGCCACACAATTAAAGTACCCTAGGCACAAGAAGGTCCCCTGCACAAGGTCCTGTATCCTATCCAGAAGGCCATTCAAGTAACTAATCTGTTTCTTATTGGGAGCATAAACATTCAAAATTGAAAATATAAATCTCCCCTCCATAACTTCTATTTTATATATCTCTTCATATTTAACATTACTTGAAATCATCATGAGTACACCTCTTTTTTTTGGGTTGGCAATGAGGCGTGTACTACAACAGGGAAAAACATTTTTCAGTCTAAGAGTATCTTCATCTCGACAATCGGTCTCCTGTAAGCATCAACAATCTACCTTTTCTCATCCTAGCATGACTTTTAGGGTCAGTCTCTTTTGGGGGATGTTGATGCCTGAATATTTAAAGTCATAAACTTGATGTTATCACCCTTCATCTTTTATCTGTTTTGCTTTCTCAAATAAGGGGTCCTTATGCCACACATACCAATACATAAAATATTTACAAACAACATATTCCAACAATAGGTGGATTTCCAACATTAACTTGTTTGTATACTTTAGGATGTATACCCTACACATCCTTAAACAAACCCCTAACTCCGCTTTTGGATGTCCCTAAGGTGAGAAAACAGATAACTAAAAAAAGAAAAAAGAAGTGAGGACGAGAGGAGGATGATTAGGAGAAAGGAGAAGGGAAAAGAGAAAAAAGGAGAGGGAGGAAGAGAAGAGAAAGAGAAAGGGAGAAAGAGAGAACGAGGAGGCATCTCAGGCCATTTCATTATATCTTCAGACCGTCAGAGTATTTATTTTCCAAAGAATCCCAAACCCCCCCCTGTAATAGATATCTTTATTTTACTAAATCCCTCTTTTATCTTAGCGAATATTCTGTGATTTCCTGTTAGTATTATCTATTATCTCCCTCCTTATTGTGAATTAGTGAGGTTCAAAAAAAAAAAAGCTTTGTGATTTATGTGCTTGAAATCTTAATCTTTCTTGTGCTAAATCCCCCTTTATCTTAATAAATATACTGTGATTTCCTATTAATATTATCTCCCTCATTACTGTATCTTAGAACATTCTAAGAGGAAGTAACTAAAAAAAACAAGAAAAAAAACCCTGTTATGCGTATCTTTCTTTTACTAAATCCTTCTTTTATCTTAACAGGTATTATGTGATTTCCTATTAGTGTTATCTATTATCTCCCTCCTGTGAAAAAAAAAAATCAGATTTTTTTTAAACAAACTTTATTGATGCCACGCGGCTGGAGGGGAGAGCAGAACGCTTCCCTCACAGCCGCGTACCGGCTAAACAGCAGAGCAGTAAGTACTGGGTAGGGGGGAGGAGAGTGGCACACAACGAGCATAACACAGGCATATTACGGGGAAAAATACTGGCATATTAAATGGCAAAAGAATGGCATACTGAGGGGCACAATACTGTCATATTAAATGGCAAAATACTGGCATATTGAGTGGCTAAACACTGGCATATTGAGTGGCAAAATACTGGCATATTAAATGGCAAAAGAATGGCATATTGAGGGTAAAAATACTGGCATATTAAATGGCATATTGAATGGCAAAATACTGACTTATTGAGTGGCAAAATATTACTGGCATGTTGAGTGGCAAAATATTACTGGCATATTGACCAAATGCTCCCAACCACCCTGCATATTACACGGGATAACATGCTCGTGAGGCGAGTGGGAGATATTGTCGGGGGGGGGGGGGGGGGTTTAGGGCGGAACATTTGTTCATTAAAGGCCCATGAAATTCCAGGTGGTGGCCCTGGTTGCACCAGAGCTGCGCCAGCATTGCTACATATAAACATGAATGCAGTTTGACAATGTGAATGGTTAGTAACGGTGTGTGATATGCGAGTAGCACAGGTATTTGGTTGCATTACAGCAGACTGTTAAGTCCATAACAAGCAGTCAGTGATCTGAGGCATGTATTTTTTTTAATCTGTTTATTAATGATCTCCCACGTTGTGCTGAGTGCCATGTCTCAGTGTTTGCTGATGACACAAAATTAGGTAAGGTAATAAAGACTAATCTTGATGTTTTTTCTTTACAGGAAGATTTAGACAGAGTGGGGAACTGGGCAAGAAAGTGGCAAATGAGGTTCAATATAGACAACTGTAAAGTTATGCATTATGGGAAAAATAATAACAAAGCAACATATACGTTAAATGGTATTTCCCTGGGAAAAACTATTAACGAAAAGGATTTAGGAATCATTGTAGATAACAAACTTGGCAACAGTGCCCAATGCCAGTCAGCAGTTGCAAGGGCCAATAAGATATTGGCATGTATAAAACGAGGTATAGATTCACGGGAGGAGGACATCATCTTGCCTCTTTACAAATCAATGGTAAGACCTCACCTTGAATACGCAGTACAATTCTGGGCACCAGTCCTTAAAAAGGATATTAAGGAACTAGAAAAAGTGCAAAGGAGAGCTACAAAATTAATAAGGGGATTGGAGGATCTTAGTTATGAAGAGAGACTTAAAAAATTGCATTTATTTACTTTAGAAAAAAGGTGTCATAGAAGGGATATGATAACATTATATAAATATGTGCAGGGCCAATATAAGGAGCTCTCCAGGGACCTGTTCATTAATAGAAATGTACAAAGAACAAGAGGTCACCCCCTGAGACTGGAAGAGCAAAGATTTCATAGGCAGCAAAGGAAGGGATTCTTTACGGTAAGGACAATAAAATTATGGAACTCACTGCCAAGAGAGGTAGTGCTATCAACCACAATAGATGCATTTAAAAATGGTCTGGATGATTTTTTAGAAAAGCAGAACATACAGGGGTATTAATAATAGAATGAGCATTAATAATAGAGCTTTTTGATCCAAGGAGAAATCTGATTGACCTTTTGGAGTCAAGAAGGAATTTTTTTCCCCCTAGGAGGCAACATTCGAAAAAGCTTCCTTAAGGTTTTTTTTTGCCTTCTTTTGGATCAAAACGCAGAAATGATAGGTAGAAGGGTTGAACTTGATGGACTTTTGTCTTTTTTCAAGCCTAAATTACTATGTTACTATGTTATTATGTTACTATGTATGACAATATACACTGCACCCTTTCTCACACTGTGAAGCACACACATCAATAAGCACCTCTCGCCTATTGAAATGTGCTCTGACTATTTACTAAAATAATTTTCTGCGAGTGACTTATTATATCAGGTTTTGTCCGGAATGCAAGCAAGCCAAGCTACGTCTGCAACTACGACTGTCAAGCATGGAAGTCCATGGGCTTCATCTTTGCTGAGAAAAAGCTGCCTAGAAATTGGCAGCACTGATATCACAGTCACATCCATTCAAACGGCTGTGAAACCACCAATGAATGTCAGTCTTGTTCCTGCGTCCCAATCAGCTGTGCTCCCTACATCCATTAGTACCATGTTGTCACCTGGGGCCAGTCACACCACATCCATAGCGGCGGTGGGACCTAGGATGACAGCACCACACCAAGTAGCACCTCCCAAAGTGCCAATAACTACCATACAATTACCTATAAAGCAAACAGTATGACCGGCTCCAGTCTCACAGGCCAGTGATATTTACCTCCTCCTGGCGCTGATAACACATGAAGCTAACTTCCTCCTGCTGTATATACAAGGGTAGGAAAAAGGAGAAGAGTGCCAGCTTAACATCCAGAAAAAATTAGAGACTTGGTTTTCGTGTGGTGAAAAAATATATATAAATACTTTATTGGTCCTTCATGGCAATGATAAAAAACATAGAGCAGGGACAGTGAGACAAGAAAAGATTAAACGCTTGACGCGTTTCGCACCAAGGGGTGCTTTATCAAAAGCAGTCTAAATAAAGTGGGTAAATCTAAGCATATATATACACAAATAAAATCAGTTAAAACACAATCAACATCTAATAATTAACATACCTCCAACACCTGATCCAGGAGAGGCGTGCTGTGGCGTCCGTCCAAGGGGATCGCATCACGGACCTAAGAACACGCCCACATCCTCAAACGAGGACAGAGGGCTTGTACCACATGAGAGGCACGCCCCCCAGATGTAGACCACGCCCCCACCTGAATCTGGTGCCACTAAATACTATGAAAATAAACAGTATATAATGGAGGTGATAAATGGCATACACATATATGAGACTTAGAGGGAAAGAAATGTAACAGGAACAGCATTGGCTAATAACACACACTAAGTAGCTACAAGTAATCAAAATTAAAATGGATTGGTATAATCTGTAAACGTTACAAAGTATAAAGCTGTAGAAGTAAAGTCTCAACAGATCTGAATGTAATAGGCATTAGACGGGATAGATGCACTGTGAGGGTATTGTTGAGAGACCCCATAATAGGAACAGCCAACCTGGCACCTGCATTCTGAAAAAATAATAACAATGATAATAAAATTCCTACAGTTGACACATCACACATCAAAAAGTGATCAAATATACATACAGATTTAGCCATACTAGATTTAGTGTTCACAAATGGAGATTTGTTATCAGATATTACTGTAGGTGAAAGATCGGAATCTAGTGATCACCAGACAGTGTGGTTTAATATAAGAACAGTGACGCAGTCACACCACACAAAAACAAAAAGTTTTAGATTTTAGAAAAACAGACTTTTCTACAATTAGATTAGGTGTAAAGGAGTCATCATCAGACTGGAGCAATTTAAATGGAGTCCAGGATAAATGGGATTATCTAAAAGTTGCACTACTGAAGGCAACAGAAAATTGCATAAGTCTTGTCAGTAAGAGCAAAAAATTGAAGAAACCACCGTGGTACTCTGCAGAGGTGGCCAAAATAGTAAAAAATAAAAAGCTAGCATTTAGTAATTATAAAAATACTCAGAGTGAGGAAGATAGAAAGATCTATAAGAGTAGGCAGAAAGAGGCAAAGCAAGCTATAAGAGCTTCCAAAGCACACACAGAAGAGACTATAGCCCAGTCAGTGAAAAAGGGGGATAAAACATTTTTTAGATACATAAATGAGAAAAGGATTAGTTAGATTAAAAACAAAAGAACGAGGCTATGTAGAAGAGGATAAAGGCCTTAATGAATATTTTTGTTCAGTTTTTACAAATGAAAATGAGGGTAAGGGACCTCATTTAGGGAAAAAGACTAATGAGTCTTTTGATGCATGTAAGTTTACAGAGGAAGAGGTTTTACTTCAGCTGTCTAAAGTAAAGACAAATAAGTCAATGGGACCTGATGGGATATTAAAGTTATTAAAAGAACTTAGTGGTGTACTAGCAAAACCATTAACAGATTTATTTAACCAATCATTGTTAACGGGAGTAGTTCCAGAAGATTGGAAATTAGCTAATGTTGTGCCCATTCACAAGAAAGGTAGAAGGGAGGAGGCGGGCAACTATAGACCAGTAAGTCTTACTTCAGTAGTGGGGAAAATAATGGAAACCTTGTTAAAGAATAGGATTGTTGAACATCTAAAGTTGCCAAAACTATCATGCCAAACTAATCTTCTTGATTTTTTTGATTGGGTGACTAAAATAATAGATCAGGGTGGTGCAGTAGACATTGCTTACCTAGATTTCAGCAAGACTTTTGACACTGTCGCACATAGAATGCTTATCAATAAACTGAAATCTTTGAGTTTGGATTTCAGTATTGTTGAATGGATTAGACAATGGCTGAGTGACAGGCAACAGAGGTTTGTAGTCAATGGGGTATATTCGATGCAAGGTCTTGTTACTAGTGGGGTACATCAGGGATCTGTACTTGGACCCATTCTCTTTAATATTTTTATTAGCGATATTGCAGAAGGTCTTGTTGGCAAAGTATGTCTTTTTGCTGATGATACAAAGATTTGCAGCAGGGTTGATATTCATGGAGGGATAAGCCAAATGGTAAATGATTTAGCTAAACTAGAAAAATGGTCAGAGCAGTGGCAACTGACATTTAATGTGGACAAGTGCAAGATTATGCACCTTGGGCGTAAAAACCCAAAAGCAAAATATAGACTATTTGGTACAGTCCTAACCTCAACATCTGAGGAAAGGGATTTAGGAGTAATAATTTCAGAGGACTTGAAGGTAGTTAGGCAATGCAATAGAGCAGCAAGAAATGCTAGCAGAATGCTTGGTTGCATAGGGAGAGGTATTAGCAGTAGGAAGAGGGAAGTGCTCATGACATTGTACAGAGCACTGGTGAGACCTCACTTGGAGTATTGTACGCAGTACTGGAGACCGTATCTCCAGAAGGATATTGATACTTTGGAGAGAGTTTAGAGAAGGGCTACTAAACTGGTTCATGGGTTGAAGGATAAAACTTACCAGGAAAGGTTAAAGCATCTTAACATGTATAGCTTTGAGGAAAGACGTAACAGGGGGGATATAATAGAAACATTTAAATACATAAAGGGAATCAACACAGTAAAGGAAGAGAGTATATTTAAAAGAAGAAAAACTACCACAACTAGAGGACATAGTCTTAAATTAGAGGGGCAACGATTTAAAAGTAATACCAGGAAGTATTACTTTACTGAGAGGGTAGTGGATGTACAGAAGTGGTAGAGGTAAACACAGTCAAGGATTTTAAGCATGCGTGAGATAGACACAAGTCTATCCTAGCTATAAGACCGGGAACGGGGCACTAATAAAAGTACTCAAAAAAAAATTGGGCAGACTAGATGGACCGAATGGTTCTTATCTGCCGACACATTCTATGTTTCTATGTTTCTACATAAACATGTTTGCAAGAATCTAAAAGTCAAAGGGACACAAGGGGATTATTGTTAATATAATGATGGAAGATAAACCCTAATAATGCTAGGGGTTTATCCAATAAAACAGGAAACATCATATTGTGCATTCAGACATAGGGGTGCACGAGTCTTCAAATAAAAGATCCCAAAAACTTCCTGTTGGTTTAGGAGGTTAATCAAATTCCCTCCTCTGATGGGAGTTCATACTTCTTCAATCCCACAAAATTTAAAGAAATGTGTGCATCCATTATTACATTGCAAAAAATGTTTCCCAATTAGGGACCTAGTGTCCTTAAGCTCAATGCTCAAGAGGTTTTCCCTTATCCGTGCCTTCAGCTGACGTGTAGTTTGTCCAACATATTGTATCCAACATTAGTACAGCTAATAAGATAAATAACATTCTCAGTACAACAGTTTATATAATTCTTAATATGAAACGTGCATCCACCAACTATAAGGGTGAAGCTATCACATCTATCAATAAAAGTGCAGCACTTACAGGTCCTATGACCAAAAAGGAACATCCCATTAGTGGACAACTAAGTATCGGTGTTTCTTGACCTTGGAAGGTTACTAGGTGTAAGCTGGTTAGCTAATGTTCATGCTCGTTTAGGGACAAAGTTAATGCCGGCTTGAAGAACATCTGATAGTCCAACATCTGTCCTTAGAACCGGTAGATGTTTTTTAATGAAAGAGCATATCTGTCTGAATTCAGAACTGTATTGTGTGGTAAAATTAAGACTTTCACCCATTGATCTAACAGTGGTTTTATTGGGGGTATTCCTATCCTTAAGTAATGGTTGTCGATCGCGTTTAATAGCTAGATTGTATGAACCTTGTTCAGAGTACCCCCTCACTCTAAATATGTTTCTGAGGTCTTTAGCCTGAACCTCAAACATTTGTTAGGAGGAAAAGTTCCTTCTTTAACGGGTGAGTTGCACAGTGGGTACACTTCTGATAACATGTGGGGGGTGGCAGCTTTTAGCATGCAATACTGTATTACCTGCCACTTTTTTCCAAAAGATATTAGTATCAATATGACCCTCAGATGTCTCTGCACTAATTTTAATCCAGAAATGTGATAACATCTAATTGGTGTTCAAACGTAAAACGTAAGTTGAGTGGATTAGAATTGGTGTAAGTAACAAAAGCCTCAACCTCAGTAGGGGTACCCTTCAATATCAAGAGCAAATCATCTATGTAGCATCCAAAAAAATAAATTTTTGTCCTGAAACGATTTGTACTGCAGAAAATATAATGCTCTTGCCAATAAATCATATAGAGGTTTTCATATGAGGGAGTGAAACTCACCCCCCATAGAAGTCCCCTGTATTTGTAGATAGTATTTACCCTCAAAAGAAAAACAGTTGTGAGTGAGTACGAATTCGATTGACTGTACTAAAAATTCAATAGTGGTAAGTGTGTAATTGCTAAATTTGTTGAGGCACCAGGCAATTGCTTTTAAACCCAAATGATGAGGAATACATGAATAGAGAGATGTCGCGTCAAGGGAAAGCCAAGATAGGCCTTCACTCCAATGGAATTTTTCCATCTGTTGTAGATTTTGTTTAGAGTCACGTATATAGCCCTTCTGGGCTATCACTATGGGTTGTAGGTATAGGTACACAAATTCTGACAGGCTTCTCCCAGGCCGCCAATCCCTGATATGATTGGTCAGCCTGGTGGGTCAGTCAGGAACTTGTGAACCTTAGATAGAAACTAAAACACAGGCATGATAGGGTTGGTTTGGTAGATATATTCTATCTCATCAATGTTTCGAACCCCCCTATAAATACCCAAATCCAGAAGTTTATAATGCTCCTTCTGAAAGGGGGCTGTAGGGTTAGAGGGTAGGAGTCTATAGGTATTCAAATCTGATAACTGTCTCATGGCCTCCTCAATGTAGGATAACCTGTTCATTACCACAACTGCCCCCCCACCCACCCCTTTATCGGCATTTTTAATAACAATGTCTGTATTGTCCACCAACTGTTTAATAGCATCCAGTTTTTTTTTTGCTCAAATTATTATGTCTGTTAGATCTCTTAACCAGTTTCACAAAGTCTTCATCTACCAATTTATGATAGGTGTTAATGGCATTATTTCTCCTGTTAACAGGGTAGGGATTGGAGTTTTAAACCAGTGCGGATAGTCGTTATGTCTCTGGGGGGGGACCTGAATGTCTTCTAAAGTTGATAAAAAGCAGAGATCATTAAATTGCAGGTCAGGGAGTACAATGTTATCTATAGGTATCAGAGTCTGGGTATTGGATATATGTTCAGATGTATCCCCACTAACCTGATCAGGTGCAGTTTCATCCGAAATCTGAAAATGTTTTTTCAAAGTGATTTTTCTGACAAACTTGTTTACATCTATGAGAGTGGAAAACAGATTGAAATGGTTAGTAGGGGAGAAAGACACTCCCATGCCAAAACCTTAGTATGAACAAGACTTAAAACACAATTGGACAAATTAATAATGTTAGCATTCTGTACAGTGATCAAGTCCTCTTGTTCCAAAGCAGCACGAGCCTTCCTGACTGTGCTTGATTTTATCCTCCGTCTCCTGCTTCTCCGCTTTTCTTTCTTTTGTAAGATGTCCTGCGCTATTTTAAAACCTGGTTTGAGTCCTCTGGTTTGTCTGTTTCTATCATGGAAAATTTTGCCAATCTTCTGGTGTGTGATCCTGCGCTCTCTTACATCGACAAAGTGGTGGAACCAGGAGAATCTGAGGACGCATAATCATTGCTTGAGGTGTCTGCTCCACTAAAGGGCATCCTCCGGGAGTCGTTCTTTGATTTTCTCAGGATTGATCCTGATTTCGGGTTGGTCTGTTTTTGCTTGTTTAGAAATTATTGACGTTTCCACACATACACCTCATTAAGCGAGTAGTCAATGGGATCCAGTTGAAACCTTTCTTTCTTAGTATTCATAATATCATTCTCCAGTTTTTTCTTATAAGCCGCCAGAAAAATCATACAATTTTGGGTTCTCTTTATAATCGGCTCCTTTTAATTCCACTGTTGCAAGATTTGCGTTTATAGTTGATAATGATTTGTATCAATTTAAAGGAACAGTCTGTGAGGGTGGCATTCCATTCATTTTCCAGGTCCTTGTCATCCTTAATAAAAAAGGGAACCTTTTTCAAACGGAGACCACTCGGTATGTGCTGAACATCAAGGTATTTTTCAAGAGTAACAATGTCCCACCATAGGCAAAGTTTTTATTAGTGGA
This sequence comes from Pelodytes ibericus, assembly GCA_036172795.1. NCBI lineage: Eukaryota > Metazoa > Chordata > Amphibia > Anura > Pelodytidae > Pelodytes > Pelodytes ibericus. The sequence continues at coordinate 61,428,319 of CM069861.1, forward strand.
TTTTTCTAAGTCTTTAAACAGAATGAAAAAGTTCGTATTCAAGCCTGCTTCAGGCTCATCTTCCGTAAAAATGCATAACAATAATCCCTTTTTGTCCCTTTGATGTTTAGATTCTTGCAAACATGTTTATGTCTGTATATTTGATCACTTTTTGATGTATGTGATGTGTCAACTGTAGGCATATTATTATCATTGTTATTACTTTTTCAGAATGCCAGATTGCCTTTTCCTATTATGGGGTCTCTCAACAATACTCTAACAGTGCATCTATCCTGTCTAATGTCTATTACATTCAGATCTGTTGAGACTTTACTTCTGCAGCTTTATACTTTGTAACATTTACAGATTATGCCAATCCATTTTATTTTCGATTACTTGTAGCTACTTAGTGTCTGTTATTAGCCAATGCTGTTCCTGTTACATTTCCTTCCCTCTAAGTCTCATATATATGTAAGCCATTTATCACCTCCATTATATGCCGTTTCTTTTCTTAGTCTTTAGTGGCACCAGATTCAGGTGGGGAGCATGGTCTCCATCCTGGGGCATGCCTCTCAGGCGGAGCAAACCCTCTGTCCTCGTTTGAGGATGTGGGCATATTCTTAGGTCCGTGGTGCGATCCCCTTGGACGGACGCCACAGCACGCCTCTCCTGCATCAGATGTTGGAGGAATGCTAATTATTAGATGTTGATTGTGTTTTAATTGATTTTATTTGTGTATTTGTCATGAAGGACCAATAAAATATTTATATATATTTTTTCACCACACGAAGACCATGCCTCTCCTTTTTTACGGATGTGAAGCTAGCACTCTTCTCATTTTTCCTACCCATACTATTACTTACCAACTTCCAAATACCTCCGGATAAGTAAAGGGTACATTTGGGGAGGTAGGTGACACACTTTAAGATTTGAGGATTATTTTTCAGTTTGTACTATTTCATTAAATCATAAAGACAGAAAGTTGAATTTATTTGTAATTAGAAATAAATATTTTACAATATATAATTACATATTGTTTTTGTGATTAATCACTATGCTTTAATTATGTCCAATTTGAAACAATGAAAATACATCCTGCATATCAGACATTTACATTACGATTCATAACAGTGGCAAAATTACAGTTATGAAGTAGCAACGAAAATAATTTTATGGTTGGGGGTCACCACAACATGAGGAACTGTATTGAAGGGTCGCAGCATTAGGAAGGTTGAGAACCACTACTCTAATACGTACGTTTTTTCTTCTAGCTCTGTCTTCAGCATCCATTATCTTAGTTTCCAGATGTTCTATTTTCTGTTGTAAAAATAGCTCTTTCTCTTTTATTGCCGTGAGATCTTGTGTTATAATAGCTATTTGATCTGTGTTTAGCTTGATCCTTTCTCCCATTTTGCTCATATCCTCCTTAATCTCTTCAAAGCAATCATTCAGTTGTTCTTTTATCAGCAGTAACTGAGAATCTAAACCTTTTTGAAAATCTTCTTTCATCTCCTCTTTAATTAGGAGAAACTGTGAGGTTATACATTTAAATAGCTCCTCTTTATATTTTCGGATGTTTGTGTTTCAGCCTTATTTGTTTGGGCCATAGAATTATCCAGATCATGTTCTGATGACACGTTACAGTCCATACTTATAGATTTATCCATTTTCTCATGAAGTTTGGTATTTTGTGGGGAAAAATAGATGCCACATTTTTTGGGGTTTCATGTCTTTTTTCCCTTTTAGACATCACTTTTCAACTTTAGTTCCACGGTTTTTAAAATTTAATTCAGAGTCTTTATCTCATTTCTTTCATTATTTTGTATAAACACATAGCATCTATTCTTTTCCTTAAACTCAGACCTTTGTTTGCGTGGACTTATATTTGGCAATACGGACTCACAGTCCCGGATGCCAAACCACAAGCTCACTCCTTCAACACAGGTTCCACAGTTTAACTCTGAGTCTTTATCTAGTCTCTTGCACCACTCTGTACAGATACACAGCTTCCCAGCTGATTCAGTTTGGTTTACTCACGGTCTGTGTGCTCTGGAGCCGCAAAAAAACAGCCTTCCGTTTCGTGGTGATCAGTCACAGGAACAAAGCCCCGGTGCTTGTACAGGTAAGACTCCTGGTATTCTTGTGTGGGTTTTCCAAGCTGGATAAAAGAAGAGGCCCAATCTGTTTTTAAAAAGAGTCCGCTTGTTCTCCGTTATCCTCTCACTCAAAAGTCCATGCTCTCGCCTCGTAACATCCTGACACTCCGCCCCTCAGCATCCTACATCACGTCTGTGCCCATGCCATCCCGGAAAAAAACACAAGAGGTTTCGTTAACAAAAAGAGTATATATGTGCACTTTCTACAGATTTTTATAAAAGGAAACATACCGCTCACAGTACTTTGTTATTTCTGCCTCTAAGCACTTTTGTCAGAAATAAAATCTCTACCATATATGTTGTTTACTTTTGAGATTCTTCTCGGTAACAGAAATCCTCTTACTTGAAATGTATGGGATACATCTTCAATAAATCACAGATAATAAATAATTTGGATACACTCTCAATTCATTATCTTCAATTCCTCAATCCAATATTGTAACAAATAACCACATTCTTAGTCCCATAACTCTGTAGTTGAAACAACGTTTTCTTGGAGTGTAATGCAGCTTTAAGTCAATCAACATATTTTAGACCCCTCCTGTGTCAGAATACTAAAATGCATTATAGGGAAAAGCTCAAGTTGTTCTTCATTTGTCTTCAGTAACTTTCAGCTGGCAGGAACTGTTTATTCAGTCAGGAAGTATTATTTTAAATTTCCTGTCTATTAACCCTTTCCCCACCATTGTGCAAATGTGTTGCTGTCTGTACATTTTTTTGGGGGGTTCATTTCTTTGTGTTGAGATTCTAAGTCAGCTGATTCAGGATCCAATTTTAACCCTGTTCAGCTTTTTGATCTAGTGGTTGCTGGGCCCATGCCACAAAGAATTATGGGACACTGGTAGTGCTGGAGCGGATAATCATTATAGGCCAGCTATCCCTCCTTTCACTGCAGTTCTGGGCTTCAGTATAGATGTGACAGGATTTAACCCCTATGGTTTGTCCAATTTTTTCTGGAGGACAAAGATCTAATCTTTTTGCTCAGCAGTACCATGCCGCTAAGCCAAAATTATTCTTGGCAAAGCATAGACGTGCCCAGATTGATGTGACAGAATTCCTTAGATAGAGATCACCAGACCAATATGCATTTATATGCAATACCTTACGGTGTGTACTTTAAAAGAAAAAAAAGTGGTTTGGTGGGGGTAAAATACATTGGCTGGTGCAGGCTGACTACTTGTCGAAATTCCAAGTTGGAAATGCGCACCTCCCAAATGTGACCTTTTAGCCTCCAAACAACCCAACAAACCTATGCATGAGACAAGTGCTGAACACATATTGAGATGATGTTTGGCAGTGACATATATGTCGTCCGGCTTCAAAAATGTCCCAAATAGAACATGGACGCAGGCTGACAACAAGTCAAAATTCCAAGTTGGAAATCTGAAATGCGCACCCACCAAAATGTAGACTTTTAGCCTCCAGACAACATAAGTAACTGACACATAGGTGGTATCTCTGTGCTCAGGAGATGTTGCTGAACATATATTAAAGTGTTATTTGGCAGTGACACATAACAGGATCTGTGAATTGATGCCTGAATTACAATGTATGTCGAAAAAACACACAGAAAATACTACCCAAAATTTGGACACAGGCAGGTGGTAGAATTAGTGCATGGAAAGTGTTAAAATAATACAAATTGAAATAGCCTTGGGTGACTAGATTATAACAATATATGATTTGATGGGGTAAAATACAGTGGTTGGTTTAAAAAATGTCCAAAATGGCACATGGGCGCAGGCTGTCAACATGTGAAAAAGTTGGAAATCTGAAATGCGCACCTCCAAAATGGACCTTTTAGCCCCAAAACAACCAGACAAACCTATGCATGAGTGGTATCACTGTACTCAGGAGACATTGCTAAACACATTTTGAGGTGTTGTTTGACATTACTCTTTTACATTTACATCTGTATGTAAATTTTGGCAAAGGTTGGTGGTAAAATGGCTTCATGAAAAGTGTAAAAATACCCCTAGTTAAATACCCTGGGCAGTCTAGTTTTGAAAAATATGTACAAGTGGGTGTTGATTCAGGTATATGAACAAAGTCAGTGTTACAATGTCATTATCACTAATTTTGAAAACAAATTGTTTTCAAATAGCATTGCACTACTTGTACTTATTTCCCTGTAACTTGAATAAAACTTGGTGGATATAGGGGGGATGAGCAGGAGAGGGACAGATATGTAGGGTAATAGGAGAGAAACAGACATGAAGTGGGAGAGAGGAGAGAGACAACAGACACTGAAAAAAAACGCTGAAAACCGCTCCCCAAAAAGATTAAAGGACACCACAGTTTTGCATATTATGTGCTTATTTTAACCATTCTGTACGTTTTATGATTAAAGTGTGCACTTACTGCGCTTTTTTTTTTTTTTTTTTACAGTACACAATATGGTCCGATTTTCTCTTTTATTTAGGGAGAAGATCTGGACACAATAGACTGTCAGTTTTACTGTTTGGCATCTACACTACGAACTCTTATCCACACAAGGACTTTGGAAATTATAAATTAACTTTTTTTTTTTATGAAAACCTTTTATATTTGTTCTCTTGCACTATCTCCTTTATTACCTTCAGGAACGCACCTGTTTATCTATTCATACCAGTGTTATTTTGCAGCTCCATTTGCCTATTCATATTCTCTGCATCTTCGAATATCCTGCTGTACCTATTTGATTTTTGTTTGCTTTCACTTCTGTGATTGAGACTTTTCTCGAGATACTCTATTTATTTATATGATTTAAGTGTTTTATGATACACTTTCTTGACAGTAAGGGTATTTTGCTCATGCAAGTGACCTCTCCTACTGTTTCAGTGTTTTCTGACCTTTTGGTCTGAGCTGCTGTTTTATATATACGTTTTTGCTTAACCCCTTAACGCATTTGGACGTATATATACGTCCTGAAAAGCGAGGACATATATATATGTCCTCCGTTTAAATGTAGCGTTGCGCTCCTTAGCGCAATGCTACATGCCTGCAGATACTCTAAGAGGCTGCTTTGGATCCGAAGCAGCCTCTGAGAGTGCTTTCAGCCCCCCCTCACCTCCCCGCGCGCATACAATCACCGCAAATGTGATCGTATGTGCGTTAACACACATAGGCAGTGAAAGCTGATCACTGCCTATGTGTATAAAGTGTTGCAATGATGCCTCGATAGGGCACCGTGATCACCCGGTGCATGCTCCTCCAATACTGCGTGCCAAGCACAGAGCCACGGAAGAGAGAAAAAAAAAATCTCTTCTGTTGCTCTGAAACCGCTACTTGACTGCCCCTAGAATACTTAGACATCATTACAGTTAGAAATGGAAAATTAAATAAATAAATAAATGGAAAAAGCTAACCCTTGATCTACTAAACCTAGATCTAGGGTTAGGGTCATAAATAGGGTTATAATTAAGGTTAAAGGGGGGGGGGGTTCGGGTGAGTACACGGGTTAGATTAAGGGGTTCGGGTAGATTTAGGGTTGGGGTAAATTTAGGGTTGGGGTTAAAAGGTCACTGTAGAAGAAAATGCTTAGAAAACAAAAAACACTAATATTATTTATTGCCCTATTAGTTGAAATAAAACATAGGCAAACATGGAAACATTGGTATTTCTAAACTCAGGACAAATAGTAGAAATATATAGATGGGATCTTTTTTTACCATTTGTAATTGTTTAAAAAAAAATCAGGTCAAAGTTAGAAGAAGTGTTTTTTTATGGCATGTTTTCATCATATTTTATATTTTTTTTATAGTAAATTATATCACATGATGAAAATAATAGTATCAAACTATCCGTACTTTAAAAAATGATATATAACTTGTGTCGGTGAAAACAAAGAAAGAAATTCACAGTTCAGTAAACATATGACAAAAATAATGGAATTCTTGTCTTCAAGGTACATCAAATGCAGCATAGCACTCGGTCACTAAGGGGTTAAAGTAGGACTCCCTCCTAAACTATGGTTACTGATTACTTCACTTATGTTTATTTGACAATTCAAAAGTAATGTATGGAAGATGAAGGTTGCATAGAGAAGAATATTTAGAGAAGAATTTTATTTTATGTTTTTTTTCCTTCTCTTTTCTTTCCCTTTCTGTCAGGCACGAGGTATCCTTTCTATCTCATTTAAATGATAACACAGAAAACATTGAAATCAGACATACAGGGCTGGTTGAAATCGAGATAGGATAGGAACACAATTGCAGAAAGACAATTTAAAATAATAGTTGCTGATTTAATTGTATAATCTCAGCATAGTAGAAATAGATTATGTGAAAACTAGTAATAGAATATTGACTGTATTAGACAGTAGCAATGGAGGTATTTTAACCCCAGTTGTTTTGGCAGTGAAAGGGTCAATTGAAAGCTTCAGCTGCTTGTTCACTGAAAGTCTGGATTTTAACCCCAGTTGTTTTGGCAGTGAAAGGGTTAATTGAATAACTCAATCTAGCTTCAGCTGCTTGTTCACTGAAAGTCTGGGCAGCGAGCCAAATGCAATAAAAGTTCAGAAGATGGAACACTGAGTTGCAGAGTTGTTACACTGTTCGCTTAACAGGTAGGTGAATGAAAAATGTACTTGCGGTTAACTCAGCTGGTACAGCTGAATCTGTAGAATGTCCGTATAGATATCCGAGTCAGGGGTTGGAGAAGGAAGGAATATCGAGTAGGCAATGCGAGGTCTGGTAAGGAAATCTGGACCTAAGTTGCTTAAGGTATAATGTTTGTCGGATAGACAAACAGCTGATGTGCTCTTCACAGGATGTTCAGAAATAAATCAGCAATTTGAATGTGGCTCTCTTCCGCTAAATAGCAAGGGGATAGCACGTGACTAAAAAGGGGGAAGAGCTACAATAGACAGAGAGTAAAACAACAGGGAGAATCTGACACTTTCACCGGTTTGTGGAAATCGACACCCTTATTGAGAAGAAGCAATATATACTCCTAACTGTCTTCCGGAGGGAGACAAAGGGTGTCAAGGGACAGGAAAAAGGGGAGAAAGGAGAAAGAAGGGGGTTTGTCTTAAAGAATAGAACATGAATATGGCTTGGGTGTCGCAAATAACAAATAGAAAGAAGTCACAAGTTCAAAACAAATGTTTAACGGTCACTTAAATTTGATGGATTAGTTAAGTAAAATCAATATATGAATGGGTGAACAATTTTAAAATTACTTAAACAAGACAAGTTTTATATCATGTGGAGTTTTTTTTTTTTTCTTTGAGTTTGGCTTGTCTTAAATGATGAAGGACTAATTATAGGTGTTGAAGTAAGATGTGGATTAGAGGGTTTTTGAGTTAAATGGTTGAATGACCAAACTTAATATTGTAGTATTGAAGGGAGATCCATTAGAGACTAACATCCCAGGTAACAGGCAGGTTACAATCTATGCAAGGTTTTAAGTGAAAAATAACCCATGTAAAGATTTTAAAGTTACATATGAAAAACATTTTTTTGAAAGGGGTTATGGCCAGCTAACTGACCTGCCTTTTCCTAAACTATTATGTGTGTCTAATTAACAATTGGTTACATTTGTACATTTTCTTACATGTAATAAACGTCAATTCAGCATGCTGGATGTACACTGGGGGAGTATCGAGAAAGACCATGTTTTCTCTCTCTTTTCTCTTTTTCTTTGCATAATGTTGTGTAGAGCGAGAGATAGGGTATGTTAACATTGGAAGATATATGTCACATCAGCGCCGTCGCGCTGCAGGACATGTCCTGCTTACCTTAGCCGCCGCTTGACACGCGCTTCTTCTGCACGTGTATTACTTACCACAAGGTCCTGTCCCTGATCCGCTGCTATGGTTCCAGAGAATATGCGCATGCGCAGTGCAGCGCAGCGCATACTCCTCCACACTATACGCTGCTAAAGAATTAGCTATTGCCATGGGAAGTCCCTTCCACACGGCGGCGCCATCTTGGTTTTTATGCTACTTCCTAGTTTGCATTCCAAGCCTCATTTTCATCCCAGAGGCGGAGACTTGCCTTGGAGGGATATTTAAAGGCTCAGTCTGCATTCAACCTTTGCCTGTGATAGTGCCTTGAGCCTTTACCAGCGTTTTTGTACTTCCTATTATATATAACTGTTGCCGAACTTTGCTAACCTGACCTTGCCTGTTTGCCGCCTGTCCTGACCTGTTGCCTGTTTTGACTTCACCTGAACTCTGCCAGCCTTGACTTATCACCTGCCTGACTACTTTTTTGCATGTGTCCCTGTTACCTTCGCCTCGGTCCTGTTGCAGCTTCCAGTCCTGTTACCTCCGCCTCGGTCCTGTTACAGCTTCCAGTCCAGTACCTTGGTTTCAGCTTCGATACTCTGGTAGTAGTGCAGAGTGCAAAAGACCTGGGGGAACGAAACCTGAGGCTCAACCATAAGGTGGACTTCCTTCAGGCGGAAGAATTCTGTTCTATTACCGGGGTTCGTTGCACTAACCTCTATTTCTCTGCAAAGCGGTTCCAACCTCGCTCCTGAACGTGACAATATAGCTTCAAGATTGTCAGTGGCTAAATTCTTTTCAAAACTTGATTGCAGTGGATTCTGGCAGATGCCCTTTTACCCGGGGAGCCACTGGCCTTCTTACATTTATCACACCAGTAGGTTGATTTTGTTTTTCCAGGCTCCCCATTGGGATATCTTTGCACTCTGAGATCTTTCAAAGGGAGATGAGTTGACTTCTGAGAGTCCATGAGGATACTGTAGTAGTCATGGATGACATCCTAGTGTAGGGGTCCCCTGAAGAGGTGCATTATCAGCAGCTTCATAGTGTGCTGCAGACAGTAAGACAGTCTAGCATGAAGCTAAATGAAGATAAGTGTCACTTTAGGTAAAAAGAACTGGGCTACTTTGGTCATAATTTTAGTGGAGATGATATTAAGATGTCAACAAAGTTCTTGCTATTGAGAATTTTTTTTTTCCATCTGATGATAGAACTGAGACAAAATTAGTCCTTGTGAATTATTTGGGGAAGTTTCTTCCCAAAATTGTCCTCGGTATTGCGTAACATTATATAATTGTTGAAGAAGGATGCCGACTGGACGTTTGGACTTCCATAGGAGTAGGTATTTGCACTGGTCAAGTCAATGTTCCTCCATACTGGGGTTACTCTCTAAATTGACCACAAATATTCCAAGGACCAATCTTAGCTCCACATCTCACACACCGGGATTTATCAACATTTGCATTACTAAACTGAGATACAAAACGGATTGAAACTATTCTTCTCTGTGACCCCTTACTGCTAAGAAGAGATACTTTCACTCGAACACAGCAAGCAAGGTACATTGAAACTATAAAAAGGACTCCCCCCATTTGTAAATTGGGATTTGGATTTGATAATCCATTCAGCAATGCTCAGATTTAATTCGTAAAACACTCAGAAAATGTATTGCTGGAAAAAACTTCACTAAAGCACATCAATTTTGAACTTCTGTAATCTGACCTGCATGCATGCTTTATTACCTATACTATTTACAATGCAGCCTGAAGTGCAACATTTCACACCTGATGCTGGTCTGCTGACATCCCTGCAAAAATAAGAAGCTATTTTAACCTCTTCACTGCTGTGGGAATGATCACCTATACTACCTCATATCTGCCGGCACCCCCCACATCACGCTGCTTAACTTTTTTTTTCCGCTGGATGCGGACGACGGTGAAAAAAAACAAACAAAACACAGCAACCGGATGTGACGTTACGTAACTGTGTTTCCCTCCTCCGTGCAGGAGGGAAGACTGCATGGAGCATGTGTCCGTCCGGGGACACTGAGCAGCAGCTACTCGGTAAGTGATGGGGAAGGGGGGAGGAGGTTGGTTTGAAATGAGCACTTTATTACTGAGCTCTGACTGGCACAATATTACTGGGCTCTGGGTGGCACAATATTCCTGGGCTCTGACTGGGACAATATTCCTGGGCTCTGACTGGCACAATATTCCTGGGCTCTGACTGGCACAATATTCCTGGGCTCTGACTGGCACACTATTACTGGGCTTTGAATGGCACACTATTACTGGGCTCTGACTGGCACAATATTCCTGGGCTCTGACTGGCACAATATTCCTGGGCTCTGACTGGCACAATATTACTGGTATCTGAATGGCACAATATTACTGGTATCTGACTGGAACAATACTACTGGGCTCTGACTGGCATAATATTACTGGGCTCTGACTGGCACAATATTACTGGGCTCTGACTGGCACAATACTACTGGGCTCTGACTGGCATAATATTACTGGGCTCTGACTGGCACAATATTACTGGGCTCTGACTGGCACAATATTACTGGGCTCTGACTGGCATAATATTAATGGGCTCAAAAAAGGCACAATATTACTGGGCTTTGACTGGCACTATATTACTAGGCTCTGACTGGCATAACATTACTAGGCTCTAACTGGCACAATATTACTGGGCTCTGACTGGCACCATGTTACTGGGCTCTGACTGGCACCATGTTACTGGGCTCTGACTGGCACCATGTTACTGGTATCTGACTGGCACTATATTACTGGGCTCTGACTGGCACAAAATTACTGGGCTCTGACTGGCACAAAATTACTGGGCTCTGACTGGCACTATATTCCTGGGCTCTGACTGGCACTATATTCCTGGGCTCTGACTGGCACTATATTACTGGGCTCTGACTGGCACTATATTACTGGTATATGATTGGCACTATATTCCTGGGCTCTGACTGGCACAATATTACTGGGCTCTGACTGGCATAATATTCCTGGGCTCTGACTGGCACACTATTCCTGGGCTCTGACTGGCACTATATTACTGGCATCTGACTGGCACTATATTACTGGTATCTGACTGGCACTATATTACTGGGCTTTGACTGGCACAATATTACTGGGCTTTGACTGGCATAATATTACTGGGCTCTGACTGGCACAATATTACTGGGCTCTGACTGGCACAATATTACTGGGCTCTGACTGGCATAACATTACTGGGCTCTGCCTTGCACTATATTACTGGGCTCTGAATGGCACTATATTACTGGGCTCTGATTGGCACTATATTCCTGGTATCTGACAGGCACAATATTACTGGGCTCTGACTAGCACTATATTACTGGGTTGTGACTTGCACAATATTACTGGGCTCTGACTGGCACTATATTACTGGGCTCTGGCACAATATAACTTGGTTCTGACTGGCACAATATTACTGGGCTCTGACTGGCACTGTATTACTGGTATCTGTCAAAATATTACAGGTATCTCACTGGCACAGTATTACTGGGCTTTGACTGGCACAATATTACTAGGCTCTGAATGGCACTATATTACTGGGCTCTGACTGGCACTATATTACTGGGCTCTGACTGGCATAACATTACTGGGCTTTGACTGGCACAATATTACTAGGCTCTGAATGGCACTATATTACTGGGCTCTGAATGGCACTATATTACTGGGCTCTGACTGGCACAATATTCCTGGGCTCTGACTGGCACTAAATTCCTGGGCTCTGAGTGGCACTACATTACTGGTATCTGACTAGCACTATATTACTGTGCTCTGACTGGCACAATATAACTTGGTTCTGACTGGCACAATATTACTGGGCTCTGACTGGCACTGTATTACTGGTATCTGTCAAAATATTACAGGTATCTCACTGGCACAGTATTACTGGGCTCTGACTGGCACTATATTACTGGGCTCTGAATGGCACTATATTACTGGGCTCTGACTGGCATAACATTACTGGGCTCTGCCTTGCACTATATTACTGGGCTCTGACTGGCATAACATTACTGGGCTCTGAATGGCACACTATTACTGGGCTCTGAATGGCACACTATTACTGGGTTCTGACTGGCACACTATTACTGGGTTCTGACTGGCACACTATTACTGGGTTCTGACTGGCACACTATTACTGGGTTCTGACTGGCACACTATTACTGGGTTCTGACTTGCATAATATTACTGGGTTCTGTCTTGCTCACTATTACTGGGTTGTTACTGGCACAATATAACTGGGCTCTGACTAGCACTATATTACTGGGCTCTGACTGGCACAATATTACTGGATTCTTACTGGAACAATATTACTGGGTTCTGACAAGCACAATATTACTGGGCTCTGACTGGCACAATATTACTGGGCTCTGATTGGCACTATATTCCTGGGCTCTGAGTGGAACTATATTACTGGTATCTGACAGGCACTATATTGCTGGGCTCTGACTGGCACAATATAACTGGGCTCTGACTGGCACAATATAACTGGGCTCTGACTGGCACAATATAACTGGGCTCTGACTGGCACAATATAACTGGGCTCTGACTGGCACAATATTACTGGGTTCTTACAGGCACAATATTACTGGGTTCTTACAGGCACAATATAACTGGGCTCTGACTGGCACAATATAACTGGGCTCTGACTGACACAATATTACTGGGCTCTGACTGGCACAATATTACTGGGTTCTGACTAGCACAATATTACTGGGCTCTGATTGGCACTATATTCCTGGGCTCTGATTGGCACTATATTCCTGGGCTCTGAGTGGAAATATATTACTGAGCTCTGACTGGCACTATATTACAGGGCTCTGACTGGCACAATAGTACTGAGATCTGACTGGCACACTATTACTGGGCTCTGACTGGCACACTATTACAGGTGTCTGACTGGCACACTATTACAGGTGTCTGACTGGCACACTATTACTGGTGTCTGACTGGCACACTATTACTGGTGTCTGACTGGCACACTATTACTGGGCTCTGACTGGCACTATATTACTGGGCTCTGACTGGCACTATATTACTGGGCTCTGAATGGCATTATATTACTGGGCTCTGACTGGCATAACATTACTGGGCTCTGCATTGCACTATATTACTGGACTCTGACTGGCATAACATTACTGGGCTCTGCCTTGCACTATATTACTGGGCTCTGACTGGCACTATATTACTGGGCTCTGACTGGCAAATTATTACTGGGCTCTGAGTGGCACTACATTACTGGTATCTGACTAGCACTATATTACTGGGCTCTGAGTGGCACACTATTACTGGGTTCTGACTGGCATAATATTACTGGGTTCTGTCTTGCTCACTATTACTGGGTTGTTACTGGCACTATATTACTGGGCTCTGACTGGCACAATATTAATGGGCTCTGACTGGCATAATATTACTGGGTTCTGTCTCGCTCACTATTACTGGGTTGTTACTGGCACTATATTACTGGGTTCTGACTAGCACAATATTACTGGGTTCTGACTAGCACAATATTACTGGGCTCTGACTGGCACAATATTACTGGTATCTGACTGGCACTATATTACTGGGCTCTGACTGGCACAATATTACTGGGTTCTGACAGGCACAATATTACTGGGCTCATACTGGCACAATAGAACTGGGTTCTGACTGGCACAATAGAACTGGGTTCTGACTGGCACAATAGAACTGGGCTCTGACTGGCACAATATTACTGGGCTCTGACTGACACTATAATACTGGACTCTGACTGGCACAATATTACTGGGCTCTGACTGGCACTGTATTACTGGGCTCTGACTGGCACAATATTACTGGGCTCTGACTGGCACTGTATTACTGGACTCTGACTGGCATAATATTACTGGGTTCTGACTGGCACAATATTACTGGGTTCTGACTAGCACAATATTACTGGGCTCTGACTGGCACAATATTACTGCGTTCTGACTGGCACAATATTACTGCGTTCTGACTGGCACAATATTACTGGGCTCTTACTGGCACAATATAACTGGGTTCTGACTGGCACAATATTACTGGGCTCTGACTGGCACAATATTACTGGGCTCTGACTGGCACAATATTACAGTTCTCTGACTGGCACAATATTACTGGGTTCTGACTGGCACAATATTACTGGGTTCTGACTGGCTGACAGGCACAATATTTCAGGGCTCTGACTGGCACAATATAACTGGGCTCTGACTGGCACAATATAACTGGGCTCTGACTGGCACAATATTACTGGGTTCTGACTGGCACAATCTTACTAGGCTCTGACTGGCACAATATTGCTGGGTTCTGACTAGCACAATATTACTAGGCTCTGACTGGCACACTATTACTGGGTTCTGACTAGCACAATATTACTAGGCTCTGACTGGCACACTATTACTGGGTTCTGACTAGCACAATATTACTGGGTTCTGACTAGCACAATATTACTGGGCTCTGACTGGCACAATATTACTGGGCTCTGACTGGCACAATATAAAAGGGCAATGACTAGCACAATATAACTGGGCTCTGACTGGCACAATATAACTGGGCTCTGACTGGCACAATATTACTGGGCTCTGACTGGCATAACATTACTGGGCTCTGCCTTGCACTATATTACTGGGCTCTGACTGGCATAACATTACTGGGCTCTGACTGGCATAACATTACTGAGCTCTGCCTTGCACTATATTACTGGGCTCTGACTGGCACTATATTACTGGGCTCTGACTGGCACTATATTACTGGGCTCTGACTGGCACAATATTCCTGGGCTCTGACTGGCACTAAATTCCTGGGCTCTGAATGGCACTACTTTACTGGTATCTGACTAGCACTATATTACTGGGCTCTGACTGGTACAATATTACAGGTATCGTACTGGCACACTATTACTGGGTTCTGACTGGCACACTATTACTGGGTTCTGACTGGCACACTATTACTGGGTTCTGACTTGCATAATATTACTGGGTTCTGTCTTGCTCACTATTACTGGGTTGTTACTGGCACTATATTACTGGGCTCTGACTGGCACTATATTAATGGGCTCTGACTAGCACAATATTACTCAGTTCTTACTGGCACAATATTACTGGGTTCTGACTGGCTGACTGGCACAATATTACTGAGTTCTTACAGGCACAATATTACTGGGCTCTGACTGGCACAATATAACTGGGCTCTGACTAGCACTATATTACTGGGTTCTGACTGGCACAATATTACTGGGTTCTGACTGGCACAATATTACTGGGTTCTGACTGGCACAATATTACTGGGTTCTGACTGGCACAATATTACTGGGTTCTGACTGGCACAAAATTACTGGGTCTGACTAGCACAATATTACTGGGCTCTGACTGGCACAATATTACTGGGCTCTGATTGGCACTATATTACTGGGCTCTGATTGGCACTATATTCCTGGGCTCTGAGTGGAACTATATTACTGGTATCTGACAGGCACTATATTACTGGGCTCTGACTGGCACAATATTACTGGGTTCTTACAGGCACAATATTACTGTGCTCTGACTGGCACAATATAACTGGGCTCTGACTAGCACTATATTACTGGGCTCTGACTGGCACAATATTACTGGTTTCTGACTGGCACAATATTACTGGTTTCTGACTGGCACAATATTACTGGGTTCTGACTGGCCCAATATTACTGGGCTCTGACTGGCACAATATTACTGGGTTCTGACTAGCACAATATTACTGGGCTCTGACTGTCCAAATATTACTGGGCTCTGACTGTCCCAATATTACTGGGTTCTAACTGGCACAATATTACTGAGCTATGACTGGCACAATATTACTGGGTTCTGACTAGCGCAATATTACTGGGATCTGACTGGCACAATATTACTGAGCTATGACTGGCACAATATTACTGAGCTATGACTGGCACAATATTACTGGGTTCTGACTAGCGCAATATTACTGGGATCTGACTGGCACAATATTACTGGGATCTGACTTTCACAATATTCCTGGTATCTGACTGGAACAATATTACTGAGCTCTGACTGGCCCTATATTACAGGGCTCTGACTGGCACAATAGTACTGAGATCTGACAGGCACAATATTACTGGGCTCTGACTAACACTATATTACTGGGCTCTGACTGGCACTATATTACTGGGCTCTGACTGGCATCATAATACTGGGCTCTGACTGGCACTATATTACTAGGCTCTGACTGGCACAATATTACTGGGTTCTTATAGGCACAATATTACTGGGTTCTTATAGGCACAATATTGCTGGGCTCTGACTGGCACAATATAACTGGGCTCTGACTAGCACTATATTACTGGGCTCTGACTGGCACAATATTACTGGGTTCTGACTGGCACAATATTACTGGGTTCTGACTGGCACAAAATTACTGGGTTCTGACTAGCACAATATTACTGGGCTCTGATTGGCACTATATTCCTGGGCTCTGAGTGGAACTATATTACTGGTGTCTGACAGGCACTATATTACTGGGCTCTGACTGGCACAATATTACTGGGTTCTTACAGGCACAATATTACTGGGCTCTGACTGGCACAATATAACTGGGCTCTGACTGGCACAATATAACTGGGCTCTGACTGGCACTATATTACTGGGCTCTGACTAGCACTATATTACTGGGCTCTGACTGGCACAATATTACTGGGTTCTGACTGGCACAATATTACTGGTCTCTGACTGGCACAATATTACTGGGCTCTGACTGGCACAATATTACTGGGCTCTGACTGGCACAATATTACTGGGCTCTGACTAGCACTATATTACTGGGCTCTGACTGGCACAATATTACTGGGCTCTGATTGGCACTATATTCCTGGTATCTGACAGGCACAATATTACTGGGCTCTGACTAGCACTATATTACTGGGTTGTGACTTGCACAATATTACTGGGCTCTGACTGGCACAATATTACTGGGTTCTGACTGGCACAATATTACTGGGCTCTGACTAACACTATATTACTGGGCTCTGAATGGCACTATATTACTGGGCTCTGACTGGCATCATAATACTGGGCTCTGACTGGCACTATATTACTAGGCTCTGACTGGCACTATATTACTAGGCTCTGACTGGCACAATATTACTAGGCTCTGACTGGCACAATATTACTGGGTTCTTATAGGCACAATATTACTGGGTTCTTATAGGCACAATATTGCTGGGCTCTGACTGGCACAATATAACTGGGCTCTGACTGGCACAATATAACTGGGCTCTGACTAGCACTATATTACTGGGCTCTGACTGGCACAATATTACTGGGTTCTGACTGGCACAAAATTACTGGGTTCTGACTAGCACAATATTACTGGGCTCTGATTGGCACTATATTCCTGGGCTCTGAGTGGAACTATATTACTGGTGTCTGACAGGCACTATATTACTGGGCTCTGACTGGCACAATATTACTGGGTTCTTACAGGCACAATATTACTGGGCTCTGACTGGCACAATATAACTGGGCTCTGACTGGCACAATATAACTGGGCTCTGACTGGCACTATATTACTGGGCTCTGACTAGCACTATATTACTGGGCTCTGACTGGCACAATATTACTGGGTTCTGACTGGCACAATATTACTGGGCTCTGACTGGCACAATATTACTGGGCTCTGACTGGCACAATATTACTGGGCTCTGACTGGCACAATATTACTGGGCTCTGACTGGCACAATATTACTGGGCTCTGATTGGCACTATATTCCTGGTATTCTGGTATTTCCTGGGTTCTGACTAGCACAATATTACTGGGTTCTGACTAGCACAATATTACTGGGCTCTGACTAGCACTATATTACTGGGTTCTGACTGGCACAATATTACTGGGTTCTGACTGGCTGACAGGCACAATATTTCAGGGCTCTGACTGGCACAATATTACTGGGCTCTGACTGGCATAACATTACTGGGCTCTGCCTTGCACTATATTACTGGGCTCTGAATGGCACTATATTACTGGGCTCTGACTGGCATAACATTACTGGGCTCTGCCTTGCACTATATTACTGGGCTCTGACTGGCATAACATTACTGGGCTCTGACTGGCATAACATTACTGGGCTCTGACTGGCACTATATTACTGGGCTCTGACTGGCACTATATTACTGGGCTCTGACTGGCACTATATTACTGGGCTCTGACTGGCACAATATTCCTGGGCTCTGACTGGCACTAAATTCCTGGGCTCTGAATGGCACTACTTTACTAGTATCTGACTAGCACTATATTACTGGGCTCTGACTGGTACAATATTACAGGTATCGTACTGGCACACTATTACTGGGTTCAGACTGGCACACTATTACTGGGTTCAGACTGGCACACTATTACTGGGTTCTGACTTGCATAATATTACTGGGTTCTGTCTTGCTCACTATTACTGGGTTGTTACTGGCACTATATTACTGGGCTCTGACTGGCACTATATTAATGGGCTCTGACTAGCACAATATTACTGAGTTCTTACTGGCACAATATTACTGGGTTCTGACTGGCTGACTGGCACAATATTACTGAGTTCTTACAGGCACAATATTACTGGGCTCTGACTGGCACAATATAACTGTGCTCTGACTAGCACTATATTACTGGGTTCTGACTGGCACAATATTACTGGGTTCTGACTGGCACAATATTACTGGGTTCTGACTGGCACAATATTACTGGGTTCTGACTGGCACAATATTACTGGGCTCTGACTGGCACAAAATTACTGGGTCTGACTAGCACAATATTACTGGGCTCTGACTGGCACAATATTACTGGGCTCTGATTGGCACTATATTACTGGGCTCTGATTGGCACTATATTCCTGGGCTCTGAGTGGAACTATATTACTGGTATCTGACAGGCACTATATTACTGGGCTCTGACTGGCACAATATTACTGGGTTCTTACAGGCACAATATTACTGTGCTCTGACTGGCACAATATAACTGGGCTCTGACTAGCACTATATTACTGGTTTCTGACTGGCACAATATTACTGGTTTCTGACTGGCACAATATTACTGGGTTGTGACTGGCACAATATTACTGGGCTCTGACTGGCACAATATTACTGGGTTCTGACTAGCACAATATTACTGGGCTCTGACTGTCCAAATATTACTGGGCTCTGACTGGCACAATATTACTGGGTTCTAACTGGCACAATATTACTGAGCTATGACTGGCACAATATTACTGGGTTCTGACTAGCGCAATATTACTGGGTTCTGACTAGCGCAATATTACTGGGTTCTGTCTTGCTCACTATTACTGGGTTGTTACTGGCACAATATAACTGGGCTCTGACTAGCACTATATTACTGGGCTCTGACTGGCACAATATTACTGGATTCTTACTGGAACAATATTACTGGGTTCTGACAAGCACAATATTACTGGGCTCTGACTGGCACAATATTACTGGGCTCTGATTGGCACTATATTACTGGGCTCTGATTGGCACTATATTCCTGGGCTCTGAGTGGAACTATATTACTGGGCTCTGCTGGCACTATATTACTTGGCTCTGACTGGCACAATATTACTGGGCTCTGTCTGGCACAATATTACTGGGCTCTGACTGGCACAATATTACTGGGCTCTGACTGGCACAATATTACTGGGCTCTGACTGGCACAATATTACTGGGCTCTGACTGGCACAATATTACTGGGCTCTGATTGGCACAATATTCCTGGGCTCTGAGTGGAACTATATTACTGGGCTCTGCTGGCACTATATTACTTGGCTCTGACTGGCACAATATTACTTGGCTCTGACTGGCACAATATTACTTGGTTCTGACTGGCACAATATTACTGGGTTCTGACTGGCACAATATTACTGGGTTCTGACTGGCACAATATTACTGGGTTCTGACTGGCACAATATTACTGGGCTCTGACTGGCACAATATTACTGGGCTCTGGCACAATATTACTGGGCTCTGACTGGCACAATATT
This sequence comes from Pelodytes ibericus, assembly GCA_036172795.1. Classification (NCBI taxonomy): domain Eukaryota; kingdom Metazoa; phylum Chordata; class Amphibia; order Anura; family Pelodytidae; genus Pelodytes; species Pelodytes ibericus. Next base: position 61,448,209 of record CM069861.1, read on the forward strand.
ACTGGGCTCTGACTGGCACAATATTACTGGGCTCTGACTGGCACAATATTACTGGGCTCTGTCTTGCTCACTATTACTGGGTTCTGACTGGCACAATATTACTGGGCTCTGACTGCACAATATTACTAGGCTCTGAATGGCACAATATCACTGGTTTCTTACTGGCACAATATTACTGGGCTCTGACTGGCACAATGTTACTGGGCTCTGACTGGCACAATATTACTGGGCTCTGACTGGCACAATATTACTGGGCTCTGACTGGCACAATATTTCTGGGCTCTGACTGGTACTGTATTTCTGGTATCTGACTGTCACAATATTACTGGGCTCTGACTGGCACTATTTCTGGGCTCTGACTGGTACTGTATTACTGGTATCTGACTTTCACAATATTACTGGGCTCTGACTGGCACAATATTACTGGGCTCTGACTGGCACACTATTACTTGGCTCTGACTGGTACAATATTACTTGGCTCTGACTGGCACAATATTACTGGGTTCTGACTGGCATAATATTACTGGGTTCTGACTGGCACAATATTACTGGGTTCTGACTGGCACAATATTACTGGGCTCTGACTGGCACAATATTACTGGGCTCTGATTGGCACTATATTCCTGGGCTCTGAGTGGAACTATATTACTGGTATCTGACAGGCACAATATTACTGGGTTCTGACTGGCACAATATTACTGGGTTCTGACTTACACAATATTACTGGGTTCTGACTGGCTCAATATTACTGGGCTCTGACTGGCACAATATTACTGGGTTCTGACTGGCACAATATTACTGGGTTCTGACTGGCACAATATTACTGGGTTCTGACTGGCACAATATTACTGGGTTCTGACTGGCACAATATTACTGGGCTCTGACTGGCACAATATTACTGGGTTGTGACTGGCACTATATTACTGGGCTATGAATGGTACAATATTACAGGTATCTGACTGGCACACTATTACTGGGCTCTGACTGGCACAATATTACTGGGCTCTGACTGGCACACTATTACTGGGTTCTCACTGGCATAATATCACTGGGTTCTGTCTTGCTCACTATTACTGGGTTGTGACTGGCACTATATTACTGGGCTCTGACTGGCACAATATTACTGGGTTCTTACTGGCACAATATTACTGGGTTCTGACTGGCTGACAGGCACAATATTACAGGGCTCTGACTGGCACAATATAACTGGGCTCTGACTGGCACAATATAACTGGGCTCTGACTGGCACAATATAACTGGGCTCTGACTGGCACAATATAACTGGGCTCTGACTGGCACAATATAACTGGGCTCTGACTGGCACAATAATACTGGGTTCTGACTGGCACAATAATACTGGGTTCTGACTGGCACAATAATACTGGGTTCTGACTAGCACAATATTACTAGGCTCTGACTGGCACAATATTACTGGGTTCTGACTAGCACAATATTACTGGGTTCTGACTAGCACAATATTACTGGGCTCTGATTGGAACTATATTACTGGTATCTGACAGGCACTATATTACTGGGCTCTGATTGGAACTATATTACTGGGTTCTTACTGGCACAATATTACTGGGTTCTGACTGGAACAATATTACTGGGTTCTGACTAGCACAATATTACTGGGCTCTGACTGGCACTATATTCCTGGGCTCTGATTGGCACTATATTCCTGGGCTCTGATTGGCACTATATTCCTGGGCTCTGATTGGCACTATATTCCTGGGCTCTGAGTGGAACTATATTCCTGGGCTCTGAGTGGAACTATATTACTGGTATCTGACAGGCACAATATTACTGGGTTCTGACTGGCACAATATTACTGGGTTCTGACTTACACAATATTACTGGGTTCTGACTGGCTCAATATTACTGGGCTCTGACTGGCACAATATTACTGGGTTCTGACTGGCACAATATTACTGGGTTCTGACTGGCACAATATTACTGGGCTCTGATTGGCACTATATTCCTGGGCTCTGAGTGGAACTATATTACTGGTGTCTGACAGGCACTATATTACTGGGCTCTGACTGGCACAATATTACTGGGTTCTTACAGGCACAATATTACTGGGCTCTGACTGGCACAATATAACTGGGCTCTGACTGGCACAATATAACTGGGCTCTGACTGGCACTATATTACTGGGCTCTGACTAGCACTATATTACTGGGCTCTGACTGGCACAATATTACTGGGTTCTGACTGGCACAATATTACTGGGCTCTGACTGGCACAATATTACTGGGCTCTGACTGGCACAATATTACTGGGCTCTGACTGGCACAATATTACTGGGCTCTGACTGGCACAATATTACTGGGCTCTGATTGGCACTATATTCCTGGTATTCTGGTATTTCCTGGGTTCTGACTAGCACAATATTACTGGGTTCTGACTAGCACAATATTACTGGGCTCTGACTAGCACTATATTACTGGGTTCTGACTGGCACAATATTACTGGGTTCTGACTGGCTGACAGGCACAATATTTCAGGGCTCTGACTGGCACAATATTACTGGGCTCTGACTGGCATAACATTACTGGGCTCTGCCTTGCACTATATTACTGGGCTCTGAATGGCACTATATTACTGGGCTCTGACTGGCATAACATTACTGGGCTCTGCCTTGCACTATATTACTGGGCTCTGACTGGCATAACATTACTGGGCTCTGACTGGCATAACATTACTGGGCTCTGACTGGCACTATATTACTGGGCTCTGACTGGCACTATATTACTGGGCTCTGACTGGCACTATATTACTGGGCTCTGACTGGCACAATATTCCTGGGCTCTGACTGGCACTAAATTCCTGGGCTCTGAATGGCACTACTTTACTAGTATCTGACTAGCACTATATTACTGGGCTCTGACTGGTACAATATTACAGGTATCGTACTGGCACACTATTACTGGGTTCAGACTGGCACACTATTACTGGGTTCAGACTGGCACACTATTACTGGGTTCTGACTTGCATAATATTACTGGGTTCTGTCTTGCTCACTATTACTGGGTTGTTACTGGCACTATATTACTGGGCTCTGACTGGCACTATATTAATGGGCTCTGACTAGCACAATATTACTGAGTTCTTACTGGCACAATATTACTGGGTTCTGACTGGCTGACTGGCACAATATTACTGAGTTCTTACAGGCACAATATTACTGGGCTCTGACTGGCACAATATAACTGTGCTCTGACTAGCACTATATTACTGGGTTCTGACTGGCACAATATTACTGGGTTCTGACTGGCACAATATTACTGGGTTCTGACTGGCACAATATTACTGGGTTCTGACTGGCACAATATTACTGGGCTCTGACTGGCACAAAATTACTGGGTCTGACTAGCACAATATTACTGGGCTCTGACTGGCACAATATTACTGGGCTCTGATTGGCACTATATTACTGGGCTCTGATTGGCACTATATTCCTGGGCTCTGAGTGGAACTATATTACTGGTATCTGACAGGCACTATATTACTGGGCTCTGACTGGCACAATATTACTGGGTTCTTACAGGCACAATATTACTGTGCTCTGACTGGCACAATATAACTGGGCTCTGACTAGCACTATATTACTGGTTTCTGACTGGCACAATATTACTGGTTTCTGACTGGCACAATATTACTGGGTTGTGACTGGCACAATATTACTGGGCTCTGACTGGCACAATATTACTGGGTTCTGACTAGCACAATATTACTGGGCTCTGACTGTCCAAATATTACTGGGCTCTGACTGGCACAATATTACTGGGTTCTAACTGGCACAATATTACTGAGCTATGACTGGCACAATATTACTGGGTTCTGACTAGCGCAATATTACTGGGTTCTGACTAGCGCAATATTACTGGGTTCTGTCTTGCTCACTATTACTGGGTTGTTACTGGCACAATATAACTGGGCTCTGACTAGCACTATATTACTGGGCTCTGACTGGCACAATATTACTGGATTCTTACTGGAACAATATTACTGGGTTCTGACAAGCACAATATTACTGGGCTCTGACTGGCACAATATTACTGGGCTCTGATTGGCACTATATTACTGGGCTCTGATTGGCACTATATTCCTGGGCTCTGAGTGGAACTATATTACTGGGCTCTGCTGGCACTATATTACTTGGCTCTGACTGGCACAATATTACTGGGCTCTGTCTGGCACAATATTACTGGGCTCTGACTGGCACAATATTACTGGGCTCTGACTGGCACAATATTACTGGGCTCTGACTGGCACAATATTACTGGGCTCTGACTGGCACAATATTACTGGGCTCTGATTGGCACAATATTCCTGGGCTCTGAGTGGAACTATATTACTGGGCTCTGCTGGCACTATATTACTTGGCTCTGACTGGCACAATATTACTTGGCTCTGACTGGCACAATATTACTTGGTTCTGACTGGCACAATATTACTGGGTTCTGACTGGCACAATATTACTGGGTTCTGACTGGCACAATATTACTGGGTTCTGACTGGCACAATATTACTGGGCTCTGACTGGCACAATATTACTGGGCTCTGGCACAATATTACTGGGCTCTGACTGGCACAATATTACTGGGCTCTGACTGGCACAATATTACTGGGCTCTGACTGGCACAATATTACTGGGCTCTGTCTTGCTCACTATTACTGGGTTCTGACTGGCACAATATTACTGGGCTCTGACTGCACAATATTACTAGGCTCTGAATGGCACAATATCACTGGTTTCTTACTGGCACAATATTACTGGGCTCTGACTGGCACAATGTTACTGGGCTCTGACTGGCACAATATTACTGGGCTCTGACTGGCACAATATTACTGGGCTCTGACTGGCACAATATTTCTGGGCTCTGACTGGTACTGTATTTCTGGTATCTGACTGTCACAATATTACTGGGCTCTGACTGGCACTATTTCTGGGCTCTGACTGGTACTGTATTACTGGTATCTGACTTTCACAATATTACTGGGCTCTGACTGGCACAATATTACTGGGCTCTGACTGGCACACTATTACTTGGCTCTGACTGGTACAATATTACTTGGCTCTGACTGGCACAATATTACTGGGTTCTGACTGGCATAATATTACTGGGTTCTGACTGGCACAATATTACTGGGTTCTGACTGGCACAATATTACTGGGCTCTGACTGGCACAATATTACTGGGCTCTGATTGGCACTATATTCCTGGGCTCTGAGTGGAACTATATTACTGGTATCTGACAGGCACAATATTACTGGGTTCTGACTGGCACAATATTACTGGGTTCTGACTTACACAATATTACTGGGTTCTGACTGGCTCAATATTACTGGGCTCTGACTGGCACAATATTACTGGGTTCTGACTGGCACAATATTACTGGGTTCTGACTGGCACAATATTACTGGGTTCTGACTGGCACAATATTACTGGGTTCTGACTGGCACAATATTACTGGGCTCTGACTGGCACAATATTACTGGGTTGTGACTGGCACTATATTACTGGGCTATGAATGGTACAATATTACAGGTATCTGACTGGCACACTATTACTGGGCTCTGACTGGCACAATATTACTGGGCTCTGACTGGCACACTATTACTGGGTTCTCACTGGCATAATATCACTGGGTTCTGTCTTGCTCACTATTACTGGGTTGTGACTGGCACTATATTACTGGGCTCTGACTGGCACAATATTACTGGGTTCTTACTGGCACAATATTACTGGGTTCTGACTGGCTGACAGGCACAATATTACAGGGCTCTGACTGGCACAATATAACTGGGCTCTGACTGGCACAATATAACTGGGCTCTGACTGGCACAATATAACTGGGCTCTGACTGGCACAATATAACTGGGCTCTGACTGGCACAATATAACTGGGCTCTGACTGGCACAATAATACTGGGTTCTGACTGGCACAATAATACTGGGTTCTGACTGGCACAATAATACTGGGTTCTGACTAGCACAATATTACTAGGCTCTGACTGGCACAATATTACTGGGTTCTGACTAGCACAATATTACTGGGTTCTGACTAGCACAATATTACTGGGCTCTGATTGGAACTATATTACTGGTATCTGACAGGCACTATATTACTGGGCTCTGATTGGAACTATATTACTGGGTTCTTACTGGCACAATATTACTGGGTTCTGACTGGAACAATATTACTGGGTTCTGACTAGCACAATATTACTGGGCTCTGACTGGCACTATATTCCTGGGCTCTGATTGGCACTATATTCCTGGGCTCTGATTGGCACTATATTCCTGGGCTCTGATTGGCACTATATTCCTGGGCTCTGAGTGGAACTATATTCCTGGGCTCTGAGTGGAACTATATTACTGGGTTCTTACAGGCACAATATAACTGAGCTCTGACTAGCACTATATTACTGGGCTCTGACTAGCACTATATTACTGGGCTCTGACTGGCACAATATTACTGGGCTCTGACTGGCACAATATTACTGGGTTCTGACTGGCACAATATTACTGGGTTCTGACTGGCACAATATTACTGGGCTCTGACTGGCACTATATTACTTAGTTCTGACTGGCACAATATTACTGGGCTCTTACTGGCACAATATAACTGGGTTCTGACTGGCACAATATAACTGGGTTCTGACTGGCACAATATTACTGGGTTCTGACTGGCACAATATTACTGGGCTCTGACTGGCACAATATTACTGGGCTCTGACTGGCACTATATTACTGGGCTCTGACTGGCACTATATTACTGGTATCTGACTGACACTATATTACTGGGCTCTGACAGGCATCATAATACTGGGCTCTGACTGGCACTGTATTACAGGTATCTGACTGTCACAGTATTACAGGTATCTGACTGGCACAATATTACTGGGCTCTGACTGACACTATAATACTCGGCTCTGACTGGCATAATATTACTGGGCTCTGACTGGCATAATATTACTGGACTCTGACTGGCACTATATTACTGGGCTCTGACTGGCACTATATTACTGGGCTCTGACTGGCACTATATTACTGGGCTCTGACTGGCACTATATTACTGGTATCTGACTGGCACAATATTACTGGTATCTGACTGGCACAATATTACTGGTATCTGACTGGCACAATATTGCTGGGCTCTTACTGGCACAATATAACTGGGTTCTGACTGGCACTATATTACTGGGCTCTGACTGGCACTATATTACTGGGCTCTGACTGGCACAATATTACTGGTATCTGACTGGCACAATATTACTGGGCTCTGACTGGCACAATATTACTGGGCTCTGACTGGCACAATATTACTGGGCTCTGACTGGCACAATATTACTGGGCTCTGACTGGCACAATATTACTGGGCTCTGACTGGCACAATATTCATGGGTTCTCACTGGCACAATATTCATGGGTTCTCACTGGCACTATATTCATGGGTTCTCACTGGCACAATATTACTGGGCTCTGACTGGCACAATCATTTCGGATTAACATAGAGGGAGCAGTCTTCGGATTGAACTAACTGAACAGAACTCGTATGTAAGTTGTTACAATTCACATAAAACTGAATGCGAACCCGCAGGTAGACCGACATGAGATCAGTTTCGGCTTACGAAGAGAGAACTCACATATATTAAACCGAAGTTGTTTCACGCATGCGCATCCATGGAACGCAGATAAAAGAATGGAACGCATGAGAGACATCTGTACATGCGTTGATTTAAACTATCACCTGTGATCGGACTTGGAATTGATTAGACAGGACTGGATTGGACAATGGGAGGGGAGGGGTTATGTATATATATATATATATATATAAGTGTACCTGCTGTTTTTTCAGATATTCATTCAGCACCTGACTCCTGAGGAAGTCTAGACAGACGAAACGCGTCGAGTCCAGGTGCTCTTTTAAAACTTTGGATATTTTGGATATCTTTTACCACATGGAATATTTTAGACTGCAACTTTGAGACCCCGATTTAATCCATCTTTAAGGAACTTCAGAAGCCTAAGGCTCAGCCCGACAACGTTATTCAACTCATCGGGAACTGTTCCAGCCAGGGGTAATCAACATTGCAGTAGTGCCTTTTTTGCACGTAGAGCTGGTTCTCTATGTGCATCTAATTTTGTGAGTTGATATGTAATAAATCATATTTTAATTACTGATATTTGCAGTACTACACTATTGTATATTTTCTTCCCTTGTTCCTGTTAACCCATTGGTCCATATCCGAGAAAGTATCTTGTCCACATCTAGATTTTATTATACGGTGTCAAGATATCCTGTGTTTTTCTGGTAATATAATTTTGAAGATTTTATTGTAAAACACTTTAAATGTCCATTCTGTGTTCAAAAAGCAAAAGGGGAAAACCATTCAACCAATACAAGCAGCACAAGCTCCAGTTGTCTCGGACATGATGTAACAGTACCTGTACTAAAATCCATAGCTGAAACATACAACTGTACATATGTAAAGTAGTATATATGTATATATATATATATATATATGATATAAGTCATACAGTAGAATGAATCTATGTATATATCAAATGAATAACCTGCACTGAACAATATATATATATATATATATATATATATATATATATATATATATATATATATATATCTATATCAAATCATATGCATAATCAACCTATACATATGTAAATTGATTTACCCCATAAAAATAGCTAAACCTATAATCTCTGTATATTTAATATAGTTCACTGTATGTGTATTTGATAGCACTTCTGGTATTATCCCCCAAACATTAATAGTTAAACTTGCCAAACATTCTGCCTAATAAACCTACCGTATTTGCTCGAATATAAGACCAGGTTTTTTTCAGAGCAAATGCTATGAAAAAGACCCCCCTATATTCGAGGTCGTCTTATAATCTGACCTCAAATCGAGGTCAGACTATAAGACTGGGATCCAGGTCCCACGCAGAGCTGCCGCCTGGCACCACCGCTGGGACTTCTATGATGAAGCAAGTATTTTGCAGACATCCTCCGGCTGCCCCTTCTGGCCACCAGGGAGATTTGGGCAGCCGGGGGATGTCTGCACGATATGTGCAGACATCCTCCATGCTTCTCGACACTTCCGTCTATTATGACAGACCGGTTGTCCGTCATAATAGACGGAAGTGTCGGGCAGCATGGAGGATGTCTGCACGTATCATGCAGACATCCACCGGCTGCCTCCAATAGCCACCAGAGAAAGAGAGAAAAGGGGAGAGGGGGGGAGAGAGAAAAGGGGATGGAGGTGGTGATAGAGAGACAAGTGGAGGGGGGGGAGAGAGAGACAAGGAGAGGGAGAGGGAGTGGGAGAAGGAGACAAGGGGAGGGGGGAGAAGGAGACAAGGAGAGGGGAGAGAAGGAGACAAGGGGAGGGGGTGATAGAGAGACAAGGGGAGGGAGGGGGAGAAGAAGACAAGTGGAGGGAGGGGGATAGAGAGACAAGGGGAGGGGGAGAGAGAGAGACGAGGGGGAGAGACAACGTGGGAGGGGGAGAGATATAACACTGGGGGGAGGGAGAGACAAAGCTGGGGGGAGGGGGAGAGAGAGGCAGCATTTGCACATAAAAGGAAATAAAAACAAGAAATGCATTTTTTTATGTCATAATTTTTATGAAATATTAAAAAGCAATTTACATGTGAATATATTCAAGTTAAATTTTTTTTCCTATAGGGTAGTCTTATATTCAGGCTTTTTGTTTTTTTTCCTAAAGGAATATCCAAAGTTTTGGGGGTCGTCTTATAATCAGGGTCGTCTTATATTCGAGCAAATACGGTATATACTTATAATTAAATCAAAATACAGTTACATATGTTATCTACTACTTATAAGATATATAATCCTATAATCTCTATACACATTTAATTCAAGTAAAATCAAACCTGTACATATATAATTTAAGCAAAATCTATCTGCATGTTTGACCTACATATTTGACTATTATATATAAGATACTTAACTTTATAATCCATGTACATATCTAATTAAGTATAATTTACTGTAAATTTTTGATCTATCATATTTAAGATACTTAATTCAAGTAAAATCTAACCAGTACATATCCTTAATACTTAAGGAATTACAGATTTAATAGTGTTTAAATAAAATCTATTTACATATATAACTAGCATACCATAAACTACAAATCATAAACAAAATGCCTTACGTTGGGAATTGTAACATGATATATTCTTTCCATATACATATTAGTGGTGAGTGACTTTCCAATATTTGTATATATTTGATTCTATCGTAAGCAAAGTAATTATCACTTTCCTATTGTGACTGATATATCTTAGTAAATTAGTTACATAACTTCAATAAGGTTTATTTTATATGTAAAATTGTCCATGGCGAGTGCCTCTGCCCCCTCCACTCTCATATTTGTCTCTAAACCATGAGTAAAACTCTTGACCATCCTAATTGTGTATCAAAAAAGGACAAGGACAAGGACAAGAATTCAAAACAGAAATCAAAAGACTCACAACCTATAACAAATTCATCATCTCCAACCACAACCACCATTACAACTCCACAAGCCAAAACCATTCAAACTCAAGCAACAACAACAGCGCTATCAGTAATTGAAACACTCATGCCATTATTAGATGCACACTTTGCAGAGTTAAAATTGGCCATTGACACAGTCTCCACCATAGCTACTGAGCATTCAGCTAAACTTTCTGAGCTGGAGCAAAGACATACAGCCTCTGAGGAAAACATCCAACACCTGCAGTGAGAATTACAAAACCAGTGATCAGCTGTAACTTTGTGCGCATGCGCAATGAGTAAGTTTTCCTGTGATTGCACAGGAGAATTTGCTCGATAAATCTGTCAGCAGGGCCGTCCTTAAGTGTTCCGGCGCCCTGTGCGGGATTCCCCCATGGCACCCCCCCCCCCCATGTATGTATCTCTCTGCCTTCCCATGTTTGTCCCTTTACTCTTCATTGCCCTGTCTGTCTCTCTCTAACTCCCCCATACCTGTTCTCTCTCTCCCTCTATTCTGTCTCTCTCCTCCCCTTCCTCTGTTCTGTCTCTCTCTCCCCCCTTTTCTGTCTCTCTCCCCCCCCCTCTTCTGTCTCTCCCCCCCTCTTCTGTCTCTCTCTCTCCCCCTTCCCCTTGTTCTGTCTCTCTCTCCCCCCTGTACTGTCTGTCTCTCTCTCTCCCCCCCTGTTCTGTATCTCTCCCCCCCTGTACTGTCTGTCTCTCTCTCTCCCCCCCTGTTCTGTATCTCTCCCCCCTGTTCTGTCTCTCCCCCCCTGTTCTGTCTCTCTCTCCCCCCCCTGTTCTGTCTCTCTAGCCCTGTTCTGTCTCTCTCTCCCCCTTTCCCCTGTTCTGTCTCTCTCTCCCCCCCTGTACTGTCTGTCTCTCTCTCTCCCGCTTCCCCCTGTTCTGTCTCTTTCTCCCTCCCTCTGTTCTTTCTCTCTACCCCCTGTTCTGTATCTCTCTCTCCCCCTTCCAACTGTTCTGTCTCTCCCCCTCCAGCTGTTCTGTCTCTTCCCCTCCAGCTGTTCTGTCTCTTCCCCTCCAGCTGTTCTGTCTCTTCCCCTCCAGCTGTTCTGTCTCTCCCCCTCCAGCTGTTCTGTCTTTCTCTCCCTCCCTCCCTGTCTGTCTATCTCTCCCCCTTCCCCCTGTTCTGTCTCTCTCTCCCCCCTGTACTGTCTGTCTCTCTCTCTCCCCCTTCCCCCTGTCTCTCTCTCCCCCCCTGTTCTGTCTCTCTCCCCCCCTGTTCTGTCTCTCTCCCCCCCTGTTCTGTCTCTCTCCCCCCCTGTTCTGTCTCTCTCCCCCCCTGTTCTGTCTCTCTCCCCCCCTGTTCTGTCTCTCTCCCCCCCTGTTCTGTCTCTCCCCCCCTGTTCTGTCTCTCTAGCCCTGTTCTGTCTTTCTCTCTCCCCATTCCCCCAGTTCTGTCTTTCTCTCCCTCCCTCCCCGTCTGTCTCTCTCTCCCCCTTCCCCCTGTTCTGTCTCTCTCTCCCCCCCTGTACTGTCTGTCTCTCTCTCTCCCCCTTCCCCCTGTTCTGTCTCTTTCTCCCTCCCTCTGTTCTTTCTCTCTACCCCCTGTTCTGTATCTCTCTCTCCCCCTTCCAGCTGTTCTGTCTCTCCCCCTCCCCCTGTTCTGTCTTTCTTTCCCTCCCTCCCCGTCTGTCTCTCTCTCCCCCTTCCCCCTGTTCTGCCTCTCTCTCCCCCCCTGATCTGTCTGTCTCTCTCTATCCCCCTTCCCCCTGTTCTCTCTCTCTCTCCCTCCCTCTGTTCTTTCTCTCTACCCCCTGTTCTGTATCTCTCTCTCCCCCTCCAGCTGTTCTGTCTCTCCCCCTCCCCCTGTACTGTCTCTCCCCCCTCCAGTTGTTCTGTCTCTCCCCCTCGCCCTGTTCTGTCTCTCCCACCTGCCCCTGTCTCTCTCTCCCACCCCTCCCCTTCCTTTGCCTTCAAAGGTGGATAGAGGGAGGGGGCGGTGCTAACCGGCTGTGTGGTGTAGCTCCGCCCCCACCCTGTGAAGCAGATCAGCGTCTGCTTCACTGGGAGCCCAGGTCAGCAAGAGAAGGTGCTGCTCGGGCTCCCCATGCTTAATGCAGGCATGGGGAGCCGAGCGGCACTTTCTTATGGTGCCAGTGGCTCCCCGTGGAGCAGACACTGCTCTGCTTCACAGGGTGGGGGTGGAGCTACACCGCTCAGCCGGTTTGCTCCGCCTCCACCCGGGATCTAGCAGAGCATGCCGAGCAGAGGGCTGGTGAGGGGGGATCTTTAGATCTCCCCCACCCAGTGCCTCTACCGGCTTTTTTTTTTTTCTTTGGGTGGGAGGGAGTCTCTGCGTTCCAAGTCCCAACGGCTGTCCGTGGGGCACATGCGCAGTAGCGCAATCCCACGGACACAGGGACTGGACGCAGAGACACTTGAACATTATTATAGAGGATGTCATTTTTTATTAAACTGTATTTTTCTTTTTTCTTTTTTTAATGTTAATTTTCCTGTTATTTAATAGATCTATTTTCTATTCTTTGTCGTTTGGACTTAGTACTGTTAAACTCATTATAGCCCATGTCATTTTTTATTATACTGTATTTTTTTTTTTTTAACTACATGCTAGGGCAACAGGGACGCTATAGTATGATGTGTCTCTGCGTCCAGTCTGTTGCCCTAGCAATGGCTGTCCGTGGGGTAGTGTCTCTGTGTCCAGTCTGTTGCCCTAGCAACCCACGGACACAGGGACTGGACGCAGAGACACTTCAACTTTATTAAACAGGATAGTATCAGTCAAGCACCGAGAATTTTCTCAAATCTGCCAAAAAACTATATTTCAAATAAAATTAATTTTGCGTTAACCCCTTGGTGACATGGGCTGTTTTAACATTTCTGCAGTGTTTTGCTGTAATTTCTTTCTCCCTCATTTAGTGTACCCACACAAACTATATATTGTTAAAATCAGCATAAGAAGGGCTTTCTTTTGATACAAATATTTTGAGAATAGCATATAATTTTATATATAACAAATGACAGAAATCACATTTCTGTGTGAGAGACCTGAATAAAATGAATGAATGAAATAAAAATGGGTGTAGGATCAAGAAAAATAGTGAAAAAGTGAATAAAAACAAACGTGTCAACAAAATACAAAAAATATATGTGAAAGGTGAATGTGGAAAAAATAAAGATAAAAAAAAAATAAAGATAAAAAAATATTGAAATTGGAAAAAGTGTGAATAGGGATAGTGTGAAGCGTGATGACATATGGTGTAATTATATGTGATACAATGTGACATAATAGATGATAGATTTGGGCTCAGTGATGAAAAATAATAATAAAACAACGTTTGTTCACATGTGACACAGGAATGATAATCTAACGAATACATATAATACATATAACATATTGATTATGTACCACTCATATCAGGTGTATCTGCATAAGTAAAAATATTAAAAACATATTATTTGAAACAAAACATATGTTTTATTTTTAAAACAAAAATTGGTTTATTTTTAACAAATATATGCTAAGGTACAAGAGAGAGATGAGTGGAACGTGTTTTTAGTGTGCATTAAAAATGCATAATGTATAATAAATAATGTCACTTGAAGTATCTGCGGAATAGGACGTTTTTATGATGTGATACACCATGGGTAGTTTCTAGAAAGAAAAAATTAATACTAGGATTAGATTGAGGAATATGTAATAGATACACATGTGTCTTATATGAAGTATATTGAAAGTTTAGGGATATTGGCTTCCTAATAAAAATAAGAGACATCAAACTCCGAATTCATACCCATCGGGTACCTAGTGTCAAGATGAAATATCCAGTATGTCTCCTGTCGACATAATTGTCTGAAAGTACTTCCCCCACGTGGACCTCTTTCTATTTTTTCTACGATTGACACTTTAAAGTATTTAGTGTTGCTATTATTGCAAGCTTGAAAGTGCCGAGCTACGGGGGTATTGGTTTTGCTCTCAATATCGTTTACGTGTTCCCTAATGCGATTTTTCAATGCCCTCGTCGTTCTTCCTACATACTGTTTATTGCAGTGTGAGCATGAAATAACGTATATTACGTTTGCCGTGTTACAGTTGGTATATTTGGCATTAGTGAAAATATTGCCGTTGGCGTGTGAAATGATGTTTGGTTTTTTAGTAACGTGTTTATAGGTTTTACATACTCTATGTCCACACGAAAAAGTGCCTGTGGCATCCAGCCATTGTCCCAAACTCTTTTTTGGGAGATTACTTTCTGTGGAAAATAGGCTTGGTGATAAAATGTTCCTTAGTGTGTTTGATCTCTGGGAAGAGAACCGGACTCCTGCTGTTAGATTATCATTCCTGTGTCACATGTGAACAAACGTTGTTTTATTATTATTTTTCGTCACTAAGCCCAAATCTATCACCTATTATGTCACATTGTATCACATATAATTACACCATATGTCATCACACTTCACACTATCCCTATTCACACTTTTTCCAATTTCAATATATTTTTTTTTATCTTTATTTTTATATTTTTATCTTTATTTTTTCCACATTCACCTTTCACATATATTTTTTGTATTTTGTTGACATGTTTGTTTTTATTCACTTGTCCACGTTGGCTGTGGACAGGCAGCTGCGCTTGTCTGTGATAACGCCCCCTGCCGTGCTAAACACACGTTCAGACAATACACTGGCTGCAGGGCAGGCCAGCACCTCCAAGGCATAAAGGGCAAGCTCAGGACATGTGTCCAATTTGGAGACCCAGAAGTTGAATGGGGCAGACCCATCAGTAAGTGCGTGTAGGCCTGTGACACGTACTGTTCCACCATGTTGCTGAAATGCTGCCTCCTGCTAGGACGTTGCATTTCAGATGGTGGTGCTGCTTGTTGTGGCATGCTGACAAAGCTTTTCCACATTTCGGCCATGCTAACCCTGCCTTCTGAGGTTCTGGCGGTTCTCCAGCTGCGGTGGCAACCTATTCTTCTGCCTTTGCCTTGTGCTTCCATTGAGCCCCCGGTGTCATTTTGGAATGCCCTCAGCAGCACGTCTACCAGTGATCACGCTCCAGTGATGGAATTAAGGACGGCACGTTGTCCTTGTAACGGGGATCCAGCAGGGTGGCCACCCAGTAATCAGCACAAGTTAGAATGTGGGCAACTCGGCAGTCGTTGCGCAGGCACTGCAGCATGTAGTCGTTCATGTGTGCCAAGCTGCCCAGAGGCAAGGACGAGCTGTTCTCTGTGGGAGGTGTATCATCTGTGTCCTCCGTATCCCCCAAGCCATGCTCCAGTGATGCCCACGACCTGCGTTGGGTGCCACCCTTCTGTGAACACGGTTCCTCCTCATCATCATTCTCATCTTCCTCCAAAACTGTGCCCT
Organism: Pelodytes ibericus; assembly: GCA_036172795.1. Lineage (NCBI taxonomy): Eukaryota > Metazoa > Chordata > Amphibia > Anura > Pelodytidae > Pelodytes > Pelodytes ibericus. Next base: position 61,464,096 of record CM069861.1, read on the forward strand.
GGCTTGACAGTTTTTTACCTGGCCTATGCTGGTGCAGAAACCCACCCTCCAAGCCACTTGTGAATGACTGGCCTGATAACCATGGAAATGACCCCTCTTCTTCCTCCTCCTCTTCCTCCTGTCCAACATCCTCTTCCATCATCGCTCTAAGCATTTTTTTCAAGGAGACATACAAGCGGGATAGTAAGGCTGAGAACGGCGTCATTGGCACTGGCCATGTTGGTGGAGTACTTGAAACAGTGCAAAATTGCACACAGGTCTCGAATGGAGGCCCACTCATTGGTGGTGAAGTGGTGCTGTTCCGCAGAGCGACTGACCGGTGCGTGCTGCAGCTGATACTCCACTATCGTCTGCTGCTGCTGGCACAATCTCTCCAGCATGTGCAAGGTGGAGTTCCACCTTGTGGGCACGTCGCATATGAGGTGGTGAGAGGGAAGGCCTAAGTTACGCTGCAGCGCAGACAGGCGAGCAGCAGCATGGTGAGAACGCCTAAAGTGCGCACAGACGGCCCGCACATTCTGCAGCAGCTCTGATATATCTGGGTAGTTTTTCAGGAATTTCTGCACCACCAAATTCAGCACATGCACCAGGCAAGGGATGTGCGTCAAACCGCCTAGGCCCAGAGCTGCTACGAGATTTCGCTCATTATCGTACACCACCAGGCCGGGCTTGAGGCTCAGTGGCAACAACCACTCATTGATCTGTTGTTCCATGCCCGTCCACAGCTCCTGCGCGCTTTGGGGGTTTTCCCCCAAACATATGAGTTTTAAAAGAGCCTGCTGTCGTTTCCCCCTGGCTGTGCTGAACTTGGTGGCGAAGGTGTTACGCTAACCGGATGAGGAGGTGGTAGAGGAGAAGGAAAAAGCTGAGTAGGAGGAGGAGACAACAGGAGGCAAAGAGAAATGCCCTGCATTCCTCGTGGTGGAAGAACATGCGCCAAACTGTGCAGTTAGGGAGATATAGCGTCCCTGCCCATGCTTACTGGTCCACGTATCTGTGGTTATTTGGACCTTGCCACAGATGGCATTGCGCATTGCACACCTGATTTTGTCCACCAATTGCTTGTGCAGGGAAGGGATGGCTCGCCGGGAAAAGTAGTGCCGGCTGGGAACCACGTACTGTGGGAAAGCCACCGCCATCAGGTTTTTAAAACTGTCCGTCTCCAACAGACGGAATGACAGCATTTCAAAGGCCAGGAATATGGAAATGCTGGCATTTAGGTCAGGTGGGTAGGGCCATACTTCCTCTTTCTCTCCAGTGTTTGGGAGATGGACAGCTGAACGCTACCATGGGACAGTGTGGAGATGCTTGGGGATGGTGGCGGAAATTGTGGCGTTGCTGCCACTTCCTCTATTTGCTCGGTGGCAGGTGCCACTGTGACTCCAGAGCTGGAGGAAGAGGCCAAGACAGCAGCAGAAGAGGAAGCAGGAGGAGCCTGAGACCTTTCTTGGGTTTTGAGATGCTTACTCCACTGCAGCTCGTGCTTTGCATGTAGATGCCTGGTCATGCAGGTTGTGCTCAGGTTTAGCACGTTTATGCCTCACTTCAGGTTCTGATTGCACAGCTTGCAAACCACTCGTGTCTTGTCGTCAGCACATTGTCTAAAGAACTGCCACGCCAGGGAACTCCTTGGAGCTAGCTTTGGTGTGCTCGGCCCCTGGGTGCGGTGGGCAGTAGCAGGCGCACTGTCTAGGTGACGGCCGCTACTGTTTTGCACCCTGCTCCCTCTTATGCTGCGCTGGTGCCTCTTTACGACCACCGCCTCTTCCTCCAAACTGGACACGTCACTCACATGACCTTGATTCCATGTGGGGTCTAGGACCTCATCATTCTCCACACAATCTTCCACCCACTCCTCAACCCTGCCCTCCTTGCCGGTCTGCACACTGCCAAAAGCCACAGCAGTTGGCACCTGTGTTTCGTCATCATCAGAGATGTGCTGCGGTGGTCCTCGCATGTCCACATCCTGACACATAAGTGGTTGTGCATCAGTGCACTCAATCTCTTCCACTTATGGGGCAAGGCTAGGTTTGATGACCCCACCAGCAGAGTCATCAAAAAGCAAAAGAGACTGCTGCATGACTTGTGGCTGAGACTGCTTGGCTTATTTGCAAGGGAGTGAGGTGAAAGACAGATGGCTATGGGCTGCAGGTGTCAACTCTGAGCTTTCAGCAGGGGACCGGATGGGAGACAATGTGAAGGAACTGGAGGCACTGTCAGCCACCAAATTTACTATCGCCTGTACTTGTTCTGGCCTCACCATTCTAAGAGCGGCATTCAGGCTTACCAAATAACGCTGACGGTTCTGTTGCATACTAGCACCTGAGGAAGGTGTTTTACTTGTGCGTGTAGCTAGCACAGATCGACCACATCCCCTACTTGCAACAGTAGCTCCAGCAGCACCACGACCAGGGCCACGTCCCTTTTTTGACGCTCTCCTAATTTTTTGCGGTCACTCACCAAATTAACAAATTTATGTCAGGCGACAATATAACCGGCAATTGTCAACAATTTTTATTTGTATTTTTTTTATTTTTTATGTTTATTGGACTGCAAGAAATGCACCGCAAGACATAAATGTACTATTTAGCACCCAAAACAATTCAAATTTTTCAAAGTGCGATGTAAGCACAGTATTGGACTGTTCTATTTGACTCTCAGATATGAAGAGCACCGCAAGACGCAAATGTACTATTTAGCACCCAAAACAATTAGAATTTTTCAAAGTGCACTGTAACCACAGTATTTCACTGTTCTATTTGACTCTCAGATATGAAGTGTACCGCAAGACGCAAATGTACTATTTAGCACCCAAAACAATTAGAATTTTTCAAAGTGCGCTGTAAGCACAGTATTGGACTGTTCTATTTTACTCTCAGATATAAGTGCACCGCAAGATGCAAATGTACTATTAAGCACCCAAAACAATTAGAATTTTTTAAAGCGCACTGTAACCACAGTATTTCACTGTTCTATTTGACTCTCAGATATGAAGTGCACCGCAAGACGCAAATGTACTATTTAGCACCCAAAACAATTAGAATTTTTCAAAGTGCACTGTAACCACAGTATTTCACTGTTCTATTTGACTCTCAGATATGAAGTGCACCGCAAGATGCAAATGTACTATTTAGTACCCAAAACAATTAGAATTTTTCAAAGTGCACTGTAACCACAGTATTTCACTGTTCTATTTGACTCTCAGATATGAAGTGCACCGCAAGATGCAAATGTACTATTTAGCACCCAAAACAATTCGAATTTTTCAAAGTTCGCTATAAGCACAGTATTGGACTGTTCTATTTGACTCTCAGATAAAAGGCAACGCAAGATGCAAATGTACTATTTAGCACCCAAAACAATTAGAATTTTTCAAAGTGCACTGTAACCACAGTATTTCACTGTTCTATTTGACTCTCAGATATGAAGTGCACCGCAAGACGCAAATGTACTATTTAGCACCCAAAACAATTAGAATTTTTCAAAGTGCTCTGTAAGAACAGTATTGGTTTGTTCTATTTGACTCTCAGATATGAAGTGCAGGACGCAAATGTAATATTTAACACCAACAAATTGCAGTATTTAAAAATGACTAGATGTTGCACACTGAGCTAACAGAACAGGATTAAAGTCATGTGCCTGTACACAGGGTACAAATATGTAGTATAGCACCCACTAAAATAATCACTGTAATTTGAATAATTGCTGTAGTTTGAATAATCGCTGTAGTTTGCAGATTCAACACCAGAATTTTTTTTAATCTGTCCCTCACAGCTGCAGCATCCTCTCCCTACACTAAGAAGAGCTGATGTGATGTGCGTGTACGTGACTCCTGCTCATATATAGAGGCTGGGTCACATGCTGCACTGGCCAATCACAGCCATGACATTAGTAGGCATGGCTGTGATGGCTTCTAAGGGCAAACGAGTCAAACGCTTGTTGATTGGCTGCCCTGCAGCCTTTCAAAATGCTCCATTGATACGCTGAACCCCGAACTCCAACCCGAACATATAGTGAAATGTCCGTGTTCGGGTCCGGGGTCCAAAAACCGTAATGTTCGGTATGAACCCAAACAGTGCGGTTCAGGTTCGCTCAACACTACTGAAGATGCCTGAGACAAGACTCTGACACCGGACCAAGGCGTCAGGCAGGACTCTCTTACCAGCGAGTCGAGGGACGGAGGTCTCCCCGATAGAGCCGCCGTTGAGATGAATGAAGTTAAAGCCTGAGATAAGTAATTCTTTAACTGTGAATCAGTAAAGTGTAAAGATCTTATCAAGGACTGTCTCGTTAAACTGGCCTAAAAAAATCAATCTATGCCTCCTCAGTTTATGTATCCATAACCCAATGTGCTTCTGTGGAGGATCCCAAATTAATGGCTATATAAAACTGTCTGAAGTCAGTTAAGTCTAGCAGTATATAACGTCCTTTACAAAACAACAAAAGCAGTTCCCAAAAGGAATCTACCTCAAAAAAAAACTAAGACTTGTATATATATACTTTTGAAGCCTAATTGACATAAGGGAACTCATAAAGAACCTGCCCAAAAACCTCATTTTGCTCTGGGAAATTTGCAGCATAAATGGCTAGCTCAAGGTATCAGCTTAAGACTGATATTGCTGTCTCTAGCTGAAGTCCCCAATAGCTGAAGGGAAATTCTTTGTTTAATAAAGATCTGAAGCCAATCAAACCAAAAAGAGTACTTGATCTCTACATAATTGAATTTAAGCTATACATTATCAGCTGCTGAAACTATACAAATAAGGGAGCCAGTTTTGAAAAGGTTTAACCTTAATTTCGATATGGTCTCCTGCAGCATGTAATGCAAATCTATATGATGGTATGAAGTTTGAAAAGTTTGACTGTTTTGAAAAAATGTGCTTTAAGCTCACTTTCCACAATAATAAATCTGTAGGAACACCAGCAGCTTAACTGGGCCAAAACAGTTTTTTTTTTTTTTAATTAATAATAAATAAATACATTCTCGGCCCAAAAGGGAGCCAATCTTTGAATCTCTCTAAGGTCTAATAATATCTGATCATATGCCTGTAAAATTGGTTTAGACTCTTGAAGCTCACGTTTTAATTTCCTCAAAGATAAAATTAAGGCTTAAATGCTGCAGATATTGGACTTTTTGAGTAAATTGCCTTTTAACCCCTTAACGCATATAGACGTATATATACGTCCTCAGTATTCATGTAGCGTTGCGCTCCTTAGCGCAATGCTTCATGTCTGCAGCTATTCTCAGAGGCTGCTTCGGATCCGAATCAGCATCTGAGAATGCTTTGCCCCCCATCCACGCGCATACGATCACCGCAAATGCACATAGGCAGGGATCAGCTTTCACTGATGCAAAGTGTTGCAATGATGCCTTGATCAAGGCATAATGTTACACCTTCTGTGCCCCCCTGGGCACCGCGATGGTGGGTGCTGTATTGGAGGAGCAATACAGCGTACCCAGCAGAGAGCAGCGGAAGAGAGAAAAAAATATCTTCCGTCGCTCTGAAACCATTGCTTAATTGCCCCTAGAGGCAGTCAGCAATATTACAGTAAGAGGGAAAAAAATAATTAAATAAATAACTAAAATAAATAAATAAAAAAAGCTAACCCGTGACCTACTAAACCTAGATCTAGGGTTAGGGTCATAATTAGGGTTATAATTAGGGTAACAGGGGGGTTCGGGTGAGTACAAGGGTTAGATTAAGGGGTGGGGTAGATTTAGGGTAATTTTAAGGTTGAGGTAAATTTAGGGTTGGGGTTAAAAGGTTACTGTAGAAGAAAATGGTTAGAAAACCAAAAAACACTAATATTGTTTATTGCCCTTTTACGTGAAATAAAACATAGACAACCATGGAAACATTGGTATTTCTAAGCTCAGGACAATCATTAGAAATATATAGATGGGGTATTTTTTACCATTTGTAATAGTTTACAAAAAAAGGTCAAAGTAAGGAAAAGTGTTTTGGAATAGTAAATTATATCATATAATAAAAATAATAGTGTCAAATGAAATCCCTATCCGTCCTTTAAAAAATGATATATAATTTGTGTGGGTGGACTGAACATAAAGGAATAAATTCACAGTCAGTGAACATATGACAAAAATTGGAATTCTGGTACATCAAATGCAGCATAGCACTCCGTAACTAAGGGGTTAAAGCCCTCTGTCACGAAGTGAATTCTGACAGCCTGCCTGACTGGGGGGGCCTGGCAGCCAGAAGACTCCCTGTGGACTATGGAGCCTGTCTGTCAATATATTAGTTTGAGGATACACACTTTGAGGGCGCCAGTGGACCCATGTTTTCAACTGGATTTCAAATACAGGCTCATTCAGGATGTGAGACAAGATGTGTACTCTAGAATTCAAGCCTTTGTCCCATTCTCTGTGTTTTCCCCAGGTTAAGATTGTATCCTATCCTGTAAACCCCTGTAATTATGTCACCTTACCCATTGTCTTCATGTAAGTAATTCAGTGTCCTGTTGTACAGTGATGTCCAATTAGCAAGTTACTTTAATTGAGTGCACTCTGTATTTATCTGTACTTGACACCTTTGTATCCTGAAAGGTGTGAGGCAGGATTTCCCCATTGTATGTCCTTCTGTTAAACTGATTAAATTGTGTTCATTATGTGTCTTACTGTGTGTATTGTAATTAGGTTTACTCATGGTAATTCCTATCTGGTTTGCAGCCTGGAAGTATAATGTATTACTAGCCCCAGTTAGTTGGAGAACTATGCTTAGTTCCATCCCCCCATTGTATACTAATGTCTGTGATGTCATGTTTATGTGTAAATAAGTCTGTGCTGTTGCACAAATAAAAAGAGTTGTTCTTCTTGCTGTACCTAACTGCTAGATGTCCTGTCTATTTGGGTAAAAAGAGCAAGGGTCCAGGAAAGACTTGCTGGGTGAATGCTGAGCTGGAATCGGGGGCTGTAAAAACGGAGGTAGAATTGGCAACCTAATCTGCTGTGTGGCAATTAAGTGTTCTAATACAGTGAGTCCAGAGCATACAAGGAGGAAGAAGAATTGAAACACAAAATAATATAAGGGAAAAAATAAATAAAATAAACATAGAAGGAAAGGAAAGAGGCTAAATGAAGGAAATAATGCCTTCTAAAAAAGGAGAAAATAAATCCACAAAGAAGAAAGGTGATAAATTGCTTGGGAAGAAACAAATCCAGCGAACTACAGGCCAATTTCTTTAATCAGTTCAGATATAAAACTATATTCAGCAGCATTAGAAAATTGAGTAAAACAAGTTATTCCAACTTTCATTCATCAGGATCAAGTCAGATTTGTACAGGGACGTTCAGCGGGCAGCTCTACAAGAAGATTGATCAACATTATTGGCTTGGTGGGTGTGGAGGGGACTCCCCAGGTGGCCCTGTCACTTGATGCCGAAATGGCATTTGACAGGGTCAGTTGGGGGTTCATGAGCTGTACTCTCGATAGGTTTGGATTGATAGGTCCTATAAAATCAGCTATAATGGCAGTGTATTGTGGTCCGACAGTAGGTCCTGGCATCTCTGCAGATTGGTTTACGATAAAAAAGGGCACAAGGCAGGGATGTCCCCTAGCTCCAATACTGTATATTTTGACACTTGAGCCATTGGCTGCAAGAATAAGAGATAATGACAGTATCAAAGGCATAAAACTTGATGAGAGCGAATACAAGATAGGTCTATATGCTGATGACATTATACTCACATTAACAGATTCCCCATTGGTTGCCCTAATGAAAGAATTAAAAACATAAGGAAAACTCTCAAATTATAAAATGAACATGGGTAAATCACAAATTATGCCAATTAATATGGACAAAAAAATGATAGATAGCTTGTCCCGAGATTTCCTTTTTGCATGGTTGCCAATGGGCTTCAAATATTTTGGTGTTTTTATATATCCAAATATTGGGGACATTATGTCCAAAAATTTAAAAAACCTGTAAAAATATTAGAGTGGGAAATTATTAAACGATTGGAAAAACATTGGTATTTCCTGTTTGGCAGGGTAAACGGTATTAAATCATACTTATTACCAAAATGGTTCTATGTCTTAAGAATGGTTCCACTACCAGTTTCATGATCCCAATTAAAAAAGGTCCAAAAAAAAATTCCAAGTTTGAAAACCAAAAAGTGCTCCTCTCAAATGTGGCCATTTAACCCCCAAACAAGCTGTCAAACCTATGCATGGGTGGTATCCCTGTCCTCAGGAGATGTTGCTAAACACATATTGAGGTGTTATTTGGCAGTACACCTTCAGATTTTCAGGAAATGTTTACCTGAATTGCAATCTGTGTGAAAAATCCCCATTTTTTTTGCTACACATTTTGTCAAAGGTTGGTGGTAAAATGGCTACATGAAAAGTGTCAAAATACCCCACGTTAAATGCCCTGAGTTGTATAGTTTTGAAAAATATGTACATGTGGGGGGTCATTCATGGATTTAGTAGAGATGTCACCATCACTAATTTTGAAATAGCTTTGCATTTCTTATAGTTTTTTCCCTGTAACTTGAATAAAAAGGCACAAAAACATAAAACATGGGCTATTTCTGAACTCAGGACAAATATTAGAAACTACTTAGCAGTGTTTTTTGTTGTCTTTTATAGATGATTAACGATTTTTCAAATAAAAGTCAGGAAAAAAATGTATTTTTTCAATTTTTTAATATATAAAATGATATGCTATTATCAAAATAATGGTATCAAAAGAAAGCCCTTATTATGCCGATAAAAACACTACACACACTGTGTACAACAAATGAGAGAGAAAGAAATTACAACAAACCACAAACACCGCAGAAATGTTAAAATAGCCCATGTCACTAAGCATCAGACAACCATGTCTGTTCAGAAACATGCTGCCTTTAGCAGAACTAGTTGTGCCACAATTCCAATCTATATCTGGGTTATAATCTCCCATGATTAAAACGTCATTCAGATTTGCAGCCTTTTCAGTTTGTAATAAAAGCTGATCTTCTCCATCAATGCTAATATTTGGTGGCTTGTAGCATACACCTACAAGTAATGTGCAACTCTTTTTAGTGACTATGCTAATCTCCACCCAAAGTGTCTCCACCTCAGTTCCAGTTACATCATGCACACCTTCTTTAATACTGGGCATTAATTTAGGATTTACATATAGACAAATCCCTCCCCCTTTTCTATTTCTTCTGTCCTTTCTAAAAAGTGAGTAGTCTTGTAAATTACCTGACCAGTCATCGGTCCCATCCCACCATTTTTCTGTGATTCCGATTCAATCATACTATTGAACACTTACCAGTATCTCCAGCTTTTTTTGTTTGTCAAGCTTCTTGCATTTGCTAAAAGACATTTACAATTACTACCCATTTTCTTTTTAGTTGACAAACACTTAAAGCCATCAGGTTTAATTGTATGTACCTCCCTATGATCTATGTTAGCCCCACCACTGCTTTTCTCCTCCTTTCCCATAGCTAGATCCACCTTCCAATCTACTCTAGCTACCATTGCTTCATTTTGATCTTGACCCTCCCCCAGAGCCTAATTTAAAGGCTCATCTAACCCTCTAGTAATCTTCTCCACTAATACTGCTGCCCCCTCATCATTGATGTACAGCCCATCCCATCCATAGAGTCTGTAGCCGACTGCAAAGTCTGCCCAGTGCTCCAAGAACCCAGATCCCTATTGCTTGCACCACCTTCGCAGCCACACATTAATCTCCCTAAGCTCCCACTCTCTCCCTGATGTATTGCATGGTACTGGTAATATTTCAGAGAATATTACCATGGAGGTCCTTTCCTTCAGCTTATTTCCTAGTTCCCTAAAATCATTTTTAAGGACCCCCTACCTACCATTAACTATGTCATTAGTACCAATGTGTACTAATACTGCTGGATCATGCCCAGCCCCTCCAAACAATCTGCCTACCCATTCCGCAACATGCCAAACCCGAGCACCTGGGAGACAATATACAGTTAGGCATTCATGGTCCTGGCGACAGATTACCCTATCTACCTTCCTAATAATAGAATCCTCTACCACCACTAACTGTCTAGCCTTCCTAGCATCCTGGCTCCCAACTGTGCTGGGGTCAGCCTGCCCCAGAAATGCCTCTTCTGAGCTAATCTCCACAGCACCCTCACACAAGCTGGCAAACATATTGGGGTGAACTAGCCCAAAACAAGCCTCCCTAGCTCTCCGATCCCTACTTCCCCTTACACAGCAAACCCAGCTCTCTGCCCTAGAAAACTCTTCTCCTCCATCATCACCCTCCTCTACACTGGCCCCAGCCAATGCCTGCTCTGTGAGCAGTAAATTCCACTCCATGTTGTTCATGTCCCTCAGTGTTGCCAGTTGCCTCTTTAGATCTAGTATTATATTCTCTAAAGCAGCAACATGCTCACATCTGCATGAGCGGTATGGACCTCACATTGCACCGCATTTTTGAAATACTGCAATCCTTTATCTGCATCTCAGGTATGTTTAAAGCCTCCAAGAAGTCGGGAAGCTGATGGTGGTTTCTGAGGTTCCTCACGATATTCCCCTGGTGGTAGATTAAATGGATGACCTTATTAGTAGGTCAAGTTTCTTAGTTGTAGTTCTGTAGTCAGTGGTCGAAGAACCGTCTGATCTGTAGTGTAAGGTCAGATAAGTCCTGTATATGGAAATGGTGGTTCTCTCAAAGACTATATTGTCTGCATACCTTACTTTTCTCATGATTTATTAGTTTACTTGTAACTAGACCAGATAGCATATAACATCTTGTGGTTGCCTGTCTAGGGGTCAACCAAGATTTAGGTATTTTCTGGCTGCTCCAATAGGTATTAAGGAGACAGGTCAAGATATAGATTTTTTTTTTTTCTGTTGACAGAGCTGGTTTGGGCAGACCCCTGATCCCAATGTTGTGTCTCTATCCTCAGTTATGCAAGTCTTCTAGTCTATATTCAGCCAGGTAGAGGGATTGTTGTGTCGAGGTCCGTGACAGTTGGGTAAACTTCTGTTCTGTCAAATCCTCTTGTTTGGACAACTTTGGAGATTTCCTCTTGAATAGTTTGCTTAATTTCCATGATTAGTTTCCCAAAATCATCGATCCAGGTCGCCAAGGAAAGAATTTGGTGTCCCAAGGTTGAGGGTGGTTGAGGGTGGTGTATCTGGAGGGCGTTGGTGTTGTGCCAGCTCACCACCACCATCCTCCATAGAATTCAAGCTGACAGGAGAGACCTCATAGACTACATAGCTGACATGCGGTAGAGATGAGAAATCCGCAGAGATCCCAAAAATGTCTCTGATGAAACTTTACCCCTATCTCCTGGAGTTTGGGTGTCAGGAGGGGCGGTTTATGTTCCTGCCATGGTAGGATGTGATTGTGGATCACTCTTAAGAACTTGGGAAAGCAGCGGAGCTCAAACACTATGCGTCCATCTTCTTCAATGACTAGCCACAGCCCCCAATAGTTGCATATGTTTCTACACATATATTAAAACTTTGTTACTGTGTTTTCAGGTCTCAGTTGTTCCTGTAGTATCTATCTACCTGCTAAAATATAGTCTAAATTCCTGCTAGATCAACTAAGCAGTTTAACCATATTTATTGTGACCATGTAATGGAGTTTTTTTGTGCCCTATTCATAACTATATACATACATACATACATTTTCATCTTGGTTCTTTCTAATAAATATACTAACACCAAAACAAACCGAACTAAAACATTGCTAAGTGATGCAATTTAATTAAAAATAATAATAAGGGTGACTCAAATACATAGAAGCAAAACAAAATGAGCAAAAGTCTTAAAAAGAGCACAAAATAGATACAAAGCAATCATAGTGTGGTATTTAAATATAAAACAGTAGGGTGGGATGTCGTATTAAGAATTCATAAAATTATCCCCTTTGTTCATGGATCTTCAGCAAAGGATAGGTCGCTGGAAGGGCTTGAATTTGTCTTGGATGGGGAGGATGAATTCTATCAAATCATATATTTGACCTAAATGGATTTATCTTTGAGAATGATCCCTGTCCATATTTCTGCTACTCACTGCAATCAGTTTCAAAGCATTGTGAGTAATTTATTTGGGGAGATAAAAATCCAGGGATTGCCAAACAGTGGCTGTACACCTGGAAATGAGGGAGGTCTTGGACTCCCCATTTTGGCTAGATGTGTTGAAGCTGTATTCTCAGAAAATACAACTCCCAGAATCACGTAAAGAAGCCTTGGAAAGGATCCTTTGGCTAAATGGAACTAAGACCCTAAGCCTAACCACTGCTTTTGGCAACAATATACTGCATGGCATGATGTGTAGCTTGCTTACCTTTAAGAGTAAAGCTGGATTATCAAATAAGATTGTTAAATCCACTACAGTCAATGTTGGAATCGACTTAATTGTAGATATTTACTTTAGTGATGGCTTTAAATATATTAATTTGACCTTTGCTCAGTTAATGCAAGGTAAGAAGATTAAGTCATTAAAACATGTAATGGAGGAATTTGTGGAGGGAGATTTTCCTTGTTCTATCTGCTCTTCTTAAATGTAATCTTCCTATGTGTATAGAAAATTCCATTTTACATGGTAATTTGCATAGTCTGCAGAGTGAGGCTAAGAAACTGTCCGTCCAACTCTTCCTGGCAATGAAATTATGTATAACACATAATTGGAAAACAACTGGAACCTATAGGGTGGGGTAACGTGAGAGATATTATGAGCCACTTTGGGGAGACTGAAAGGGGATACTTTAAATTTAATAACAAAATGTCGGCATACTATGAAATCTGGGAACAATGGTGGGATCGGTTTCACCTGTAGGCAGTTTGAAAGAGAACTATCCGCCCCAAGGGGCCCCATTGGACACATCCCAAGTGCAGTCTGAGACATAGGGTAGCTAGTAGGGAGGTAGTTACCTTGGAGTTACAAGTGGTGGACTCCGTCTTTGGCAAGATATTTGTAATTTGTCTAATGTGTGTTTGTAAATTTTTGATTGTATTTTTCTCCTTTTGTCTGTGTGAGAGCTCACTATGGGCCCTGCTGTTCTGGAGTTGGGGGCATAGTCGCTGTCTAATCTTTATACCTTAGATACCTGCCAAGGGCTATCTGCTACCAACAGGATTGTCTTAACGCTATTCCTGGAAGCATTTGGGGTTAACATTGTGTAGCATAGGAGCTAGAAGCAGCCGTCTTATGTTGTGAAATAGGGATCATATAGAATAACTGAATTTAAAAAAAAAATCTTTTTTAGTGGGCACTGTGCCATTGTTGCTATTTTGTTTTATTTCAGATTGTGAAGATTGAAGTTTCATTCAAAGAACTCGTCACAGGCTCGTTATCCATTTACTTTTGCAAGTGCGTAATATGAATTCCCACCTTACTGTTTAACTAAAATTAAAAAAAATATTAAGGGACATGTAAAGTGTCAGGAGTTTTATTTTTAAAAAAGCACAATTGCTGTTTGTTATGTATAAAACGCTTATTGCACTTTTTCATTACTCAGAATCTTTGCAGCGCGGGAGAGAAAGACCTCCTTCAAACTGCACTTTTCAGCACTATACATAGGCAGTGCAGGCGCAACAAGCGCCAACACAACGAGTGCCGACACAACCTAAATCTATGCATTTGGCATAGATAACGCAGACTCCTGTGAGCCTGCTTTATTACTTTGAAATACCCGCCTATTGCACCAGTATTTGGTGCAATCTGAGTGTGCACCGTGTTATACATGCCCTCCCCCATAATGTCTATATTTTTCAGTTACTTTGGATAAGCATTTTGTAAGTGTGGCGAAAGGAAGAGTTTTGTTTAAATCCAATAGTCCAAGTTAGCTCCATTTGTGAGTTTCTGCATTACTAATGGCCTGCTGTTTTGAGATGGCTCCAGGGTGTCTCAGGATGTATCCCAGAGACAATAGGACAATGGGCTATAGCCTGAGACATCCTGGCAAGTTATGGATTAAAGGTAATTAGTTTAAGAGTTCAAGGGAGGGGATCTTGATTGGGGTCAGGAAGGTTATCAGTCAGGGCTATTTCAATGTAATTATAATGCTAATGTTTGTTTTCATTGGGAGCTTGATACTGTATTTGGTGTGCTGGGGGAAGCTGGGTTGGGATTATACTGTAATCCATTTATCTCTCCAGATGTGGGGAGGAGTTCTGGCAGAGCATAAAAATAATGATTTGAAAGCTGAATAAACACACTGATTTTACCCCTTCATGAAGTCTCGGCTCATGTTTGGGGAACTGGGATTTTATATTCACTTTGCATCGTATTTCGGCTGTTTATTCGGGAGTAAGCTGCACAGGGCTCATTTATTATATATGGGTTCCTTTACACTGGTGGCAGCGGTGGGATTTCTCCCGAATGGATGTATTTCATTTAACCGAAACGGAAGTGAATGGCGCATAGATACGAACGGCTGAAACGAACAACACTTAAAGAACTGCTGGAAGCTCGAGGCATAGTGGCAAGCAACAAGACGAAAGCCACGATAATAGCCGAGGAGACCAGAGAAAGATCACCACAAATGGATATACTGTCACTACCAGGATCATCTGTGGGGCGGCCACGTAAGATAAATTATGCTGCTTTTAAAAATTTTATAGAAAGCGAAATGGATATTGATAATTATCTGCAGGACTTTGAAAGACAGTGTGTATTAGAAGATGTGGATAAAACTAATTGGCCTGCAATACTGAGCAGCAAGCTATCAGGCAGAGCAGCAGAAGCCTTTAGAGCGGTACCTGATGTGGACATGCAAAATTATGAAAAAGTGAAGGAGATTTTGTTAGCCCGTTATGCAGTTACACCGGAGGCACACAGTAGAAAATTCCCGTCGCTCCGCAAGCAGGGCAAAGACTCTTACACAGAGTGGGCATTCCTCATGCACCGCGCTGCCAGTAACTGGATGCAGGGATGCCAGGCGACTACACTGGAGGATGCATTACAACTGTTATTATTGGAGCAGTTTTTTGACCACACTCCTACAGATACCAGGGATTGGGTCAGAGACAGAAAGCCGCTGTCAGTAGAAGAGGCAGCACGTCTAGCAGACGAATTTCATGAGAGCAGACGGATAGATCACAACTGTGGAGCTTCAGGATTTCGACCGCGGTATCACGCTCAAGCTCCAGCACCGCAACCGAAACCAGTACCACCGGTGAGTCAACCTACTTCCACTGGGGTTCAGAAAACTGCACCGATGTGTTTTGGGTGTAAGCAGGTGGGACACATAAAACCTAATTGTCCACACCGTAATACTGATCGATGGGGGCGAGCACCAGCCCCACCAACGAGAGCAGCTGCTCATTGTGTACAAGAAGATTACAACTATTCTACGCAAGGGGGTGACCACACTAATTCAGAGAATTGGTCCATGCTACACGAGGTCAACCCAGTTCAAGCAGCAGATGACAATCGGCGCACCATCGACAGACCGTGCGACTTAATGGGCAGGAAGCCAGAGGACTGAGAGACAGTGGAGCTACGATAACTCTGGTACAACCACACCGTGTCAAACCATCCCAACATACTGGACGCTCCGTGGCTGTAAGGGTGGCGGGGGGGGCTATTCACAAGTTACCCACTGCCATGGTACACGTTGACTGGGGCACAAGGGCTAAGGCTGTGGAGGTGGGCATCATGCCAGAGTTACCGGCGGAGGTTTTGCTGGGAAACGATTTGGGGTGCTTGACTTCTCAATTTATACAGCCGACTACAGCAGGAGCGCTCCCAGTCACAACCAGACAACAGTCACGAGCTATGGACACCTCACACTCCACGGATGACCCGGTAGGCACTAATAATGCTTCTGTAGATTCTAGTCCTAACAGGTATTGGGGCACTCCCACCGACTTTGGGCAGGCTCAGAGGGAGGATAGCATTTTAAGGGGGTACAGGAGGGAGGCAGATAAACCCCAGGGAGACGTAGGACAGGAAAGGTTCCAGTGGGAAAAAGGTTTGCTATATCGGATAACAGAGGGGGCGGGAGGAGGAACCCGACAGGTGATGAAAAAACAGTTAGTGGTACCCCGCAAATATAGGGCAGAGTTATTACGGATTAGCCACGATATACCCTTAGCAGGACATCTAGGGATTAAGAAAACCCGAGATAGGTTGACTCAGACATTTTTTTGGCCAGGTGCTACCCAAGATTTACAAAATTATTGTAGAACCTGTGATGTATGCCAAAAAGTAGGAAAGAGGGGTGACCACCCCCGAGCGAAATTAAGACCTCTTCCCATAATAGAGGAACCTTTTTTCAGAGTGGCAGTGGATTTGGTAGGACCCCTTAGTAAGCCTAGTCCATCGGGTAAGAAATATATTCTTACGGTGGTGGACTATGCTACACGCTACCCGGAAGCTATAGCCTTACCTAATATCACTGCTGAAACCGTAGCTGAAGCTCTCATCAAAGTATTTACTCGAGTTGGGTTCCCTAGGGAAATAGTATCCGACCAAGGGACCCAATTCACAGCGGTAGTTACTCAGCAGCTCTGGCAGAGCTGCGGAGTAAAACCCATACTGAGTTCTCCCTATCATCCCCAGACGAACGGGCTCTGCGAACGTTTTAATGGCACTCTAAAACAGATGCTAATCACGTTCACAGAGACCTGGCGGAACTGGGAAAAGTTCCTTCCCCACCTGCTGTTCGCATACCGGGAGGTACCCCAGGCATCCACCGGATTCTCTCCTTTCGAACTGTTATATGGAAGGAGAGTCCGAGGACCCCTGGACCTGGTCCGCGAGCACTGGGAAGGGGATATGGGAGAATCAGGCACGCCGATAGTACCATTTGTTTTAGAGTTGAGAGACCGACTGCAGGCGCTTACTCAATCGGTAAGGGAAAACATGCAGGCGGCTCAACAACGTCAGAAACACTGGTACGATAGGAGAGCTAGAGATCGTATTCTAGAGATAGATCAAAAAGTGTTAGTCCTCAAACCGACCAAAACAGATAAGTTACAGGCCTCTTGGCAAGGGCCCTACAAAATAGTAGCCAGGGTTAGCGACACTACGTACATAGTAACAGATTGTAACAATGAAAGGATCCGCAGGTCCTTTCATGTTAATATGTTGAAACCCTACTTTGAGAGGCCAGAGGAAGTCTCTGCAGTATGCGCTCCGGCGCTTGAAGATAGTGAGGGTATTCCCTTGCCCAACTTGCTCCACAAAGAACCCACCGGGGTGGAGCAGGTTGGACTAGGACCGGAGTTGAAACCAGAGGAAAGGGCACAGGCTACTCAGCTGTTACGGGAATTTCGGGATATGTTTTCTGCTCTCCCGGGCTACACGACGCTGGCAGTCCACCGGGTGGAGACCCCAGGTCAGGTACCTTTGAGAAAGCAACCATACAGAATTCCTGAGGCAGTTAGAGATAGCATGTTAAAAGAGATTCAGGAGATGCTGGATCTAAGGGTTATAGAACCCTCGCAGAGCCCTTGGGCCTCCCCAGTGGTATTAGTACCAAAGAAAGATGGTACCACGCGGTTTTGTGTGGATTACCGCAGGCTTAATGACCGTACGGTCACGGATGCCTACCCCATGCCCAGGGTAGATGAGTTATTAGACCGTATGGCCGGGGGTAATTACTTGACCACTATTGACCTGTGCAAGGGGTATTGGCAAATCCCCTTGGAGCCTGATGCTATTCCTAAGTCTGCATTCGTCACCCCATTTGGCTTGTACCAATTTAAGGTCATGCCATTTGGGATGAAGAATGCCCCAGCTACTTTTCAAAGGATGGCAGACCGGCTCTTAGAGGGATTTCAGGGCTTCGCCTGTGCTTATCTAGATGACATAGCCATTTACAGCAGCACTTGGGAGGCCTACCTGGAGCACATTTCTGTAGTACTCAAGCGAATTCAAGATGCAGGATTAACCTTGAAACCAGAAAAATGTCATGTAGGCATGGCCGAGGTCCAATACCTAGGCCATAGGGTAGGGTCAGGCAAGCAGAGGCCTGAGCCAGCTAAAATTGAGGCTATCACGCAGTGGCCCCAACCACGCACCAAGACACAGGTTATGGCCTTTCTGGGAACAGCTGGCTATTATAGGAAATTTGTGTCAGATTATAGCGCCACAGCCTAACCCCTTACAGATCTTACCAAAAAGTCGTTACCTAGGCAAGTAGTATGGTCTCAAGAGTGTGAGGAGGCCTTCCAGAAACTCAAGCTTGCGTTAAGTAAAACCCCTGTATTGGCGGCACCTGACCACACTAAAAGATTCCTCGTTCACACAGATGCCTCAATGTTCGGACTGGGAGCCGTGTTAAGTCAAGTGGGGGACGATGGCCTGGAGCATCCGGTAGCATATCTGAGCCGAAAACTTATACCCAGAGAGGTCAGTTATGCCACCGTTGAGAAAGAGTGTTTGGCATTAGTCTGGGCCCTGAAGAAATTACAGCCTTATTTATATGGACAATCTTTCACGGTTATGACGGATCATAACCCCCTCATCTGGCTCAACAGAGTAGCCGGAGATAACCCCAGACTGCTAAGATGGAGCTTGGCACTGCAACCCTATAATTTTACAATGCAGTACCGGCCAGGGAAGCAGAATGCCAACGCAGATGGGTTATCCCGGCAAACAGAACTGGAAAAACAAAGTTTAACAGCGGACATCCCCAAGCCAACCCGTTAGGGTCTAGGCGGGTATGCCGTCCCATGGAACTAAGGGGGAGCTATGTGGCGAAAGGAAGATTTTTGTTTAAATCCAATAGTTTTATATACCAAGTTAGCTCCATTTGTGAGTTTCTGCATTACTAATGGCCTGCTGTTTTGAGATGGCTCCAGGATGTCTCAGGATGTATCCCAGAGACAATAGGACAATGGGCTATAGCCTGAGACATCCTGGCAAGTTATGGATTAAAGGTAATTAGTTTAAGAGTTCAAGGGAGGGGATCTTGATTGGGGTCAGGAAGGTTATCAGTCAGGGCTATTTCAATGTAATTATAATGCTAATGTTTGTTTTCATTGGGAGCTTGATACTGTATTTGGTGTGCTGGGGGAAGCTGGGTTGGGATTATACTGTAATCCATTTATCTCTCCAGAAGTGGGGAGGAGTTCTGGCAGAGCATAAAAATAATGATTTGAAAGCTGAATAAACACACTGATTTTACCCCTTCATGAAGTCTCGGCTCATGTTTGGGGAACTGGGATTTTATATTCACTTTGCATCGTATTTCGGCTGTTTATTCGGGAGTAAGCTGCACAGGGCTCATTTATTACTTTACAGTAAGCATTTTATAAAATGTTTTAAAAGTTTTTACTGAGCGCGGAACGATGACGTAACAACGTGCATCGCGGGGTTTGCTGGTGCCTTGATGACTGTAACCCTGGATCAAGCCTGAGCAGTGCTGCTGCTGATAGACGACTGAAGGTCCTGCTAACAGTCCCTGATAACAGCTACTGAAAAACAATTTCAACCCCCCTGGTCTCCCTCCTAAGCATGATTTGAATGTTTTGAAGAAAAAAAAAAGCCAAGGCTTGTATATCTATCCAGAGCCCGCTGAGGACGCACTGGAAAGGTCAGAGAAACACTGAATTACTACTCGCCAGCTTGATCTGCACACTGAACTGCATGGTGCAGAAAATAGTGGACGGAGACAACAAGCTGTGGAGGTGGAGAATCTGGGTGCCGATCCTCTTACAGGATAAAGCCTGATATCGTTCCAGGTCCCGTGAGTTCACAACTGTCAAAATGTATTCATTATAACAATAACGAACTGTGTTCATTATAGCCAGATTTAAGACTGGTTTGGCTGTGTGAATGAACCTGCAGTTATTTACAACTAGATAGCCAGATAAAGTGAAAAACTGACAAGGGAAGGAAGTGGCCAGGGGGAAAACCTGTGTGAAAAGACTTCAAATGCTATGTACTGTTAACAGTGAAGAGATTGAAATTCCATTGAGAACTTTTAAAAACCTGCCACGTGGTGGTGTTAGGGCCACAAGATGAGCTGAACTGAGCCTCTCGAACTTTCCCCCAGTTTTATCAAAAACTGCCTGGCTGAACACTTAGAAGAAATTAAAAAAGGAACGACAGAGAATAAAACAGGAAATAATCAATATGGGTGAAAGAATAAAAAAAGTTGAAGCCCAAGTTCAAAAATATCTCTGCCCAAATCATCTCTCAAACAGATCTCACAAAAACCATGCAAATAAAAATGGAAAACCTGGAATTGAAAATAGCAGAAATAGAAGACAGGGCGAGAAGAAACAACATAAGAATTAGAGTCAGAATTAGGAGGAAATTAAAAGGGAAGACCTGGAAACATATATAGAAGACCTTTTTAAAAATATGGACTTACATCCCAAAAATTATGTTCACTCAATTGAAAGATGTCACAGAGTGAATAAATCCCCTGGACTACCACAACACCATCCAAGGGACACACTACTGTTTCCACTCTTTCAAATTCAAGCTATAAGTTAAGAAAGCCATCAATGAAAATAAATTGAAAAACAGCAAATTTGAATATCTGAAGATATTCCCAGATCTTTCCATGTATACCAGGAAAGCACGCAAAGATTTATCTAGATCTACTTTCATCTTGAGATCTAAGGGGATCAGATATGCCTGGGGTTTCCCTACAAGAATAAACTTGACATACGAAAGGAAAAGAGAGGTCTTTCTGAACACCCAGAGTCTGGCTAAATGGGTCACAGACCACAAACTGGACATTGGGACAGGAGGAGAAAACTTAAAATTACAATGGAGTAACGACTTGAGGGGGAAGCGGAGGAGGGAGGAGGAGGAGAGGGATTATGGGTGAATACAAAAGAGAGCTACTAAGGGGAAGAGTTGACTGTAGGGATAAAATCCCTGGATGAATATGTTAAAGAGGTATATATATATTTTTTTTTATTATTATTATTTTTTTTTTCCCCCTTGAATAAGAGACAACATTTAGGTAGGGGAAATCAAGAAAGGGAAAAGGGAAGAGGAAAGGATATAAGAGGGAAAAGGGAAATATCTGTAACATGTGTAATTAAGTATAAGATATTATCCTTTCATAACATGTATAATACTATCAACACTAGCACTAATTGTAATTAATAAGCACAAGACACTATCTTCCCATAACACTTATAATAAGTTCACAAAGAACACAATCACTTTTTTTTTTTACAAGATACACTGGTTAGATTAAGAAAGGAAAAAGATAAGTGAAAAGGATTAGAGTGGGAGCAGGAAAATATTTGTAACAATTGTGATTAAGTATAATATATCACTTTTTCACACTATGTATATCATGTTTTTTGTTTCTTTTTCTTAAATTGGAAACAAAGGGAGAGGGGGAGCGGAAGGGAGAGGATAGGGAATAAAAAGGGGTAAAACACTAGACCTAACCGAAACCAATAAGCACAAGACACTTCTTTTCCGATAATACTTATATCAATAAGTTCACAAAGAACACAACCACTTTTTTTTAATTATTACTTTTTTATGGATCACAGAAAACTAGGGTTTGCACTTAGTAATAATCTACGACGTACAGAGGATCACATCCCTACTCAGGGATTTAGTATTGTTATTATTATTATTTTTTTTAAAGATTAAAGTTTAAAGCTTAATAGTTAAAGAAATAATAAAATGTTATAGTGAAACCACAGTATAAGAGACAATCTATTGTCTCTATAGAATAATCCAGCTTAACAGAAAATGAAAAATAATAAGGCTATGATAAAGAAATGTGCGGCTTTATGATAATGATATAATTTGTGAATCTATTTACCTATTTATTGACTTATTTATTATTTAATTACTATTAGTTTTTTCTCTCTTCTTTTTCCCCTCTATTCTTTTTGCCTCGCTCTCCTCCTTCTCCCCTCTTTCCGTTAATTACGGCCCCCCCAGTCCCTCTGGACAAACCGGGACAAATTATGGAATTACGAAGTAATGTATATATATCTCAGTACAATTTAAGAGACTTGTGCTAAAATTTATAAAAAGAGGAAAGAAATGGAACAACACACACAATAGGGGTTATGATAAATCAGGGACCAGCCCCTCGACCAAGTGTTTTTATGGTCAACCTTAAAAGGTATCCACCTCTGAGTTGGAGATTGTACTACCTCCTGAGGAGGGAGTGTTTCCCTCAAATTGGGAATGGGTTTGGGATAAATGTTTGTTTAATTGTAATTTGTTTGTTTTGTGTTCTGTGTGCATGGGAGGAGGCCGGAAGGAGTATGTGAAGGGAGGAACAAATTATGGGTAATCTAAAAATTCTCACAGTCAGCGCTCAGGGTATCAACTCCCCACAAAAGAGACAGATTATACTCAGTTATCTTAGGAAAGAAAGAGCACATACAGTATATGTGCAATACAGGAGACACATTGGAAACAAGGGGATGAGGCTAGGATGAAATCAAATGCATTTCCAATTATGTTGAGTGTGTCACTTAAAGATAAAAAGAAAAGAGGCATAGCAATTCTCTTTGCTAAGGAGATACTCCCCAAAATCTTGTATCAGGATATAGATTCAGAGGGCCGCTATATTTCGATAATTTGTAAAATAGAGACCAAAATTTATACCATTCTTACTGTGTATGTCCCTAATCGGTCCCAGATCAGATATATTCAGAGAATCCTTGCCAAGACAGATAGGATAAAGAGAGGTATGGTCTTGATCCTAGGAGACTTTAATTGTATCCTGGACACCAAACTGGACAGGAGATCCATCGGGGGGAAGACAAAGGACAAAAACCTGATTCATAATGCGAGGAGGTTCAGAGAAGCTGTCCGGGGCTTCCCCCTGCTGGATCCCTGGAGGGTCTTCCATCCTGAACGTGACTACAACTGCTTCTCAAAGACGTATTTGACCTATTCTAGATTGGACATGATCTTGGTTGAGAAATTTATAACAAAAAATGTAAAAAAGATATTTATAAACGAAGTAACCTGGTCACATCATAATCCTGTTATACTGATTCTTGATATGGACCAAGATAGGAGTAGATCTAACTGAAGATTAAATAGCAACATATTGAATAAAAAGCAGAATCTTGACTTAGTAAAGGAAGTTACTGATAATTTTTTTCTATAAATAGGAATAATGAGGTGTCAACACCGATCACCTGGTGCGGCTATAAATGTGTAGTTCATGGACATTTAATTAAAATCGGGTCCCAAATTAAAAATAATAGCCCACCAGCACTAGCAGAATTATATATAATATTGGATAACTTAAAAAAAACAAAATAAACAGGCCCCAGAGAGGTCCATCTCTCAAGAAATTGCTAAAATAGAAGAAAAGATCAACGATCAGTTAATGGAGAACGCAAACAAGGTATTGGAAAGGTTCAAAACTAAATGGTATTATAGAGGCAACACAGTAGACAGGTTAATGACCAGTATGCTTAAAAAACAGAAGGCCAAAAAACAGATCTCTCTAATAAAAACAGGAAACGAGATGTACATGACCACAGAAAAAATTAGCCTGGCATTTAAGACATATTATCAGGCCTTATACAATCTTTCTAATGAGCCTTGTCAGGAAAAAATAGAAAAATATCTTAAAAAGTGTAACCTACCAAGATTAAAAAAAGAAGAGCTTGATGCACGCAATGCCCCATTTACAGAAAAGGAGACAAAAAAAAGTATTGACAGCTTAAAAATTAACAAGTCCCCTGGTCCGGATGGATTTAATAACTGGTTCTATAAAAAGTTAAGAGACAACATAGCAAAAGACCTAACAGTAACATTTAATGTGATTATAAGTGACGGAAAGGCCCCGGAAGAACTTTTACAGGCCAACATAGTAACAATACCCAAGGAAGGGAAGAACCCGGAGCTTGTGACAAATTACCTTCTGATCTCATTGTTGAACAACAATATAAAGATTTATTCAGCAGTAATAGCAGACAGACTAAAATGTTTGTGGTTGTTTCCTTTTCAGCCTCTAGTGGCTGCTATTCTTGCCCATTCTACTCCTGTTGTCATCTGCCTCGCTATCCTCAGCCCTTCCTAATTAAACCTGCAGCTCATGGCAGTCAGTGCCTTTGCATTGCTTTGGTTGCTGCCTAATAGTGCCCTGTGTATTCCATTTCTGATTATCTGTTGCTGACAAGACTAGCCCTTACCTGCTAGCCCTTACCTTGTCTGTTTTGCCACCTGTCCTGTCTTGTTTGCCCATCCTGACTACATTTGTTTGCTGCCAGCCACGATCTTTTGCCTGTCTGACTATTCTTCTGCCTGAGCCACTGTACCTTCGCCTTGATCTAAGTAAGACAAAATTACAAAATCATAGGTCTCCGAGTCAAAGAAGAACAGAGTAAATTAAATCTATATGCAGATGATGTAATAATAACCCTGGAAGATCCTGTAAACTCCATCAGAGCACTCATGTTAGAACTGTTATAACTAAGTGATTTTTCAATTATTATAAATAGTTATAAATATATTATAAATTATATAAAAAGGTCTCAGTATACAAGCTAAATGAATAGAAATCAGTAATAATGGCAAACAATATCACATCAGAAACAAAAATCTACCTGATGAACCAAGAGACTTTTATATGGACCTCAGATTCTATAACATATCTAGGTATTAAAATCTGCCCAAATTCAAAATATATAGCTGAAAAAAAATGTCCTCCCTCTATTAAGAAGCTCCATAAAACAACTCAAATATTGGCAGAAAATGCCTTTTTCATGGTGGGGCCGAATAAATATTGTAAGGTCCTATTGTTCTCAATAAATGGCTGTACCTTTTCCAAATGTTACCCTTGAAGATCTCCAATGGCTGGCTCTCTATGATCCAATCCTCTTTTAGAAATTTTGTCTGGCATGGCAAAAAACCCATATTAAAACTAGAATGCTTAAACCCACACAATGACAACTCAGCTAGAGAGTTCTAGAAAAGAAAGATGGTACATTATTCAGAAAGAGTTAATAAACTCCTCCGACTTGATTTTCTGGCCAACTACTAAACAAACTAGACAAATGGTAAAGGAAATTCAAGACAAAAGTATAATATTAGAAAGCATCTTAACCTTCTGGAATAAATACAGAAAGAGCATAAAACTTGAAAATGTATTAATACCAGCTTTACCAGTTGAAAAAATAGCATTTAATATAGAAGATATAGGACTAAAAAGATGGCCCTGTGACAACTTAATAAAGTACAGGTATTTTTAACAGTTGGGGAAATTACCCCATTTCAGCAACTGACTGAGAGAAATCCACTTCTGAAGGGGAAAATGTTCAACTATCTCAGAATTAAGGGTTACTTGTCTAAACACATATATCTAGGTGAATTTAAAGTGATAGACAAACTGCAAAACATCCTCCAGACAACTAGCACAAAAAATATTATAAAAAGGTGTAAGGAACTGCTTAAGTTAGGTCTAAAAGAAGTTCAGTTTGAGGCTATTTCTAAATGGTAGGAGGATTTGGGTACTAACCTGAATAAAAAAAAGGTTATAAAGGTGTTTAACATAACAGTTGGAGCAGTTAGGTGTCTTTATATAGTAGAAATGCAATATAAGCTTATAAACAGGATGTATATGGTCCCCAGCAATATGGCAAGAATGTTCCCTGATGCCTCATGTTGGTGTTAGAGGTGTGGTATGCAGAAGGGCGATATGTTACACATCTGGTGGAAATGCAGGCCAATACAAGAACTCTGGATAAGGCTTCAACAGAAGATGTATAGAAGATTGATAAGTGCACAACATTTGTATTAGGTATTGATGTACACTAGTTTGCTGATTTTGTACAATAAAAGGAAGGGAAAAAAAGGGGGAGGGAGGAGAAGGGAGGGGAAGGGAATGAGGAGGGGAGAAGAAAGAGAAAGGGAAAAAGGAGTACTAAGAGATAACCAACTAACAGCTATTTTAAGAGAATCAACTATAAAATTTGCCCGAATTTCCACCCCTCCTCCTCTCCTCCCCTTTCCATATCATCTGTTTGCACTTTATTTATATACTATTTAGCGATACAGGTTATGTCTGTTAATGTTTTCTTTTTTTTCTTTTTCTTTGTTTGGTTGTCTTTTTTTAATGTTTTTCAATGTCTTTATAAAAATTATATGACACCTATGATGCTATGTAAGATTAGAAATTGAAAAAAAAAGTTTTTACTGTTATGCTTTGTTTGTCTGTTTGTGTGTCTGTTTGTACTCTGCAATATTTCCCTGCTCTACATATATTGTCACTGTTATTATTCAGATAAAGTTCATATTTCATACCGTGAGGTTTAAAAAAAGAAAAAGAGATTTAGCCTTTAAACCATTAAAGATTCCTAACAAAACAAGGAAAATATATGTACAGCATATGCAACTGAGATGTTGAAGAAATGTAATTCAAATGCAATTATTCTTTCATTTTATCATCAAAATAAAAAGGAGAAACATTAATCTGATGGAGTTTATCTAACCCCATTTACTAAATAATTACAGGTACATTTTAAGAACATGGCGTCCCGACCCTACTCTTTTTATTGCAACATTCTGCCTGGAATACGGGATGAAGGTGTTCTACCCCAGCATTCTCGCATTTATACATGGAAAATAACTACTCAAATGGGACCCGTGGAATCTGAAACCCAATGTAGGGCATGGCTCTACACCTCTAATTTCCACTCAGTAAGTGAACATTTAAACTCCTGATTAATAAAAAGGCTGTGCAGTTTTTATAGTAAAGATATTATTGGATGGTAATTTGCAGAAATTTAAATATTCTTAGAATCCATGTATAGTTGTTTTTTTAGGAACAGACTAACATAAGGTCTTTTTTTAATTTACTGTGAAGTGTTAAATATAGTGAGGGAAAATGTGAAGTCAACCCCTTTGCAACAAAGGATGTCCCAGGCAACAAAAACTGCTCTGGTGGTGCTGCTCTGTTGCCTCAATATCGAGGCATTAAGCAGCACAGAGATTTTTCTTCTGGGGCACCCACAATCATCCCACGGAGCGATTCGCTGACGCCATATTGGCATCATTCTCCCTTAATATGGCTGCTGCTCTCTTGTGGGTAGAGTGTCGGAAGTGAAGAAAAATTCACTTCCAATGCTCTAATGCTGTTGCTAGACTACCCCTAGAGGCAGTCAGCAACATTGCAATGAAAATAATACTGAAAAGACTTAATAAGCTAAAATCTAGGGTTAGGGTTAGAATGATGGCTAGTTACTATGGTCACTATTAAATTAGGGTTAGCATAAGGGATAGGGTTAAGATTAAATTACAATTAGAATAAATTAAGAGTTATCATAAGGGTTAAATTTAGGGTTATGCCCTATAATTCACAAAAAACAACAAAAAAACATGGAAACAATCATACTTCTAAATTCATGACAAAATTTAGAAAATATTTAGATGGGGGTCTTTTTCACTGATTGTATTTGTGTAAATTATATTCTAGGTCAAAGTTAGAAAAAAATGTCATCATATTTTATGATTTTTTTGTAGTAAATTATAATATATGATGAAAATATTGGTATCTAAAGAAAACACTTCTTATGGCAATAGAAACAATATATAATTTGTGTGGGTACAGTATGTGAGAAAATTACAGCTAAACACAAACACCCCATGAATGTCAAAACAGCCCTTGTCACCAAGGGAAAGACAAGGTCAAAAGGTCATGTCACTAAGGGGTTAAATAATTAATAAGTACATAGACTCTATGGTAATATAAAAAAGATAAATAGACACAACAAATAGCATCAGCAACACTCCTGCCACTTGTCGGGGCACTAATAAGTACTTTGGCATAATAAACCAGTACAAGTTGTGTTATATGCAAAAATAAAAATTTAAAAGGCAAAAGTGTATTTTTAAAAAGGTATTTAGATACTATTATCAGAAAAACGACACCACAGAAAACAACACAAAAAAAATATTTATGGGGTTGTGAATGAATATACATACAGCAATCAACCGTAACATATGACCACTGACAAGAGGCAAGCCAGTGGGGGAGTATGATGTTTTGGGCAATGATCTGCTGGGAAACCTTGGGTCCTGTCATTCCTGTATATAACAATAATAATATAGAAATAGTGTCAGGTTTTCACCTGATAAGGTACAGTAGCAACAGACCTTGTTACATGTTTTGCCACTATAGGGAATACGCAGCTACTGTTACTTACCAGGTGGAAATTGCGACTTTTCCTGTATTACAATAATAGGGCATATCTCGACTGTGCTCAATTAAAGATTAACTTTTTTTACCTGGAGAGTTTTAGATTGTATTAAGGCACTAAAAGTCTGCCCCAGAGATTGCAGGCTTACGTCTACTGTGGTACATATGCCACTGTTAAGATTTGACCTTTTTTGACGCATAAATATTTTTTTGTTCACAGCACCCCATTTTTCTGTCACTGGTATTTAAATACATTTTTATAAAGATTGTAATACATTTGTGCTTCTTTAATATACTTTTGCACACAACTATTACTGGTTTATTATCACATATGGTTTAAATAACCATATCTTATAACATGAATCCTTGTTACATTCATTATAAAAGGCCCCACCAACTAGAACATAGCAGAATAATGATCTCAGTTTTGAAACGTTTGCTATTTTCTAGTTACTGCATTATCTTATATTCATTATACTTACAAATAAAATTTTACATATAACTATTTTATAGCCATTTTTGCTTTTACTATTATTTTGTAGGTTTCACTCTTTTTATCAGATTTTTCACACATAGAATTAGTTATTTGCATATTTTTAATTCTAATAGGTCAGACTACGTATTTACACTAAAATGTATAAGATATTTAAAAAAATATTGTTATTTTGACGTATAGTTTTGGTTTGGTTTGTCTAGTTTTAGCCACTTCCATTTCTAATTGATTAATTATTTCAACTTTTTAATTCATTGCTTTGTACTGTGTGTTTATCACTTGCTTATTCACTGTAAGACACATTTATGACTAAGCTTTGCCAACTGAAAAACGGAACATCCCATTCTATACGATGTTTGTTCACTTTACTATAGGATTGTGGAGTGCCGACTTTTTGTGCTTTATATGTGTATTGACTCACTTGTTAGCCAGGCCCCTCTCTAAAGTGGGGCAAATGGTGCCCCATTGGCTGTATCATAATACAAAAGGAGAATAGATCACCACTAAGACTTGAGAAAAGAAGATTTAGTCTAAGACAGCAGAAGGGATTCATTATAGTAAGGACAATAACGTTTGAAATTCACTGAGGAGGAGTGAAATACAATAGATGCCTTTAAAAGGGGCATGGATACTTTTTTAATGAGTCAGAACACAGAGGGTTATGTATGTTAGTATAGGGATTAATAATTATTTAGTGCTTGTTGATCCAAGTAGAAATCTGATTGCCTTTAGACGTCAAGATGGAATTTGTACCCCACTGAAAGCAGAACTTGAAATAGCTGAAATAAGGTTTTTTTTCACCTTCTTTTGGTTCAACAGTAGTGAACAAGGATTATTAACAGTATTGAACTTGATGGGCGCAAGTCTTTTTTCAACCTAAACTACTATGTAACTATATGCAATGTGTTTCACCTCAAAATGTGCTCCAACCAGGTGTATTTGGGATCTGTTCAAGGAGTATAAAATCTCTACTTTACAGTTGATGAACATGCATTATGATGTTGAAATAGATTTCTTTTATTCCAAATTTATTGGAGATTTATAACAAATCAAATTTACCAATATTGATCTGACCAGGACAATGGTGATGCTCATCTGAGCATTTACCAAATCGGCTTTGCCACTGATCAGCTGTTAATGATTGCTATACATGCGCTAGGGGATTACATGTAGTGGGTATAATTAGCCCCTAGTGGGTGTAATTAAAAAAAATGCATACAGCAAAAGAAATGCTTCTGCACCAGATCACTGCTTCTGTAGCCAGATCTATGGCAAGGAAGGGGTTAATAGCTCTTAAAAAATCCTTTGTTATACTATAAAAGAAAAAATGGCAGGGAAGGGGTTAAACACAGGGAATGGCTTTTATTTTATTTAATTTATTACTATTAAAACTTACACTATTCAGATCTGTCTCTCTACCTCGCTAAAACTCAAGTGAGGAGAGGGAGGCAGATCTACGCTATATTACTGAATATTGCCTGTGACTGTATGGTAAGAGCACATAGAGGCATTGTAGCAACACCGAAACAGTAAAGAAAATTACCTTTGGTGCATGACATGCCAATTTTCTGTGTGAATTGCCTGGCACCTCATTTGTCACAAAGGTGTTAAATTCACAGCTGTGTGGTGTATGTGCATGTATTTATTTGTGTATGCATGTACTTTGTGTGTTTGAGTATGTATTTGTGTGTGCATGTACATTACTTAAATATATTTTTATTCAATTAACATTGTAAAAAATAAGAAAATCTTTGACATTTCGTTACATTGTCTCTAATTATTTACATTAAAAAACCCTCCTACAATTACATAAAATAGTGATTCCTGGCTCAAGATACTATATGGACTGCAGACTCTCAGGCTAATGGACAGTCCTGCTTTAGTTTCATTTGTGTATCTAAAAGACCAATAATTTGTTTGCAGACATATATAAACAACAAGAAGAGCTTTACTAAAACACCCTGGAAGCAATCACTGTGGTTTGTCCTCATTTATTATTTGAACACTGCTGATTCTTAAAGACATCAATCAACATAATATCCTCTTGACACCCTGTGGATATTATCATTGTCCGTCCCCCTGGTTTTTAGCCTTATCTGTGAAGACCTCATTTGGTATAGCTAAGTGAATTATAGAACTCGACTCTCCATCTCTGACTTAGTATCAGGGTCTAGGGGGCGCTATAGGGCAAAGACAGTTGCTGTTTCTCTACTGGCCCAAGTGTAAGTTCAGCCCAATCCCTATCAGCCCAACTCAGATCCACATCTGTTAAAATCTCCGCCTGATAAATGGCGCCTAAAGTGGATAAAATCCATAGAGCGGATAAGGAAAGAGAGGAAAAACTAGAGAAAAATAAAAACATGGGGACATCGGCCAAAATACCGCCGATAAGCTCATTCTACTTGCCGCAAAGCCAAGTAGATCTCTCCACACTGTCAGAAAAGCCATCTATGGACCGAAGTAGTGAGGGTAGTATCCCAGATATGGCCGGCTACACATACGGACCCCTCAATTGCTTTGAAGCTCTTTATCAAAAGATAAGATCTGATCTTGGCCAAAATCTAGCAAAACACAAGGAAGAATTTCTCCATTTAAAAACCACTATCCTCTCTCAATCTAATGAAATCATTATTCTTCAACAAAAAGTTAACGATCTTCAAGAACAAAAATCTACAATGTAATCAGAAATTACCAAGATGAATTTAAAGATTGCAGACATAGAGGATCGTTCAAGGAGACAGAATTTAAACATAAGGGGTGTCCCAGAGGAGATTACCGATATTGATAGATATGTGACTGACTTAACTTAGGGTCTATATCGACCCAAAGCTAATAGGTCCACTTCCAATAGAAAGGGCACACAGACCCCCTAAGCCCCCGAATCTCCCAGTGTCAGATGGTAGCAGAGATGTGATTGTTCAGTTTCAGAATTTCAGGATTGAGATGCTGGCCCTTGAAATGAGGAAGAACCCGGCTAAAGATATCAGATATGCCGGTCTCACCACATTTGCCAACCTCTCAGCCGCAACTAGAGGGTTCATGGAGAATTTCTCGGATCTGACTTTATGCTTAGAAATAATAACATTTTCTACTCTTGGGGATACCCTGCTAGACAAGAATTACAAGGAGAGGAGAGAAATTCGTCTTTTTTGAGCCAGACCAATTAAGGTCTTAAAAATGATTAACTGGGGTCTGATACACTAGATATAAATTTAGCTGTATACTCCAGAAGATTAGGAAAGATAGGGTGATTAAGGGACAAGGATTTTTAGCCTATGTATTTGCTCTCTCTTTTCCCTCTTTATCTACGGCTACCGATTTTTAATTGATGGAATTTCTATGTTGATTGGTTTAAACATTGGTATAGCGGTTGAGGATCTGTCCATAGTGATATTGTTTACGTTACTTTGAATGAGCCGAATTGGGTCTGGCCAGTATTTTTTTTTGGATAGTTCACTAGATGGACAATGCTTAAAGCACCCTAACTTAGAGATAGTTCTATAATTAAAATGTTATATAGTCACATTGCACATAAAAGTAAAAGGGAAATACTAGGAGGAAATTTGGTTTAGACGGATTGGGGGCGTGGTTCATTAGAGCTGAGGTGTATCATAAATTGTCATGATGCTAATTGAGCAAGATGACACAGTTATATCCACAGTTGTTGATTAACTGCCACATAATCTCCTATAGGATTTAAAGGATAGGGTTTAAAATATTTAAATATTGTATTAATTTCACAAAGTATGATTGGATATATTTATTCGCTCTTAGGTAACTCAATTACACATTTTATGCACTCAAAAAAGAAAAAGTATGATGTTTGTATATATGGGGGAAAATTATCACAAATTGAGTGATTTTGAAGTTTAGGAATATATGTACACATTTTAAGGAAGATTGGTGTATAACGGTCATTTTTTGCCCGTGATGTGTATAGGAATATGGTCTATATCACTCAAATGCGGTAGTGATCTCATGTGATTATATTATGCACTGAATGAGTAAGGTTATCACATTTCAAACTTAACTAAAAGTCTAAGGTTTGATTACTCCATAATAGGGGGATAACTTGACAGAAATTGATAATTGCTCTACTTAGGTATTTTCCACTAAACTTGGTAGCCGATCTATAATGCTCATTTTTTGCTTTAGGGGTGTAGGGGAATATGGTTTATACCACCCAAATGTGGTGTTGACTTCATGTGATGGTTTTGTTTATTTAGTGTATGGTAGGGTCACAGAACACTAATTTAAAGGAAAGGGCTTAATTGTATATGTAAGGGGAAAACATGACATAAAGTGATAATTGTTAGACATGTGTATTTTTTGCTAAAATGGCACACTGAGGTAGATATATTTTGTACTTGAAGACGAATGGTCTACTAATTCCCTGTAGGAAATAAAGGTAAAGCTGTTAAATTATTTAAATATAGTATCTGATTCTATAAGTATAATTTATATAGGTTCTTTTTTTTTCTCTTTGTTTTCCTCTGTTGGCACTAATGTAAGAAAGGAAATGACCTGGAATGGAGATGGGCTAGGTATTTTTAGACTTCTTATTTATGTGTAGATAATTTCATGCAGGATGGGAGCTAGGGCCCTGTCTACGGCTATATGGCCCAGGTAAGCACCGTTGGAGAAATTTTGCAACATTTGGACCCTATTAAGATCTAGTTAACACAGGGAGTTAGAGAAGGGCCAATGGGTAAAATAAAGTATATTGTAATTTGTTAGAATTCTGGGCGGTTTGTGGGTGAGACATGGCCCTGGCTCCTAGCTGGGCAAATGAAAGTCATAAACATTTTGCTAGATCTGGTCACACACCCCCCACGAGTAAGGGGGAAGCCTTAAGTTACTCAAATGTTAAGGGACAATCTGGATAATATCAGATACTTGCTCGGAATTGTGTGTGGTACTGAATTCATTATGAAATTTTTCTTTTTTTTCAGTGTTTTTCTCCCCTCTCTTTGTTGTAAAAATAGAACTATGATCCCGTGCTAGAAATTGTTAAAGGACCAGAGCATTGGGACTTTTTGGAGACTTGGATGGGAAATTCCGATGGGAACATAACTCATATATTGGCATTGGCAGTGACTGTCTTGGGTCCTATCTCCCTCTTTTTATCCCCCCATTCCAACATGGGTGATCTGAGCATTATTGGTGCCAATGAGTGAGGAACTTTTGCCAGGTCTCCGCCAGTTCTCCGCTCTGTAGGATAGATGAGAATTAGAGCTTAGCTCGTGAGTGCTCCTCACTATTTCCCAGATGGTTCAGGGAAACGGACCTTTCAGTAGTTTGGGAGTTTGTATCTCAGGCTAATTTGAAGGGAG
Organism: Pelodytes ibericus; assembly: GCA_036172795.1. Lineage (NCBI taxonomy): Eukaryota > Metazoa > Chordata > Amphibia > Anura > Pelodytidae > Pelodytes > Pelodytes ibericus. The sequence goes on from CM069861.1 coordinate 61,497,978, forward strand.
TGATGGATATGATATGGATGTGGTATGGATGTGTGAAAAAGGTTGGATGAATGCTGGGTCTTCCTCCCCTGGGCAAATATATACTGTAGATGACACTTAGATTGGCTTCTATAAATTCACATGGTCTACACTTGCCCCACAAAAGGGCCTATTTATATGATCTTCTGACAAAGGAATCGATTGAAATTGTATTTGTACAAGAATCCCATTTGAAGAGAGATCAAAAACAGAACTATACGAGATACCCGCTTGTTTTTCGGTCCTCCATTTGATATAGGAAAAAACGTGGAGTTATAGAAACATAGAAACATAGAATGTGTCGGCAGATAAGAACCATTCGGTCCATCTAGTCTGCCCAATTTTTTTTTTTTGAGTACTTTTATTAGTCCCCCGTTCCCGGTCTTATAGCTAGGATAGCCTTGTGTCTATCCCACGCATGCTTAAAATCCTTGACTGTGTTTACCTCTACCACTTCTGCTGGCAGGCTATTCCATACATCCACTACCCTCTCAGTAAAGTAATACTTCCTGATATTACTTTTAAATCGTTGCCCCTCTAATTTAAGACTATGTCCTCTAGTTGTGGTAGTTTTTCTTCTTTTAAATATACTCTCTTCCTTTACTGTGTTGATTCCCTTTATGTATTTAAATGTTTCTATCATATCCCCCCTGTTACGTCTTTCCTCCATGTTAAGATGCTTTAACCTTTCCTTGTAAGTTGTATCCTTCAACCCATGAACCAGTTTAGTAGCCCTTCTCTGAACTCTCTCCAAAGTATCAATATCCTTCTGGAGATACGGTCTCCAGTACTGCGTACAATACTCCAAGTGAGGTCTCACCAGTGCTCTGTACAATGGCATGAGCACTTCCCCCTTCCTACTGCTAATACCTCTCCCTATGCAACCAAGCATTCTGCTAGCATTTCCTGCTGCTCTATTGCATTGCCTACCTACCTTCAAGTCCTCTGAAATTATTACTCCTAAATCCCTTTCCTCAGATGTTGAGGTTAGGACTGTACCAAATATTCTATATTCTGCTTTTGGGGTTTTACGCCCAAGGTGCATAATCTTGCACTTGTCCACATTAAATGTCAGTTGCCACTGCTCTGACCATTTTTCTAGTTTAGCTAAATCATTTGCTATTTGGCTTATCCCTCCATGAATATCAACCCTGCTGCAAATCTTTGTATCATCAGCAAAAAGACATACTTTGCCAACAAGACCTTCTGCAATATCGCTAATAAAAATATTAAAGAGAATGGGTCCAAGAACAGATCCCTGAGGTACCCCACTAGTAACACGACCTTGCATCGAATATACCCCATTGACTACAACCCTCTTTTGCCTGTCACAAGCGACTTTAGATGTTCAACAATCCTATTCTTTAACAAGGTTTCCATTATTTTCCCCACTACTGAAGTAAGACTTACTGGTCTATAGTTGCCCGCCTCCTCCCTACTACCTTTCTTGTGAATGGGCACAACATTAGCTAATTTCCAATCTTCTGGAACTACTCCCGTTAACAATGATTGGTTAAATAAATCTGTTAACGGTTTTGCTAGTACACCACTAAGTTCTTTTAATAACTTTGGATGTATCCCATCAGGTCCCATCGACTTATTTGTCTTTACTTTAGACAGCTGAAGTAAAACCTCTTCCTCTGTAAACTTACATGCATCAAAAGACTCATTAGTCTTTTTCCCTAAATGAGGTCCCTTACCCTCATTTTCATTTGTAAAAACTGAACAAAAATATTCATTAAGGCAGTCTGCTAAGCCTTTATCCTCTTCTACATAGCATCCTTCTTTTGTTTTTAATCTAACTAATCCTTGTTTTACTTTCCTTTTCTCATTTATGTATCTAAAAAATGTTTTATCCCCCTTTTTCACTGACTGGGCTATAGTCTCTTCTGTGTGTGCTTTGGAAGCTCTTATAGCTTGCTTTGCCTCTTTCTGCTGCTCTTATAGATCTTTCTATCTTCCTCACTCTGAGTATTTTTATAATTACTAAATGCTAGCTTTTTATTTTTTACTATTTTAGCCACCTCTGCAGAGTACCACAGTGGTTTCTTCAATTTTTTGCTCTTACTGACAAGCCTTATGCAATTTTCTGTTGCCTTCAGTAGTGCAACTTTTAGATAATCCCATTTCTCCTGGACTCCATTTAAATTGCTCCAGTCTGATAATGACTCCTTTACACCTAATCTAATTTTAGGTTGCAATTTTAGGTTGCAATAATAATAGCCGGTAGGCATAAATTTGAACACATTTTCACGAAACAGATCTGGAAGGCCGATATCTTATATTGATCTGCCAAATCAACTGCAAAGTATTCACATTCATAAATCTATATGCCCCCTCTGATCACTCTACCCAGTTTTTTAGATTGGCTATACAAAGACTTGAGGAAGTGGCCAAACGAACTGTATCTTAGATCTGGAGCAGGATAGAAGCTCAACAAAAAGCTGTAAATATATTGGAGAACCCAGAAGGAGGGCTGAAAGATTTGCAGATATACTTGCTCGGTTTAATTATTACAATGTATGGAGAGTCCAAAATCCAGATTTTACCTTTCACTCCCTGGTTCATTCCTCCTACTCGCCTATAGATTTTTTTTTAATGTTGGAGCCAACCCTGGACCGGTGTTCCTGGTCCTGGATTGGATCCATTACTTGGTAGGACCATGCCCCGATCTTTATGGAGATCAGACAGAATCCAGAATATGGATCCAGAAGATCCTGGAGACTCAATGAATCCATTCTCACTGCAGACAAGATTCGGATGGACCTGGTGACTCAAGCTGTTTTTTTTTGCAGGACAACGATACAGGAGATACCTCAGATATTAATCTTTGGTGTTCCCTCAAATGCTTCCTATGTGGATACTTAAAACAAGGGATCCTGGATTAATAAACAAAGAGGGAAATCTCTAGCTAACCTCCATATTGCCCTGGCGGGACTCGAGAGAGTAAATAAAGTAAAACCTTCCCTACAGGGCAATACGGATATCATCAAGATCAGGCAGGAGATCACTAAGAAGCTGCACGAAAGGGCAGAATATACAATGATAAGACAGATTTGGTACTCCAATAACAATCAGGTGGGTCGTGATCTCACAAATAAACTGAGACATATTAATAAAAAAAGCCAGGATAAAAAAAATTATATTTAAGGGGAAAACAAATCTATCACCAAGAGATGTTGCAAATGCATTTCCTTTTATTATGAGGAGTTATATAATTTACTAGATACTCAAATAGACTAACTCAACCTGACCAGGTTTATGGATAATCTTAATCTCCCTTTTTCTCGCCAGAAAAACTAGAGAAGCTGGGCCGTCCATTTACACAGATCAAGATTTCATGGAAAATTCGTGAGTTGAAGGCTGACAAAGCCCCGGGACCGGATGGCTTCTCGGCCCTGTATTATAGAATATTAGATCCAGTTATTGTGCCAGTCCTAGAGAGAGTATACAACAGCATTAATAAGGACACAATCTTTCCAGATGAAATGTCGAAAGCTACTATACTTCCTATTCTAATAGGTCTCTAATTATCGCCCAATCTCGCTTATTAATCAAGACATAAAGATTTATTCCAAAATCTTGTCCTTTAGACTGAACCAGGTTATCCTTGAACTTGTGGCCCCGGATCAGGTTGGCTTTATGCTGGGAAGGTCTAGCGAAGATAATATCCGCAGGGTTTTTGTCATAATGGAGGTGATACATCGTGAAAAAACTCCTTTGGTCCTTCTCGCGCTGGATGCCGAGAAGGCCTTTGATTGAGTAAACTGGAAATATATGGCGGGGACCCTCCGGGCGTTTGGATTAGCTGGCACCTTACTTGACAAAACTTTGGCTTTGTACTCTAACCCTAGAGCTAGAATAGGAGGTTCGCTTTTGGACTCAGCATTCATCAATCGAACCACTCACTGTTTTGTTACGAAAATCTGAGGATATTAACGGAATTAGAACAGGAAATAATAGTCATCTCATTATGCTGTACGCAGATGATATTCTACTAACGCTCTCTTCCCCTCAACACTCAATCCCGGCAATGCTGGAAATGATTTCTAAGTTCTCTGAGATGTCCAATAACCAACTGAACCTGACTAAAACCCAGGGCATTGCACTCTTCTTAGACTCCAGTTAGAGGAACATATCAGAACTTATAGGTCAAAATATACACACTACAAGCCTGATTGATTACTTGGGAATTAAAATTACTCACACACTGGATAATTTTATCTCCATTATGCTCAGCTACTTATGGAAATTAAGAACATATTAAATACATGGAAGTCCCTAGAATTGTCTTGGTTAGGTCGATTAAACATCATAAAAGCATATATACTTCCAAAAGTTTTATATTTGCTTAGAGTCATTCCATATAGAGTACCTTTAGATACACTGAGACAATTTGAGCATGAATTTCTGAGGTTTGTCTTGGGCTCTGGCAAGCCAAGGATAGCCAAGGCATAAATAAAAAGGAGTCTCCAAAAAGGAGGACTTGGCTTCCCAGATCTGATCAGACTTCAGAATGCATGTCAGCTGATCAAAGTCCTAATATGGAGGGTGAAAAGTTCAGATATTCTGGGGTGGATCAATATAGAAAGGGAGGCAGCAGGTAATGTTGACCCATTCCTCTTTCAGTGGTTGAGTCCAGAAATATGCAGAAAATTAAGACCAGACAATAGAATCATTGGAACACTTATCCAAAACGTACATAGACTACAGAGAACAATGGGATCTTTGAAAAAGAACACATATGATACTCCAATAGAGGCGATATCCTTGATGATTCAAGATATACATTTATCCCGATGGGATAACAGTGGGATCCAATGTGTATCTGATCTGTTTGTCAACGATAGTCTTCGCTCTTTCCCAGACCTTCAGAATAAGTATAGCCTCCCAAATACAGAAATATTTACATACGTAAGACTTAAAAAAAAATTCTCAGTAAACAAGACCACTCCATCAGACTCTTGGGGCGATTTTCTCGGGAGTGTTTTCATTGCACCTGAGAAAAGGATCTCTAAGCTACTTGCTTTTCTGGAAAACCTCCAAACACAGATCAAATCAGGGGCACTGGTAAGATGGGAGAGAGACCTGTCACTGAATGAACCATTACAGGAATGGCATAGTTCCTGTCAGGCTACTAGGAAGGCCACGCACTGTGCAAATTTACAAGAACAATATTTCAAACTCGTTCATCGTTGGTATTTTGTACCCATGCACCTATTTCCCTCATCTACCAGACGATTTATGCTGGAGGGGCTGTGGTGGCCAAGGGTCCCAGATCCATATATGGTGGGAGTGTCCCAGACTAGTGGAGCTGAAGAGGCAATTGACCATCAGATGTCAGGAGATCTTTAGTCTGCCCCTGCAGTTACTGCCACAAACTTTTTTGTTCCATTGGGATATCCCTTATAGAGATAAATATAGTAGCGCACTTTTTTTGAACGTTCTAATGGCGACAACAATTTGCCTACCCAGATACTGGACCAGAGATACCAACCTGGCTAGAAGTAGAAAGGCAAATTGGAAACCAGGCTGGGGCCAAAAGATATTTCTATAGGAAAGACAAAGTGTCCCGAGATCATTCTTAATATCTGGGCTAACTGGAACGATATGAGGACTGGAGGGCACCCTGTGATGTAGGATACAACAAACTTAAACTAACTAGGGAAGCGTTCGGGGGGGCGGCGTGCCCCTGCCCAGACAGGGGGGTGGAGAGGGAAGACTGATGGAAAGCGAGTGGATGAATGTAAGGATGAATGTGAATATTTACCAATTAGATTTGGTGGTATGAATATTAAAGGATAATTATGGAAACATGGGACAGGTGGACAAGCCTTGGGTACTATTTCCATGCTGAGGGGTACTGGGGCTTAGATGGGGATGTAGTGTATGACTGGAATAAGGGCTAGGGAGTATAATGTACAAACCTATTAGGCCTAAATACTACGCAAGTTGGCAAGCACTTAATATAAAAAATATGAGACATAAATTCCCCAAAGGACATTAAATATTTGGCGGTGTTATAGAACTCAGCAGCAGCAAACCACCCACATTGTGAATATGTAATAGATAGGACCCAGGACAGTCAGACACCCAAACTAAATTGATCTCGTTTCCATTATAGTGAAAAAAATGAAATAAATTATCACTGCAAATAATAGTCATTTCCATTTGATGATAATACTACCACCTGCATGTAGAAATAGAATGTAATGCTATATTGTTGTATGTGCTATACCAGTCTTATTGTATTTTTAACTAACAATGAAAATTAATAAAGATGAATTTATAGAAAAAGAAAGGAAAAAGAGAAAAACAGTACACAAGACATAGTACATTGGACTGAAGGTCTTCCGAATCTCACTGGAGCCATTAAAGAACTGACAGACCAATGCAGGGAGAACCAAGGTCCTCAACATAGAAAATAAATATTCTTATATTTTTCATTGGTCACATACTCTCTTTTTAGAGATAGATCATCAATCATCAATAGAGATCATCCTTTATTGGTATTTGTCATTTCTATGGTTATGCCAACCCTTCTGAACATTTCAACAAGATAAAAATGGTCAAAATGGAAATAAATTTGAAAGGCACAATACAAACAAGGAAGGTAAAGACAAACTGGACAGTGCAATCTACATTTACATAGATCCTTTATGGAGCGTTTAGCCCTGGATTCAATCTATATTTGGGACTGAAATCACCCTCTAAAAAGTGTTTATGTAACCAGTGAAAATAAGATAGCAATTAGAATAGTCATTTTCTAGGTTGAGGAGTTTAGGTGAGATATGGAAGACCTTCAGTCCAATGTACTTATGCATTGTCTTATGTAAGTGTTAGATGCATCTGTCGTTATGTCATTATGTTTGAAATGCTATTTCATATAGTTAGAATCTTTGCTGATCTGATTACATGGGTCTTTCAGGCCTTATAATAGGTAGATAGCCTGATCATATCATATGGATAGAAGTTTGTGATTGGCCAAAATCCGATCACATGATTTAAATACTCGGAAATATAACCACGTCGAATATAAATTGTTTATATCACATTTGCCCTGAGGAAGTCAAAGATTTCAATGTAGGAAAACCATGGAGATAAATGCCCTCCCTATGATAAAAACCACCAATTTGTTTTTTAAAAAGTCAAAAAATCTTGAAATTTCATGGTGGGGAAGGATAAATGTAGTTAAAGCGTGCATCCTCCCTAAGTGGTTGTACATTTTGGAGGTTCCTTTTCCTTGGCTGGATCTCATACCAACTTTATTTGGCAGGGGAAAAAGCCAAGGATAAGAATACATTTACTATTTACCAAAATAGACAAAGGAGGGTTGGGAGTCCCTACCATCCAGTAATATTATGCAACAAATATGTTGGGCCATCATATTAACACCCAAAAAATAGAAAGCTGTCATGAGGGCTGGTTCCACTTGGAGAGCAAACAGTTAAAATCGATAAACCTTTGTGATATTATGTGGACAAGAATATGGAGTGGTAAAGAGGACAACAATACCCCCTTAATATTAAGACATTTAATGCAGTTCTGGTTTAAACAAAAAACAAAAAATCAAAAGGTCTACATGAAAAACATATGAAGAATAATATTACGCTTCTTGCAAATGAAATTGATGATATAAAGTTGGAAAATTGGTCTGGGAAAGGAATACATATACTCTCAGATTTGTAATCACATAAAAACCTTCCCAGAGTTCCAAGCTGAATACAATATCCAGACCACTGAAATCTTTAATTACATCAGGATTAAAGGATACATATCCAAGAATTTCCTGGGGGAGAACGATGAACTTGGATTAAAATCTGTTACTGCTCGAAAACCCAGGGAACTTTCAAATAACACACTACAAGGAACTTTTAAATACAGAAACAGATATACCTGCTATCTCCAAATGGAGCAAGGAGCTGGGAGGCATATTTTAGAAAATCAATGGTGCTCGCCAATTAAAAAGGTATATAAATCAATCCATTGTTTAAATTTGATAGAAACCTTTTATAAACTATTAAATAGATGGTATATTACCCCTAATAAAATAGCCAGTATGCATCCCGGGATGCACATATTTGCATGTCTGGTGGAGCTGTGGCAGGATTCATCACACATGGGAGATAACAAAACACAAAATGTATTCCATAACGGGCATAGGTATGAAACTTACACCGGCAGCCTTTTTACTTTTATTAGATTGGCCTAAAATGACAACTGAAACAGCAGAGATAATAACACATATTTGAGTTTCCACAATGATTAACATTGCGACGAACTGGAAGTCTACGTAAATAACCTCCTGACCAATATTAAAACAACAAATGTTGTATCAAATGAAAAGGAAAAAGTGTATAATAACACAAGAAAGGAACAGCAAAATTAGACAAATTAGATAGATCTAATATAATAAACTGTAAAAAAAAAAAAGAGGGGGGAGATGAGAGAGTAGATAGAAAATAGACAAAGGAGAAGGGGAAAAGGAAGAGGAGGGAAGGAGATAGGGAAAGGAAAGAAAATAGAGAGTAGGTGAAAAAAAAGGAAACTAGTTATGACCAAATAGGCATGTGAAAAACATATACCGTATTTGCTCGAATATAAGACGAGGTTTTTTTCAGAGCAAATGCTAACATTCGAGGTCGTCTTATAATCTGACCTCAAATCTCCACCACCAGTTACTGCAGTTCATCTTCTTCCTGTGTTTTACTAATCTTTCTAGGAACGGGACTTGCATTCTGGACTTCTCGGACCATTTCTTGTTTGTCGCCCACAAGTCTTGAGCCGATCCTTTGATCGTCAGGTTTCGTTTAAAGACTTTTCTCTTCACTTTATGAAAATTGATGAAACACAGAGTTGGTACTTCGGTGAAAACTTGCAACACCACTGCCCCTCAGACTGTGTCCTCCAGAAAGCTTCCTCCATTAAATGTTCACCTCCATGCACTTTCCAGTCACCTGATGCTGAACTCCAGAAAAAACACCAATTCTATGGTAAATTGTAAATCATATAAGTACAATAATTTCCTGTTGGACAAGCAATTTCATCACTTCTAAATATCTATAATATAGCAGCTAATTAGATGGAAATAACATTAGGAGCCTTATGGGCCTATTTACTAAAATTTGACCTTGGAGGTTACCTTTCATTTTGAGGCAAAGTCAAATTCGGTGCCCGAGTTTGACTTAGTCTCAAAAATAGCTTTGATCATTTCACCTCCTGTTACTTTCAATGGGGAAGATTCAAATCCGAGGTTTTTTTAAGTCAAACCTGGGCGCCAAATGTTATTCAACCTCCAAAGTTGACCTCCCAGAGCAATTCTCGAATTTTAGTGAACAGACCCATCAATCTAAAAATGAAAATTGACCTCCTTGAGATATTTAAGTGATTAGACCCAACTGGGTGATATATTATTTATCTTTGTGGACAGACAGATTTTTTAACGTGTTGTTTGTATATGTTCCTTAAACTGTGCTTTTGCTTTGTGAGTGTATATTGAGTCTTGGCCACTCATATACCTGATACAGCCCTATTTCTATATTTCCTAGCGCTCGCACCATCATTTTCTGTTTCTATTTTCCTGTGTATGAATGAACCACTCTTTGGAGTTTTTTGATAGCTGCTTAGTTGTACCTGGGCATAGTCCCCCCTTTTTTGCATTTATTTGCACTTACCTTAAATGGATGTACTTATGCATTAACATCAGACATGAATAATGGGGTGTACATGTGTATCTACATTGGGAGTTGGATCCCTGGGCCACATCAGGAGAAGGTAGTTGGTGGGAGGATATCTGTAACCTGGTACAGCATGTCTGTTGGTGATAAAGAAGAATGCAATGTTAATTTTAAGTGCATACAGTTGGGTGCAGAACATTTCATATCAACATTTCATTCATAAAAAGCGCACTTGCTATTATGCATATGAAATAGCGATTGCACTTTTTTTATTTTTATAAAACTCTTTGCAGTGCGGGAGTTCTTCTACATGTCCCCCATAGTGTACACTGATATCAGGATGTACCCCCAAAACCACTGGGAGTTAAACATACTCTTTATAAAGCAGAAAATATACTGCTCAATATTAGACTTTATGTCACAAATATCAGGATAACAGGTCTTACCTTTTGTATTTTGTGACATAATCTCTAATACTGAGCAGTATATGTTATGCTCTATAAAGTGTAAGTTTAACTCCTAGGGGTTTTGGGGGTTTACACTATGTGTGTTTCTTTTCCCTTTTTGGAACATTACCATGAGGATTTATGGAAGCTAAAGCTCCAGGCTTGACTGTGTAAAGACAAAAGATCTACATACTACTATCAGGATTACACCGATTTAAGTATTTTATTGTTGTTATCACATAGTGGTGCCATAATAGAGCACACCATCCTTTTTTTCCACATTTTTCCTTTAGAGCTACTATTCCTATTTGCATTAATTTATTGTAAGCCGCCTGACGACATCTATCTATCGAAGTCTAAGGAGAAGCTGAAAGTTCTTGACAGTCCTGTGCAGACCATGAAGACTTGTCAGATGGTGATGGGGGTTGACAGAGCACATCTCCAGATGCTATGAGTGAAGTGAGAGAACAGTGTTAATACAAATCAATTGACATATATAACCTATCACTGAATATTCTATACTTACCACCAGTTGGTATGAACTGCAACCTCAACCTATGTGACTATCTCAGGCCCCATGACCTGAAAGTAGCTCCTCCTCATAAGCCACCAGGTCAGCCAGCTCAGGAGAACCACTACTAGTGGTTCCAGCAGCGGCAACTGCATCCCTTCTCAACGTGTGGTGCGCATAAAAATGCATAATGAAGAGCCTTTTTCTTAAACAGGGTGCCATAGAAAAAATAAATAATGGCGCTTTATTGTCTAATCTGCATGTAAAACTGTAAAAATAGAGGTAGATGTTGGCAAAGTAAATAAATATAATATGTCAGCAGGTGCCAGAGTAGGGGATGGACTGAAAAACATCCACACATGCAAACATGTACGAAAAATAGAGAACTTAGCACTCATTGGTTTAAATGAAAAATAAAGTTTTAATATAACATGATGGTTAGCCTGACGTTTTGACCTAAGACAGCTGGGTCCTAATCAAAGACAGTACACCACAAAATACACAACAATAGAAAAAAAAACTTTACAGTTGAACAAACCTCATATTTATATCTTCTGATGAATAAAAGCAGTGTTTGGTACTAAAAAGCATGGACGTGATGTTACAGTGTCTCTTCCAAATGATGTGGCAGTTACCATGGCAACACAGCAACACTTCTGCTTATCATGGCAACATAGCTCCAGCAGGGGAGAACAGTCACACACACAAATTAAAAACAGTGATATAGAGATTTAGTCCGTGGGGTGCTGGAAAGCAGTCAGGCGCCAAAACAGCATAACATTAAAGGGAAAGTAATCTACAACCAAATAGGAGAGTAAAAAAGAAGAAAAGCACAAAATAGGATTGCCATATCAGAAACAGGGAAGGACCTCAATATAAACCCAGCCACCATAGCATAATCAAGGCTTCAGGAGTAAACAGGAATAAATATCATTAAGCAACAACATTGGAGCTAACGGTTATAGAATATCCTTAAGGTCCTGCATATTAGACAGAAGACAACATGGGGATAGCGTTTCCATGGAGAGGACCACCAGCATTCATGGGAATCCACTGGACAAGAGTCTTTGAGTGAGAGGGCTGGGAGAGATTAAAAAACAGCAAAATAACACAAAAAATATTAATTCTTTATTTTAGTTTTCATATATTTTATATTCTTGTATTACTGTTTGTACATAGCATGTTAATAAATCCTGGTTTTCATATACAATGTTGTGCACTTATGAGAATAGTTCAAAATATCCATAGGGATTTTGATATTTGGTGCACTGAATTATATTGTATTATATATTAGATATCCATTACCTAATAAGAGGACAGGTGTTTTCACATTTGTTGCATTTGGCACATGTATGTAATAAACATTTCTACTTTGATCAAAAGTTCATCAAAAAATAAAATGGTATAAGAAAATAAAAAATACAAAATATGTGAAAAATAAAGACTGCGAGATGAATTCTAAGTTCGAGAGGAGGAGCATGACGTAGGCGGGGAGACGTCCTGCAGGAGAGCTCCGGGTGCTGTGCTGTGCGCTGGCTGAAGCGAAGAGAAGTGTGACGCGATGTCCGTGGACAACATGCTCATGTGAAGGAGCGAGGTCCGGTTTGGAGAATGAGGAAGGCAGTGTCAGGGGTGAAGGAGGAAGAAAGAGAACGGAGAGGCTGCTTAGAGGGTAATGGAGCATAGCAGACGCAACCTGCCCATCTAGCCGACGCGCTCGACAAACATATGTACAGAAGCTGCGGTGTGATTAAACGGACGAGCAAGTGAGGAGGAGGGCAACTGACAGAATTTCAAAGGTGGGTCAAGCCTACAAGATAAGTAAAAATGATTAAATGAAGGGACTGTATGACTTCAGAGAAAATGTTCCTTTATTGCTAGTTTTTAATGTCCGCCCTAGATGAGTTCAGAGACTGCAAGCGTCGGTTTGTGCAATTGTTTGACTTGAAAGATCTCAGTCATTGAATATACCTGCCTCTAGGATATAAGGGGGACTGCAGAGGTGATTTGAATATGTTTTATTTTCTCTTTTCTGCTGCTTGGATGAACTAAAGGCTGTATAGCCACTAAGGATATGTAATCTATAAGAGGGAAAGTAACACTGTCTGCTCTGGATCTAGTTTGAAATTGACTTGTATTAAACAGACAATACATCTGGCCGGTAATATAGGGGGTTGAGGCAGCTGTAGGCTGCAAATCCTCCAATGGAATAAATACAAAATAATGAGTGAGAACCTAACAGTTGCTAAGGACTGGGAGAACAGAAATAAGTAAAAGGGCAATAAAAAGAGCAAGAGACTGCAAGTTTTCCTTCAAATGGTCTTTAAGATCTTTAAGGATACAGACTGCTAGAGTTAAACTGCTAGATGTATCTGTCAGATGTGTCTCTGTCCTAACAGAGGGCATTTTGGGTGCTTTTAGCACATTCTCCCACGAGGTATAGTCACAGTACAAATAAGTATTGGAGCTTCCCCTAAACAACCCTGGGAGGGAAGAATCCTTGTGCAATTGTTTGACTTGGAAGATCTCAGGCACTGAATACACCTATCTCTAGGTTATAAGGGGGACTGCAGAGGTAATTTAAATGTGTTTCCTGATTGTTTGCATGAACAAAAGGCTGTATAACCACTAAGGATCTGTAATCTATAAGAGGGAAAGTAACACATGGTCTTTTTTGGATCGAGTTTGAAATTGACTTGTATTAAACAGGTAATACCTCTGGTCCAGTGGAATAAATATAAAATAACTGGTGAGAACCCTGCAGTCGCTAAGAACTGGGAGTACAGAAATAAGTAATATGGCAACAAAAAAGAGCCAAAAAGCAAGAATGGAGAAGCCGGAGAATGAGAGAAGAAAGAGACAGGATAAAGTGGAAAATAAGCAAGAAAGCAAGGTAGACAGGCGTTACTCAATTTTTTTTTCGCCATTAGCAGAGAGGACAGAAAAAGGGAAAATTGGTGTTGAGACACAAGATCAACCTAAAGAACCCCAAGAGATGGACTTGGAAAGTCTAGAAGATCAAGCAGAATCTGCAGGGGTAGAGACACAATTCATCTCTCTGGACTATCTAAAGGCCTGTCTAGCTTCTCAATTTGAATTAATTAAAGAGGAAATACAGAAAACTCAAACTATCACACTCAAAATTAAAAAGGATATCGGGGCCATGGGAGACAGAATTAAAAATATAGAATTAAGAGAAGAAGATCTGTCCCTCCAATTGAAATTCCAGCAAGATAGATTGGAGGCCTTAGAGAAAAAGACCCAACAGCTTGAACGGAAGCTGAGTGACCTCGAAGACAGATCGAGGAGGAATAACCTCTGAATAAGAGGAATCTCGGAAGATATAGTAAACAACTTATTGGAAGATTATATGAATGGCTTGCTGAACTTCCTGGGAATTCAATGGAGTAGGGAAGAACCAGCGATGGAAAGAATACATAGAACAGCAAAACCTCAAAATGTCCCAGAACACCTGCCTCGAGATGTGATGGTCTGTTGTAAAACATTCAGAATAAGATCAGCAATCCTAAAAAATCTGAATACTAAATCATTAAAGGACACGGCATATTAGGACATTCAAATCTTTCCAGACGTATCCTTTGCTACAAGGAACGCTAGAAGGGCCTTTTCACAATACACATCAATCCTGAGGTCAAAGGAAATAAAATATGCTTGGGGATCCCCCAACAAAATTAGTGTATCATTTAAGGGGTACAGGGAAAGATTTGATTCCCCAGAGAAGCTCAAGAGGTGGATGCAGACTAAAAACATGACAACCTGACGAGGACAGGAGGGGTGGGGGGATACGATGGAGGGCATGGACAATTTCTTTTTTTGTTTTTTTGTTTTTCTTTTGCCTTAAGAACTTTTGTCCCGGACACCATTAGTGCACAGAACTCTTTAATAGCTACATTAAGATGTCCTCTTTTTTTTTTGTATTTTCACATGCAATTTAGCTTGGGTAACCACACAGATACACTAATTTGTTGTTCTGTAGATACTTTTTTGTGTGTTTTTTCTTGAAATTTTTTTTTCTCTTCTTAGTACACATAGAACACAGACCCACTAGAAACACCCCTTATCACTGTTATAAACTTTGGTTTTTTTTTTATCTCTCTCTTCCTCTCTCTCCTTTTTCTTTGCCTCGCTTGCCCCCTCTTTGTGTACACATAAACACAGACTCACAAGACGCATCTCTTATCTTTCTTTACATTCAATTCACTATTGTTCTCTTCTATTTTTTTTTTTTGACCACTTTGGGTACATACAGAACACAGACTCAAAGGATACAATTTCTATATAGAAATATTTGTTGGCTCACACAGAACCAATTCACAAGATACATGTTGTAGCACTCAATACATCTAAATTTTCAACATAAACCCCCCTTTTTTTGTTTTGTTTTGTTGCCCCTCTTTGGGCAAATACAGATCACTGACCAAATGGATACACCCCGATCACTTTCTATATAGAAATATTTGTTGGCTCACACAGAACACAGACTCACAAGATACACGTTGTAGCACTTGACACATTCAAATTTTCAACATAAACCCCCTTTATTACTTTTTTTACTCAATCTCCTTCATTACCACTGGAGGTTAGGTCCCCCCCTGTACATGTCCACCTTACGCTTGCCATTCTTGTAATACAAGGATTAAAGTACAGCACAGCACCCGATAAGTTCCCAGGAACGAAAACTTGAGGGCTTTTGTTTTTTTCTTTTTTTTTTCGCCTAGGCTTGCATTGGGACAAACATATTTTGTCCTCCAGATCTTAAAAGCCTTGATATACAGCTGTATTGCCAGTTGTGGAATATGTGTATATGTTTTGTTTGTGTCAGGTTTCCTCCTGTCTGCTGGAGTTTGGGGCTGGTAGAATATGACCATTCCGAAGCTCAGCGGGAGGAACAGGAGGAATGTCTTATGTTTATTGTTAAGTAAGTTGTGTCTAATAAAGAAGAGAGTGTGCGCTACCTACAAGAAAAATGTAAAGAAGTGTTAAGTTAGCCACAATTAACTTACAGGGGCTAAATTCGCCACAAAAACGTAATGTACTATTTGGTTTTCTGAGGAAAGAACACATACAGATATACGCACTACAAGAAACACATTGGAGAAAGTTGGATAAATAATATTTTGTGTCTAAATGTTTCCCTACGGTAATCAGTGCCTCTCTAATAAAAGAAAAAAAGAGAGGGTTGCATTAGTTTTCTCAAGTTATTTGGTAATTAATATTAAACACCAAGAAATAGATGCGGAGATAAACAATAGACTCTATACAATCATGAATGTGAACTCTACTAAATTCCTTTCAAATCTCCTCAGGAAAATTGACAGAATCAAGCAAGGACTAGTGATTATGATGGATGATTGCAATTTCGTGTTAGACCCAATTAAATCGGTATTAGAAGGGGGGGGGCATATGGGAAAAATGTTAGAAATTCGGCAGCAAGGTTTCAATGCTTACTACAGAACCATATGTTATTTGACGTTTGGAGGGTCCTCCACCCTGAGGAGAGGGACTTTACATTCCTATCACGTACCCACTCTACATATTCAAGACTGGACTACATATTGACAATCGATCAATGATACAGGAGGTCAAATGAGGATAAATGTTTACTTTTAGTGTTGAGCGAACCCGGACCGCATTGTTCGGGTGCGTACCGAACATTACAGTTTTTGGACCCCGGACCCAAACACGGACATTCCACTGTATGTTCGTGTTGGAGTTCAGGGTTCTATGATTTAATGGCGTATTTTGCAAGGCTGCAGGGCAGCCAATCAGCAAGCGTTTGACTCGTGTGCCCTTCACAGCTGTGCCTACTAATGGCATGGCTGTGATTGGCCAGTGCAGCATGTGAACCCAGCCTCTATATATAAGCTGGAGTCACGTACATGAACATCACATGAGCTCTTCTTAGTGTAGGGAGAGGATGCTGCAGCTGTGAGGGACAGATAAAAAAATTTTCTGGTATTGAATCTGAAAACTACAGCGATTATTCGAACTACAGCGATTATTCAGATTACAGTGATTATTTTAGTGGGTGCTATACTACATATTTGTACCCTGCCCTGAGCCCAGTGCCACAGAGAGTGCAGTGCACCTGCAACTGCATGTGTGCCATGCACATGACTTTAATCCTGTTCTGTTAGCTCAGTGGGCAACATCTAGTGATTTTTAAATACTGCAATTTGTTGGTGTTAAATATTACATTTGCGTCCTGCACTTCATATCTGAGAGTCAAAATGAAACCGTCAAATACAGCACACTTTGAAAAATTCTAATCGTTTTGGGTGGTAAATAGTACATTTGAGTCTTGCGGTGTCCTTCATATCTGAGAGTCAAATAGAACCGTCAAATACTGTGCTTACAGCGCACTTTGAAAAATTCTAATAGTTTTGGATGGTAAATAGTACATTTGCATCTTGCGGTGCACTCCATATCTGAGAGTCAAATAGAACAATCCAGTACTGTGCTTACAGCGCACGTTGAAAAATTCTAATTGTTTTGGATGCTAAATAGTACATTTGCGTCTTGCGGTGCACTTCATTTCTGAGAGTCAAATAGAACATTGAAATACTGTGGTTACAGTGCACTTTGAAAAATTCTAATTGTTTTGGGTGCTAAATAGTACATTTGCGTCTTGCAGTGCACTTCATATCTGAGAGTCAAATAGAACAGTCCAATACTGTGCTTACAGCGCACTTTGAAAAATTTGAATTGTTGTGCTAAATAGTACATTTACTGCCTGCACTTCATATCTGAGAGTCTAATAGAACCGTCAAATACTGTGCTTACAGCGCACTTTGAAAAATTCTTATTGTTTTGGGTGGTAAATAGTACATTTGCGTCTTGCGGTGCACTCCATATCTGAGAGTCAAATAGAACAGTCCAATACTGTGCTTACAGCGCACTTTGAAAAATTCTAATTGTTGTGCTATATAGTACATTTACATCTTGCGGTGCATTTTTTGCAGTCCCATAAACAAAAAAAATAAAATAATAATTGTTGACCATTGTCGCCTGACATAAACCATCTGCTACTTTGGTGGGTGACCGCAAAGAATAAAGAGAGCGTCAAATAAGGGAAGTGGCCCTGGTGTGGTGCCAGCTACACGCACAAGTGAAACACCTTTCTCAGGTGCTAGTACGTGACAGAACCTTCAGCGTTATTTGGTAGGCCCGAATGCCGCTCTTAGAAGTACAGGAGATAGTAGATTGGGTGGCTGACTGTGCCTCCAGTTTATTTATTTATTTAGAAAGTGTTTTTTACCAGGAAGAATACATTGATATATCGTTTTCAAATCCAGAATGGAGTTACAGAGTTACACATTTAACAGTAGATTAAAATAAATACATACATACATATATATATATATAAACAAGTTGGAATGTGAACATACAGGCTAAATTATTATTGATACAAAGAAGGAACAACATGTACAGTATATGAAGTAGTTTGTAAACTAATACAATCTGTTTTGAGGATTTTGGAGACATTTACTTTCAGTGATTTTAGACTAGCTGCTGATTTGGCAGAAGCCTGAAAGCTATTCCACATTTGAGGAGCTCTGAAAGAGAACGCACCTCGACCCGCTTCCCTTTTGAAGCGAGGGATCGCTAGTGAAGGGTTGGTGCAAGATCTGAGATTGTAGGATGTGCAGGGAGTAAGGGCGAGCATGCCGCTCAGGTAGGGGGGAAGTGTTCCAGAGAAGTGGTTATGCACTAAGCACGCTAGGTGGAGAGCGCGCCTGGAGGCAAGCGTCAGCCAATTTAACTCTTTTAAAATTTTACAGTGATACGTGTTATAATCGCACTGTAGTGCAAAACGACACAATGTATTGTGCACAATGTACTAAGCATGCCAAGTGGAGCGCGCGCCTGGAGGCAAGCGTCAGCCAATTTAACTCTTTTAACATTTTACAGTGATGAGTGTTATAATCACACTGTAGTGCAAAACGACACAATGTATTGTACAGAGTGTCGAGTTTACCGAGATGTGTCTGGGGGGCAGAATCATACACAACATCTCCATAGTCCAAGATCGGCATTAACATTTGCTGCACAATACGTTTCCTTACCGTGGAATCTAGGTTTGATTTGTTTCTATATAGAAAGACAATCCTAGGATATAGCTTTGACACTAGCTTATCAATATGGAGACCAAAAGATAAGTTTGGATCTAGCAACATGCCAAGATACTTGTATGAATTTACTTGGGTCATGTTATAACTATATTTGATCTTGATGTTTATTTGAGGATTGTTTAATTTAAGTAGCTTAGCATTTGTCCCACACTGTTTTTTCAGCATCAAGGAATCATTTGTTTCTAGCTATCCAACTTTCAACTTTAGAAAACTGCCCCTGTAGCACGGATTCCACTTGGGATAGTTTAGTACCGGACGTATAAATGACCTTATGATCAGCATACATATGCACACGAGCCAGGTCACACTCCGAAGGTAGATAATTAATAAATAGTGAGAAAAGCAGAGGACCAAGAACAGATCCTTGAGGCACTCAACACTTGATTGGCAACGGGAGGGATGCAGTATCAGCAATAGACACATATTGAGTTCTATCAGACAAGTATGAACAAAACCAGCAGAGCGTCCTCTCTTTTATACCAGAACAATTTAGCTTGTGTAGCAGCAGATCATGATCAACCGTATCAAAGGCCTTTGCAAAGTCAAGGAAAACTGCACCTGTGATTTCACCACTCTCCATACCACTCTGAATGTCATTGGTCACCTTTAAGAGGGCAGTTACCGTGGAGTGATTTGACCGAAACCCAGATTAAAGCGAGGTTAGATAGTTGGACCGTTGATAATACTTGCACAGCTGATCATGGGCACATTTTTCCAGGATTTTAGATGGGACGGGTAGCAGTGAGATAGGCCTGTAGTTTGCCACTATGTTTACATCACTATTTTTGTGGATAGGGATAACTCTGGCTTTTTTCCAGGCTTTGGGGACATAACCGGAGGACAGGTACTCATTGATTAGGCGGGAAATGGGTCGCGCAGTAACTGGCGCACTCAGCCTCAGCAGCATTGAAGGAAGTAGGTCTGGCCCACATTGTAGTTTCATTTTTTGATTGAGGAGATGCGATGCTATTTCACTATCTGATATTGGAGCAGATTCAAATTCAGCAATGTGTTTGGCCAGGGGTGATATCGGTGTTGACTCGTCTTCATAATATTCATTGTGATGTTTTGCTATAAGAGCTGTGGCGCATCCTACAAAATAATTATTGAATTTGTTTGCTATTGCCACTTCCTTCCTTCACATTGTCTCCCACCCGGTCCCCTACTGAAATCTCAGAGTTGACACCTGCAGCCCATGGCCATCTGTCTTTCACCTCACCCCCTTGCAAATAAGCCAAGCAGTCTGAGCCACAAGACATGCAGCACTCTCTTATGCTTTTTGATGACTCTGCCTGTGGGGTCATCAAACCTAGCCTTGCCCCAGAAGTGGAAGAGATTGAGTGCACTGATGCACAACCACTTATGTGTCAGGATGTGGACATGCGAGGACCACCGCAGCACGTCTCTGATGATGATGAAACACAGGTGCCAACTGCTGTGGCTTTCGGCAGTGTGCAGACCGGCAAGGAGGGCAGGGTTGAGGAGTGGGTGGAAGATGATGTGGAGGATGATGAGGTCCTAGACCCCACATGGAATCAAGGTCCTGCGAGTGACGTGTCCAGTTTGGAGGAAGAGGCGATGGTCGCAAAGAGGCACCAGCGCAGCATAAGAGGGAGCAGGGTGCAAAACCGTAGCGGCCTTCCCCCAGACAGTACGCCCGCTACTGTCCACCGCACCCAGGGGCTGAGCACACCAAATCCAGCTCCAAGGAGTTCCCTGGTGATGGCAGTTCTTTAGACAATGTGCTGACGACAAGACACGAGTGGTTTGCAAGCTGTGCAATAAGAACCTGAAGCTAGGCATAAACGTTGCTAAACCTGAGCACAACCTGCATGACCAGGCATCTACATGCAAAGCACGAGCTGCAGTGGAGTAAGCATCTCAAAACCCAAGAAAGGTCTCAGGCTCCTCCTGCTTCCTCTTCTGCTGCTGTCTTGACCTCTTCCTCCAGCTCTGGAGTCACAGTGGCTCCTGCCACCGAGCAAATAGAGGAAGTGCCTACTCTACTATCACCTGCTGCTGCTCGCACAATCTCTCCAGCATGTGCAAGGTGGAGTTCCACCTTGTGGGCACGTCGCATATGAGGCGGTTAGCGGGAAGGCCTAAGTTACGCTGCAGCGTAGACAGGCGAGCAGCAGCAGGGTGAGAACGCCTAAAGTGCGCACAGACGGCCCGCACTTTCTGTAGCAGCTCTGATATATCTGGGTAGTTTTTCAGTCATTTCTGCACCACCAAATTCAGCACATGCGCCAGGCAAGGGATGTGCGTCAAACTGGCTAGGCCTAGAGCTGCAACGAGATTTCGCCCATTATCGCACACCACCAGGCCGGGCTTGAGGCTCAGTGGCAACAACCACTCATTGACCTGTTGTTCCATGCCCGTCCACAGCTCCTGCGCGCTGTGGGGATTTTCCATCAAACACATGAGTTTTAAAAGAGCCTGCTGTCGTTTCCCCCTGGCTGTGCTGAAGTTGGTGGTGAAGGTGTTACGCTGACCGGATGAGGAGGTGGTAGAGGAGGTGGTAGAGGAGAAGGAAGAAGCTTAGTAGGAGGAGTAGGTAACAGGAGGCAGAGAAAAATGCCTGGCAATCCTCTGTGGCGGAAGGACATGCACCAAACTGCTATCTGCCTCAGGCCCAGCCGACACTACATTTGCCCAGTGTGCAGTTAGGGAGATATAGCGTCCCTGCCCGTGCTTACTGATCCACGTATCTGTGGTTATGTGGACCTTGACACAGATGGTGTTGCGCATTGCACACCTGATTTTGTCTGCCAATTGCTTGTGCAGGGAAGGGATGGCTAACCGGGAAAAGTAGTGGCAGCTATGAACCACGTACTGTGGGACAGCCACCACCATTAGGTTTTTAAAACTGTCCGTCTCAAACAGACAGAATGACAGCATTTCAAAGGCCAAGAAATGCTGGAATTCAGGGCCAGTGTTCGCTGGTGGGTAGGGCCATACTTCCTCTTTCTCTCCAGTGTTTGGGAGATGGACAGCTGAACGCTTCCATGGGACAGTGTGGAGAGGCTTGGGGACAGTGGCGGACGTTGTGGTGTTTCTGCCACTTCCTCTATTTGCTCGGTGGCAGGTGCCACTGTGACTCCAGAGCTGGAGGAAGAGGGCAAGACAGCAGCATAAGAGGAAGCAGGAGGAGCCTGAGACATGTCTTTAGTTTTGAGATGCTTACTACACTGCAGCTCGTGCTTTGCATGTAGATGCCTGGTCATGCAGGTTGTGCTCAGGTTTAGCACGTTTATGCCTCTCTTCAGGTTCTGATTGCACAGCTTGCAAACCACTCGTGTCTTGTAGTCAGCACATTGTCTAAAAAACTGCCACGCCAGGGAACTCCTTGTTGCTGGCATTGGTGTGCTCGGCCCCTGGGTGCGGTGTGCAGTAGCAGGCGTACTGTATAGGGGACAGCCGCTACAGTTTTGCACACTGCTCCCTCTTATGCTGCGCTGGTGCCTCTTTGCGACCACCGCCTCTTCCTCCAAACTGGACACGTCACTCGCATGACCTTGATTCCATGTGGGGTCTAGGACCTCATCATCCTCCACATCATCTTCCACCCACTCCTCAACCCTGCCCTCCTTGCCTGTCTGCACACTGCCGAAAGCCACAGCAGTTGGCAGCTCTGTTTTGTCATCATCAGAGACGTGCTGCGGTGGTCCTCGCATGTCCACATCCTGACACATAAGTGGTTGTGCATCAGTACACTCAATATCTTCCACTTCTAGGGGCAAGGCTAGGTGTGATGACCCCACCAGCAGAGTCATCAAAAAGCAAAAGTGACTGCTGCATGACTTGTGGCTCAGACTGCTTGGCTGATTTGCAAGGGGGTGAGGTGAAAGACAGATGGCCATGGGCTGCTGGTGTCAACTCTGAGCTTTCAGCAGGGGACCAGGCGGGAGACAATGTGTAGGAACTGGAGGCACGGTCAGCCACCCAATCTACTATCGCCTGTATTTGTTATGGACTCACCATTCTAAGAGTGGCATTTGGGCCTACCAAATAACGCTTAAGGTTCTGTCGCGTACTAGCACCTGAGGAAGGTGTTTCACTTGTGCATGTAGCTGGCACAGATCGACCACATCCCCTACTTGCAACAGGAGCTCCACCAACACCAGCAGCACCACGACAAGGGCCACATCCCTTATTTGACTCTCTCCTCATTCTTTGCGGTCACCCACCAAAGTAACAGATAGTTTATGTCAGGTGACAATGTAATCGCCAATAGTCAAGAATTTTTATTTGTGTTTTTTTGTTTATTGGACAGCAAGAAATGCACAGCAAGACACAAATGTACTATTTAGCACCCAAAACAATTAGAATGTTTCAAAGTGCGCTGTAAGCACAGTATTTGATGGTTCTATTTGACTCTCAGATATGAAGTGCACCGCAAGACGCAAATGTACTATTTACCACCAAAAACAATTAGAATTTTTTAAAGTGCGCTTTACAGCACACTTTGAAAAATTCTAATTGTTTTCGGGGGTAAATAGTACATTTGCACAGTATTGGACTGTTCTATTTGACTCTCATATATGAAGTGCACCGCAAGACGCAAATGTACTATTTTCCACCCAAAACAATTAGAATTTTCCAAAGTGCGCTGTAAGCACAGTATTTGACGGTTCTATTTGACTCTCAGATATGAAGTGCACCGCAAGATGCAAATGTACTATTTACCACCCAAAACTATTAGAATTTTTTAAAGTGCGCTGGAAGCACAGTATTGGACTGTTCTATTTGACTCTCAGATATGAAGTGCACCGCAAGACGCAAATGTACTATTTACTAGACATGTGCAAAACTAAAATTTTCGTTTCGTTTTCGTCCATTCGGACGAAAATGTTATTTATTTCGTCTAAAACGAATTTCGTTCATTAGTGCATTCGTTTCAGACGAAATTCGTTCATTATTTTCGTTTCGTTAATTTTTTTCGTTCGTTTTATAGAATACAATGTAATACTATTGGCTTTCTATAAACCGAACGAGAGCCCCATTCATAAGAAATTCTTATGAATGGGGCTCTCGTTCGGTTCATAGAAAGGCAATAGTATTAATTGTATTCTATAAACCGAAAGTCTATAAACCGAACTACTTTCGGTTTATAGACTTTCGGCTTATGGAATACATGTAATCCTATTGCTATTCTATAAACCGAACGACTTTCGGTTTATAGAATAGCCATAGGATTACATGTATTACATAAGCCGAAAGTCTATAAACCGAAAGTCGTTCGGTTTATAGGCTGTCGGCATTTAACTAATAAGAGACAGAGTCTCCATTCATAAAATTATGAATGGAGACTTTGTCTCCGTGTAGTAAAATGCCGACAGCCTATAAACCGAACGTTCGGTTTATAGGCTGTGGGCATTTTACTACACGGAGACAAAGTCTCCATTCATAATTTTATGAATGGAGACTCTGTCTCCGTGTAGTAAAATGC
The DNA here is from genome assembly GCA_036172795.1 of Pelodytes ibericus. Classification (NCBI taxonomy): domain Eukaryota; kingdom Metazoa; phylum Chordata; class Amphibia; order Anura; family Pelodytidae; genus Pelodytes; species Pelodytes ibericus. The sequence continues at coordinate 61,522,235 of CM069861.1, forward strand.
CGACAGCCTATAAACCGAACGTTCGGTTTATAGGCTGTCGGCTTATGGAATACATGTATTCCTATTGCTATTCTATAAACCGAACGACTTTCGGTTTATAGAATAGCCATAGGTTTACATGTACTACATAAGCCGAAAGTCTATAAACCGAAAGTCGTTCGGTTTATAGGCTGTCGGCATTTAACTAATAAGAGACAGAGTCTCCATTCATAAAATTATGAATGGAGACTTTGTCTCCGTGTAGTAAAATGCCGAAAGCCTATAAACCGAACGATCCGTTTATAGACTTTCAGCTTATATAATACATGTAATCCTATGGCTATTCTATAAACCGAACGTTCGGTTTATAGAATAGCAATAGGAATACATGTATTCCATAAGCCGACAGCCTATAAACCGAACGTTCGGTTTATAGGCTGTGGGCATTTTACTACACGGAGACAAAGTCTCCATTCATAATTTTATGAATGGAGACTCTGTCTCCGTATAGTTAAATGCCGGCTTTTAACTATACGGAGACAAAGTCTCCATTTATAATTTTATGAATGGAGACTCTGTCTCCGTATAGTTAAATGCCGGTGTTCTGACAAATTTCTGGAGCAAATTCTCCTGCGCAATCGCAGGAGAATTTGCTCACTGCGCATGCGCATAAAGTTACAGCTGATAACTCAGCTGTAACTTTGTGACCACCGCGCATGCGCCAGCTGCGCAACCCACCTCCCGCCCCCTCACACCCCCTGCATACCCCTTCTTACCAGATCATCGACCACAGCGATACACAGCGCATGCGCACGCCTATCCAGCCGTTTGGGAATGTGCGCGTCCGTTGTTGTGTTCTTAAGGTGGTAAGTAACATGGGGCGTCAGGACATAAGGGGGCAAGCATCCTGGTGAGGGCTGCCTCATCTTGATGGGATTTGTGATCCTCCTGCTGCATCAATAATACAGCAGGAGGATCACAAATCCCATCAAGATGAGGCAGCCCTCACCAGGATGCTTGCCCCCTTATGTCCCGACGCCCCGTGTTACTTACCACCTTAAGAACACAACAACGGACGCGCGCATTCCCAAACGGCTGGATAGGCGTGCGCATGCGCTGTGTATCGCTGTGGTCGATGATCTGGTAAGAAGGGGTGTGCGGCGGGTGTGAGGGGGGCGGGAGGTGGGTTGCGCAGCTGTCTCATGCACGGTGGTCACAAAGTTACAGCTGAGTTATCAGCTGTAACTTTATGCGCATGCGCAGTGAGCAAATTCTCCTGCGATTGCGCAGGAGAATTTGCTCCAGAAATTTGTCAGAACACCGGCATTTAACTATACGGAGACAAAGTCTCCATTTATAATTTTATGAATGGAGACTCTGTCTCCGTATAGTTAAATGCCCACAGCCTATAAACCGAACGTTCGGTTTATAGGCTGTCGGCTTTTAACTATACGTTTGTCTCCATTCATAAATTTATGAATGGAGACTCTGTCTCCGTATAGTTAAATGCTATTGTATTCTATAAACCGACTCTATTTCGGCTTATAGAATGCAATAGTACTACGAATGGACGAATGAACGAATGATTTTCCTTTATTAACCATTCGTTCATTCGGCTTTAGTTAGCTTAGCATTTTCGTTCTTCGTTTTTCGGGCGAATGGACGAAAATGCAATTTTCGGACGAAAATGCATTCGTCCGAAAACGAATGCACGTCTAGTATATATTCACATGTAAATTGCTTTTTTAATAAAAAATTATGATATAAAAAAATCTTGTTTTTATTTCCTTTTATGTGACAAAGCTGCCTCTCTCTTTCCCTTGCCCCCAGATTTGTCGCTCTCCCCCCCTTAGTGTTGTCTCTCTCTCACCCTCCCTTTGGCTCCCCCCTCGCTCCCCTTGTGTCTGTCTCTTCCCCCCTTCCCTCCCCTTGTTTCTCTCTGCCCCCCCCCCCTTGTTATTCTGTCCCCCCCTCACCTGTTTCTTGCTCCCTGGTGGCTAGTGGGGGCAGCCGGGGGATGTATGCACTATACATAATAGACGGAAGTGTCGGGCAGCATGGAGGTTGTCTGCACGATTCGTGCAGACATCCCCCAGCTGCCCGATTCTCCCTGGTGGCTAGCGAGGCAGCGGTGGATGTCTGCGCGATGAGCGAGACCTCGCCTGCTGCCGCCCGGAACGACAGCCAGGACTTTTATGAGGAAGCCGGAAGTACCCAGCTTCATCATAGAAGTCCCGGCGGTCATGCCGGGCGGCAGCAGGAGAGGTCTCGCTCATCGCGCAGACATCCTCCGCTCCCTCGCTAGCCACCAGGGAGAATCGGGCAGCTGGGGGATGTCTGCACGAATCGTGCAGACAACCTCCATGCTGCCCGACACTTCCGTCTATTATGTATAGTGCATACATCCCCCGGCCACGTTCGGTTTATAGGCTGTGGGCATTTAACTATACGGAGACAGAGTCTCCATTCATAAAATTATAAATGGAGACTTTGTCTCCGTATAGTTAAAAGCCGGCATTTAACTATACGGAGACAGAGTCTCCATTCATAAAATTATGAATGGAGACTTTGTCTCCGTGTAGTAAAATGCCCACAGCCTATAAACCGAACGTTCGGTTTATAGGCTGTCGGCTTATGGAATACATGTATTCCTATTGCTATTCTATAAACCGAACTTTCGGTTTATAGAATAGCCATAGGATTACATGTATTACATAAGCCGAAAGTCTATAAACCATAATTTTATGAATGGAGACTCTGTCTCTGTATAGTTAAATGCCGACAGCCTATAAACCGAACGACTTTCGGTTTATAGACTTTCGGCTTATGTACTACATGTAATCCTATGGCTATTCTATAAACCGAAAGTCGTTCGGTTTATAGTTTAGCAATAGCATTACATGTATTCTATAAACCGAACGTCGTTCGTTTTAAAGACTTTCGGCTTATAGAATACTATTGGCTTTCTATAAACCGAACTAGAGTCGAGTCCCCATTCATAAGAAATTCTTATGAATGAGGAGGGACTCTAGTTAGGTTTATAGAATGCCAATAGTATTCTATAAGCCGAAAGTCTTTAAAACGAACGACGTTCGGTTTATAGAATGCATGTAATGCTATTGCTGTTCTATAAGCCGAATGTCTTTCGGCTTATAGAACAGCAATAGCATTACATGTATTCTATAAACCGAACGTCGTTTGTTTTAAAGACTTTCGGCTTATAGAATACATGCTGCTATTGGCTTTCTATAAACCGAAAGAGTCCCCATTCATACGAATAGGTCAATTGACCTATTCGTATGAATGGGAACTCAATTTCGGTTTATAGGAAGCTAATAGCATTACATGCATTCCATAAACCGAAAGTCATTCATGTCGGTTTATGGAATGTAGTACAATGCTATTGGTATTGTAAACCGACTCTATTTCGGTTTAGAATGCCAATAGCACGAATGGACGAATGGACGAATGAACGAATGATTTTCGTTTATTAACCATTCGTTCATTCGGATTTTGTTAGTTAAAATTTTCGTTATTCGTTTTTCGGACGAATGGACGAAAATGCTATTTTCGTCCGAAAATGCATTCGTCCGAAAACGAATGCACATGTCTACTATTTACCACCCAAAACAATTAGAATTTTTCAAAGTGCGCTGTAAGCACAGTATTTGACGGTTCTATTTGACTCTCAGATATGAAGTGCACCGCAAGATGCAAATGTACTATTTACCACCCAAAACTATTAGAATTTTTTAAAGTGCGCTGTAAGCACAGTATTGGACTGTTCTATTTGACTCTCAGATGTGAAGTGCACCGCAAGATGCAAATGTACTATTTACCACCCAAAACAATTAGAATTTTTCAAAGTGCGCTGTAAGCACAGTATTTGACGGTTCTATTTGACTCTCAGATATGAAGTGCACCGCAAGATGCAAATGTACTATTTACCACCCAAAACTATTAGAATTTTTCAAAGTGCGCTGTAAGAACAGTATTTGACGGTTCTATTTGACTCTCAGATATGAAGTGCAGGAAGCAAATGTAATATTTAATACCAACAAATTGCAGTATTTAAAAATGCCTAGATGTTGGCCACTGAGCTAACAAAAGAGGATTAAAGTCATGTGCCTGGCACACATGCAGTTGCAAGTGCACTGCACTCTCTGTGGTACTGGGCTCAGAGCAGGGTACAAATATGTAGTATAGCACCCACTAAAATAATCACTGTAATTTGAATAATCGCTGTAGTTTGAATAATTGCTGTAGTTTGCAGATTCAACACCAGAATTTTATTTAATCTTTCCCTCACAACTGCAGCATCCTCTCCCTACACAAAGAAGAGCTCATGTGATGTGCATTTATGTGACTCCAGCTTTTATATAGAGGCTGGGTCACATTCTGCACTAGCCAATCACAGCCATGCCATTAGTAGGCATGGCTGTGATGGCTTCTAAGGGCAAACGAGTCAAACGCTTGTTGATTGGCTGCCCTGCAGCCCATCAAAATGCGCCATTAAATCGTCGAACCCCGAACTCCAACACGGACATACAGTGGAATGTCCGTGTTCGGGTCCGGGGTCCGGACACCGTAATGTAATGTTCGCTCAACACTATTCATCACATATAATCATAGAGTTTTTTTATTCTACATTTATATTCAAGTGTCCAAACACTGAGCGCCTGATTTTTCCCTGTTTTTGTGCACGTTTTCACACAGTTGTTTGAAGCTGTCTGTTTTTTAAGTTGGGCTGCTGGTTTTAGTGGACACCTGGTACATATATTGTTTTATTATCTCTGATAGCACTACTTTTGCTTGTCCTTTCCTTCACTTTTTTTCTACACGTAGTGACTGATGGGTCTGCCCCATTCAACTTCTGGGTCTCCAAACTGGGCACATGGCCTGAGCTTGCCTTTTATGCCTTTGAGGTGCTGGCCTCCCCTGGCCGCCTGTCCACAGCCAACGTGGACAAGCTCACGTTTATTAAGATGAACCAGGCATGGATCCCACCAGACTTGTCTGAACTTGTCTGTTGTTATATGTCCCAATATTTTGGGGGCTACCCAAAATGGGCGCCGCTTCCACCTACACCGCCACGGTCACCACCTCCTCAACCTATGGGTCACTTAGTATAAACTGAAAGAGAATACCCTGCACTCCAACCCTCTCTCAAATGGATAATTCTGTTGATCCTCCAGGCAGCCATGCTTTAGATTTAGATTTATGTTCTTCCAAAGCTAAAATCAAAGATTCAATCTAGTGCTATTTTATGGCTCAGCTGTATTTGTAATTTGTATGTATTTTATGTTATTTTAAGATATTTCCCTATCCACATTTGCTTGCAGGGCACTTGTCCTACTCCTACCCACATTTTACTTCATTTTGCAGCCCTCTAGCCCTTTCCATGACTTTTTTAGAGGCATTTTAGTGGCCAAAAGTTCGTGTCCCCATTGACTTCAATGGGGTTCGGGGTCAAGTTCGGGGTCAAGTTTGAGCAGGGACCCGGACATTTTTTCGAAGTTCGGTCGAACCTGCCGAACCCGAACATCCAGGTGTCCGCTCAACTCTACTTACGTTATCCCGAAATGGACCTACCTTTTCAGGATGATCCCCTTAAATGTCCCAAAGGCGTGGCTAAAAATGGTGCAGGATTCCTTTTCCAGATACATTTGGCTGGGAAAAAAACGTGCATAAATAAAAGAGTGATCTCGCTACCTCCTAAACAGGGGGGCTTAGGTGGGCCCAATCACGAAGCAAGCATAGAAACATAGAAACATAGAAAAATAGAAAGTGTCTACAGATAAGAACCATTCGGTCCATCTAGTCTGCCCAATTTTTTTTTTTTTGAGTACTTTTATTAGTCCCCCGTTCCCGGTCTTATAGCTAGGATAGCCTTGTGTCTATCCCACGCATGCTTAAAATCCTTGACTGTGTTTACCTCTACCACTTCTGCTGGCAGGCTATTCCATACATCCACTACCCTCTCAGTAAAGTAATACTTCCTGATATTACTTTTAAATCGTTGCCCCTCTAATTTAAGACTATGTCCTCTAGTTGTGGTAGTTTTTCTTCTTTTAAATATACTCTCTTCCTTTACTGTGTTGATTCCCTTTATGTATTTAAATGTTTCTATCATATCCCCCCTGTTACGTCTTTCCTCCAAGCTATACATGTTAATATGCTTTAACCTTTCCTGGTAAGTTTTATCCTTCAACCCATGTACCAGTTTAGTAGCCCTTCTCTGAACTCTCTCCAAAGTATCAATATCCTTCTGGAGATACGGTCTCCAGTACTGCGTACAATACTCCAAGTGAGGTCTCACCAGTGCTCTGTACAATGGCATGAGCACTTCCCTCTTCCTACTGCTAATACCTCTCCCTATGCAACCAAGCATTCTGCTAGCATTTCCTGCTGCTCTATTGCATTGCCTACCTACCTTCAAGTCCTCTGAAATTATTACTCCTAAATCCCTTTCCTCAGATGTTGAGGTTAGGACTGTACCAAATAGTCTATATTCTGCTTTTGGGTTTTTACGCCCAAGGTGCATAATCTTGCACTTGTCCACATTAAATGTCAGTTGCCATTGCTCTAACCATTTTTCTAGTTTAGCTAAATCATTTGCCATTTGGCTTATCCCTCCATGAATATCAACCCTGCTGCAAATCTTTGTATCATCAGCAAAAAGACATACTTTGCCAACAAGACCTTCTGCAATATCGCTAATAAAAATATTAAAGAGAATGGGTCCAAGAACAGATCCCTGAGGTACCCCACTAGTAACAAGACCTTGCATTGAATATACCCCATTGACTACAACCCTCTGTTGCCTGTCACTCAGCCATTGTCTAATCCATTCAACAATATTGAAATCCAAACTCAAAGATTTCAGTTTATTGATAAGCCTTCTATGTGCGACAGTGTCAAAAGCCTTACTGAAATCTAGGTAAGCAATGTCTACTGCACCACCCTGATCTATTATTTTAGTTACCTAATCAAAAAAATCAATAAGATTAGTTTGGCATGATCTCCCTGAAGTAAACCCATGCTGTCTCTGATCTTGAAATCCAAGCGACTTTAGATGTTCAACAATCCTATTCTTTAACAAGGTTTCCATTATTTTCCCCACTACTGAAGTAAGACTTACTGGTCTATTGTTGCCCGCCTCCTCCTTACTACCTTTCTTGTGAATGGGCACAACATTAGCTAATTTCCAATCTTCTGGAACTACTCCCGTTAACAATGATTGGTTAAATAAATCTGTTAACGGTTTTGCTAGTACACCACTAAGTTCTTTTAATAACTTTGGATGTATCCCATCAGGTCCCATCGACTTATTTGTCTTTACTTTAGACAGCTGAAGTAAAACCTCTTCCTCTGTAAACTTACATGCATCAAAAGACTCATTAGTCTTTTTCCCTAAATGAGGTCCCTTACCCTCATTTTCATTTGTAAAAACTGAACAAAAATATTCATTAAGGCAGTCTGCTAAGCCTTTATCCTCTTCTACATAGAATCCTTCTTTTGTTTTTAATCTAACTAATCCTTGTTTTACTTTCCTTTTCTCATTTATGTATCTAAAAAATGTTTTATCCCCCTTTTTCACTGACTGGGCTATAGTCTCTTCTGTGTGTGCTTTGGAAGCTCTTATAGCTTTCTTTGCCTCTTTCTGCCTACTCTTATAGATCTTTCTATCTTCCTCACTCTGAGTATTTTTATAATTATTAAATGCTAGCTTTTTATTTTTTACTAATTTAGCCACCTCTGCAGAGTACCACAGTGGTTTCTTCAATTTTTTGCTCTTACTGACAAGCCTTATGCAATTTTCTGTTGCCTTCAGTAGTGCAACTTTTAGATAATCCCATTTCTCCTGGACTCCATTTAAATTGCTCCAGTCTGATAATGACTCCTTCACACCTAATCTAATTTTAGAAAAGTCTGTTTTTCTAAAATCTAAAACTTTTGTTTTTGTGTGGTGTGACTGCGTCACTGTTCTGATATTAAACCACACTGTCTGGTGATCACTAGATCCTAAACTTTCACATACAGTAATATCTGAGCATGCTGGTACATGCGTTAATGACCCAAAGGGAAAATGCTAACCGAGAAAAATGGTTTCAACTGGAAAGGCTGTGAACAGATATTCCCTATATTTTGGTCAACTAGTAAAAAAGGTCAGACCGACCGCAAAAAATGTACCAAGTCTTTGATTCTAGATCATATATTGCATTTCTGGCTGAAATTTTAAACAAAATTGAAAATTGAGATTCTTGCAGGCCTCCCCTTACAAATATTGGAATACAATATAGGAGATATTAAATTGAATAAATGGGTAAGGGAGGGGATTGTAAAGATAGAAGACCTATTGGAGGCAGGTAATATTATCCCTTTCCATGTACTACAGACAAAATTCCAGTTGAACAATGGTGACATTTTCCCATATCTAAGAGTAAAACTTTATTTGGCGAATACAACTATAACTGAGAATTCAGGACTCAGTAAAAGTCTGACAAAATTATTACAAAATGAAAATACAAAACACATCTTAGCTAAATGTAATCAGATTATTAGAGAAATAAATTATATACCAGAATTAGTGGTTATTGGAAAATGGGAAGCAGACCAGAAAAGGAACATCACGAGGGAAGAATGGAATAGACTTTTTGAATACGTGTATAAGGGAACCCATTGTCTGAATATAAGGGAAATGTTCTTTAAATTACTTAACATATGGTATTTTGTCCTGAGTCACATGTAAAAAATTTATACAGGGCAGAGTAGAAACATAGAATGTGTCGGCAGATATGAACCATTCGGTCCATCTAGACTGCCCAAAAAGTAGTAGTTGTTGGAGATGTGAGAGAGGAAAGGGGGAAATACTACACATATTTTGGAGTTGTGGTGACTTGGTGGAGTATTGGATAATACTATATATATGTAACATATGTTCTATTTTATAGAATAGCAATAGCATTCCATGTATTCTATAAACCGAAAGTCTTTAAACCGAATGTCATTCGGTTTATGGACTTTCGGCTTATGGAATACATGTAATGCTATTGGCTTTCTATAAACCGAAATAGAGTCCCCATTCATAAGAATTTCTTATGAATGGGGACTCTATTTCGGTTTATAGAAAGCCAATAGAATTACATTTATTCCATAAGCCGAAAGTCTATAAACTGAACGACATTCGGTTTATAGACTTTTGGTTTATACAATAGCAATAGCATTACATGTATTTCATGGAATGTGTGTAATGCTATTGGTATTCTATAAACCAACTCTATTTCGCTTTATAGAATGCCACTAGCACAAATGGACTAATGATTTTCGTTTATTAACCATTCGTTCATTCGGCTTTCATTAGTTTAGCATTTTCGTTATTCGTGTTTCGGACGAATGGACGAAAATGCATTAGTCCGAAAACGAATGCACATGTCTAGTAATTGCTTTAAAATAATTTTTATTGAAACAGGAAAAAGATGAGGATGGAAAACAACCAATTCCCAGATCTTTTAATAATTGGCTGCAAGTTTTCTGTATATTTGCTAGTGTTTACTGTGAACATTACCCTGATAAATCTAGTGGACCATTTCAACATCTAGAATCTATTGTAGAGGCTTATAAGAATTTTGGTGGATTATTATGGTTTTATTACAATTAAATTTTCTGACAAAAATTATCCGTTCATAAGAATTTAAATTGGGGTATGAAAGATGTCGGCTCCTGGGTGAGCATTATGTTACCTAGAAGGACACCTCAGAGCCAGTGTAGGTCACAGACTACAAATAATTTGTCTCAGTTACACCCTAAAGTAGTTTGCTGGGCATTTAATGATGCTGTATGTAAATGGCCCAATTCTTGTAAATTTAGACATGAGTGTTTGAATTGTGCAGGTAGTCACCCGTCCTTTCAGTGCTACAAACGATTGGGAAGCAGATTTCAAAAAGCCATGACAGTAGTGAAGGTGCAAAATCTGTTTCCATTTTTAGGCCATTATCCAGCAGATAGCACAGTTGCTCAAAGAAGGTTTTTTGTTTGGTTTTAAGATTCCAGTTTGTACGTCTACAGTTGAATTTGTTAAAAATCTTAATTTATATTTAGATATTGTAAGAAATAAAATTGTTAAAGAAATTGGTTTAGGTAGAGTTGCAGGGCCTTTTCAAGTTCCTCCATTTACATTTTTTATGATTTTACCACTTAGGCTTGTTTCCAAAAAGGAGAAGGAGGCCTATTGATTGATTCATCATTTGTCCTACCGTGATGGTACGTCTTTGAATTATGAGGTGGATATTTCCATTATTTCTATATCTTGAACTTATTTTAATGAGGCATTGACTTTGGTAAGACAATGCCTCATTGTTCTGCCAGGGTGCGCTATTATCAAAAGTAGATATTGAAGCTGCTTTAAGACTGCTCCCCATTCATCCTGACTGTTTTGGGTCTTTAGGATGTCATTTTGAGGGTAGTTTTTACTTTGATAAATGCATGCCGATGGAGTGTTCTGCTTCTTGTATTTATTTTGAAAATTTTACTTGTTTTTTTAGAATGGGTTGCAGACGACTATTAATTATTTGGATGATTTTCTTTTCATCGGTAATGCAGATTCTAATGAGTGTTTTCATTTTCTACAATGTTTTGTTGGTTTGGCATGACATTTTGGTATCCCTTTGGCGCAGGTGAAAATGGTGTGACCTACCACCTGCTTGCAATTTCTTGGTATAGTAATAGACACTAAAAAAATGGAGTTTCGTCTCCCAGATGAAAAAAAAAAATGTAAAAATGAAATGTGAAATTTTACATGTATTAAGTGTTAAGAAAATGACAGTTAAAAGAATACAATCTTTAATGGGTCTGTTAAACTTTGCCTCAATGCCTTTTTCTAGGCATATGTCAAAGTCGATTGCAGGTTTGAAAAATCCTCATCACCATGTTCATGTGTCCAGGGAGATCAAAGGACACCTTCAGGTTTGGGATGAATTTGTATCCAATTTCAATGGTAGCAGTTTATGGCAAAGGGCTTTTCTGTTAAATTAGGAGTTAAATATATTTACAGATACTGACCATATCCTACCATATCTTTCTCTCCCTTCCATTTCTACTCCAAAGAAATAACTTTCTGCTTTTGCCTAGAAGTCTTCTTTCCATAATGGGACCTCCACTTTATTCCAGTTTCTAGCTAGGGAGATTTTACAGGTGATTATTATATTTATATACAGGGTATCTTTAGTATTTCTGTTATTTTATTTTTGAACTCCGCCAGGGCCGTGCATCCCACCATATGTGGATCTGTGTGCCCCTGGATTTTGGAAATGAAGCATTTCGAAGCACTGGCTATAAGCAATTTATCCCATTCTGAAACTTCCATAGGTGGTCTCGTTGCAAGAAAAGATTTGATCCTCATGTATTTAAATAGTTCTCTCTGTGGTAGGTTATATTTGTTGCTTAGATCGGAAAGGGCACTAATTTGCCTTCTACAAATAGGTCAACAATTCTTTCTATCCCCATATTCTTCCATAAGGTTAACTCCAAATCTGTTATGCATATTGATATAATGTGTAATGGTGCCGCTAGGAAGATTGTGTTTTTAATCTCCATTCTTTTTGTTATCTTGTTTAAAGATTGAAAGATTTCCCTAACATATTTAGGCCTGTCTTCCATACCTCCCCAGAACTCCATCGGCAGCCAATTAAGTGTAGTTTAGTCTATGTTTTTATAATATACTTTTTCTATATCTCTCCACCCTGTCATGGGGTTTATTCCAGGCAAGTCCGTGTGATAACAGGCATGCCTCAGAGATCCTGCGGAGATCCGGGTAACCAAGTCCGTCTTTATCTAGACTGCGTTTAAGAGTCCGGCTCGGGATTCATGGTTTCCCAGCTGCCCAGATAAATTTTGAAAAAATTAGATCAAAATCTCTCAGCATGAGATTTGAGACTCTATATGGGATCACTCTGAATAAGTACACTAATTTAGGAAGGATATAACCTTTTAAGACATTAACGCGGCCAAGCCATGAATTCTCAATCTTAGCCCATCGAGACATCATGGCTTGGAGCTCTTGTAGAACCATAGCATCATTTATTCTAACAATATTTTCTAGTCGGGGTGTGATTTTAATACCTAGATAGTCAATTATATCCGAGCCCTTTCCTTTTCTCCCAAATTTCTTCACCCATTCCTTTTGGTGTTTCGCCAGATATACAAATATTATTTGTGTCTTTCCCAGGTTTAAACTATAATTCAACAGGGTTCCAAATAACTCTATATTTTTCAATAGCGCTGGAATTGATGTCTCTGGTTCTGACAACTTCAATAGTATATCATCAGCTTATAGCATTATGAGATGTTCTTTTTGCCCAATTGTAATACCCTGTACTTTTTGTGATCCCCGTAGGTATTCATCGAAAGGCTCCATTACCAAGGCATATCATAAGGGTGACAGGGGACACCCCTGTCTAGTCCCATTTCGTATATCAAATGGTTTCAAGGCCATGGAGGGCCCCTTGATCCTAGCACTAGGATATGCATATAGAGCCACAATGGCATCAAAGGCCTGTCTGGTCTGGATGCACCATATCCAGAATCACTTTGTTCATTCTACTTGCTATCATTTTTGAGTATATTTTAACATCTAAATTAATAAGGGAAATTGGTCTATAATTAGTCAATATAGTGGGGTCTTTCCCAGATTTTGGGATCGGGGAGATTGAATTGAATAGATTACATTTTTAAGTGTTTATAAAACATCATTTATCTGACAGACTAGTATTATCCTCCTTCCTTCCTGATCTGTCTCATGATACAGATATTCAAATGTAATCTTACCTGCCACCACCCATTTTTTTTTCCCTTGGAGGGACGACACGTACAAATACGGATATTTGCGACACGCCCATAGAGATTTTTGATATCTCTTCCAATTGATCTCTTGTACGTAGGCTACATCGATCTTCTCTTTCTCAAGTAGATCGTACAGGAAGCATTGTTTATGGGGGGAATTCAGTCCGAGCGCATTAATCGTAATAAACTTAAATGTCATCACTCTGGTTGACACGCCCCTTTGCGCCTTCCCTCTCACTTCCCTTCCCATCCTCCTTTTTTATACTGTCGTAACATCCTTACGAATACCTGTCTTATTTCCCATATATCCTCCTCTTTCTTCCTCTTCTCTTTTGCTTCCCCTTTCCTTATAAAGTGCTTCTTATCGTCCAATATTTGTGCTCCATTATATTCAATTACTTTCTGTCTGACCTTTCTTGCAGCATTATACCTAGGACAAGGGTATATTATGGTTCGCCTAAGTGGCATAGCCTCCGTTTCGTCTTCTAGCCTATCTATATGTTGTTTTAGGTGGTAGAGTATAACCATGCTCCTTTACAATGCAGGTACCAACTTCTAATTGAAGGATGTTTATACCACATAACTTTACTTCCGAAATATACCATTTTCCCAATATGTTGCATGCTGTAATTACATCTTACCTCATCCCCACACTTAGTGCCTATTTTATGCAACACATATCAACAGTACAGTCTCTTCATCCATTATTTACCAATGCTCAATATATTTATGTAGGCATCTTATATTCTTGATCTTCGGTCCTCTACTCATTGAGATAGGTGCATCATCAGTAATTTCCCATCCCGGGGTGAAGGACCCCAACCAAACACCAAAAAAAAAGTAGAATAAAAAGAAAAAATATACATAAAATATACATAAAATATACATAAAAATATATGCCTTAATCCCTTTCCCCTTGTTATCCGACTATTTGTCTTTTTTCCATAACTCTCGTGTGCTTCTTGCCTTATGTTATGTATTCTTTTTGGGTATCGTGTAATAAAGTGTTGCGCAGGATATAATAAAATAAATACTTATCAGAGATATATAGGCGAAAATCCAGCCTTTTTTAGATGTATATAAAAGAGAAGAAAAAAATATATACAAAATTGTGCAGTATTGTGAATATAAGGAAAATAAATATCTCCCCCTAAAGAATTGTACTCACACTCTACAGAGCCTATAGGACCGGCTCTGGGTGTATAAGGCAGAGGACTGCTCTGAAAAAGCCCACGTGTGGGCGAAACGCGTCGCGTGACATTATTGACGAGACTTGCAACTAGGAAGTACCAGCTCCTCCAGCAGAACGCTGCCTATACAAACTTCAGCTGCTGCCTGCTCCTATGAAGTGACGGATGGAGACTGTGATATGATCGGCTGGGTGACTCTGCCTGCTTTTTACCTATGCTGTTTTTAACTGTTTTTTACATGGGATATCGTTTTTTAACTTCTTCTATGTAAGCTGCTATATGTGGGGGGGAATTAAAATTGTTTACATTTGACACTACAACGTTTGTTTCTCACTCCTGTTGTGTCCTGCTCCACGAGTATTCCATCGATTATCTATCCAGTGGATGTGGGGATTTTGGGACTCAGAGTCTGCACGCCTTATACACCCAGAGCCGGTCCTATAGGCTCTGTAGAGTGTGAGTACAATTCTTTAGGGGGAGATATTTATTTTCCTTATATTCACAATACTGCACAATTTTGTATATATTTTTTTCTTCTCTTTTATATACATCTAAAAAAGGCTGGATTTTCGCCTATATATCTCTGATAAGTATTTATTTTATTATATCCTGCGCAACACTTTATTACACGATATTCACTATTTTGTGCTAATTGGAGGAAAATGCACTAGTGTTTGCTGCATAATTTGTTTGTCTGCACATTATATATAGCGCTTGTCACTTTATCTGCATTGGTTTTATATTCTTTTTGGGTAGTCTATTAATATTCACCCTTGCAACTTATTAAGTTGCCTTGTTTTAAATTTCAATTTACCAGCTAGTGCCAATACTTCCATTTATTCTCTAGGGGACTAAATGTGGCATATTTCCCTTCTTTTATACATTATGTGATATCAGTGTATGTGACCTTCTAACTTATTGTGGGCAGAGTCGCGTGCCCACCACCTAAATATCTGTGGCAGAAGGAGTTAGTGAACTTTATATATTCTCCCCTATCTCAGTGTTCACTCTAGATATCCTGGTCAACTAATGCGTGTTTATTCTTTATATGACTGTTATTTTACCAAATCATAGTATCCTCAGAGATTACTGTCTTTCTGCCACAAATCATCTTAATATCTTATTTTCCTTTCTCCCGTATTGTCCTCTTTCTCCTCTCTCCCCTCTCTCCTGCTATATTCAGTACCTGTCCGGGGTCACCTTAGGCTGTTACATTGATTCTGTATATTTGTTGTACCCACCTTTTCTTCCCCCCATCCCTCTTTCCTTCCTCCCTCTTCTCCTCTCCCCTTCTCTTCTTTTGCATTATAGGTACTAGCCTGTGGTTTTTAGGAGGCTGACAGCCCCAATCTATCAGTTCTGAGTATACCTGAGTTCAAAAACCAATCCACACCATGGCGGAATGACATTGACGTAGCTGGACGCAGAGTAGGTGGAGCGTCCAGGAGGCCTGAAGGCAGGATGAAGTCGATAGCTTGAAGACTCGGAGCAAAACCAGCTATCAAACCGAGAAATTAGAAAAAAAAAACGTTGCACAAATCCCTCTCCAAGCTCAAACAGCGGAAGTCAGGGAGGAAATCTGCAGCCTATTTACTCGGCATCGTTTTAATGAGCACACAGCGGGGAAACAACGACGAGAGCTCAAGCGGTATCAGGGAGCCGTCGGATCAAACCCAGAAAAGCACCCCTGCAGGTCGGGCAGGACAGGTACCCTGTAATTGTGTGAATGCAGTCCTTAAAACAGTGATAAGGTTGTAAAAGAGAAAGGGGGGATACATAAACTGTATGCTGTACCATAACACGACGTATAGAGGTATCAAGTGCCCCCACGATCGAAAAGCACTTGTCTAGCGGAGCCTTAACGCTCACTGGCAGAGAAAGCTAGTGAAATAGAAGGGGACATACAGCTATGCCCCCAGCAAAGGTATAGTGCATAATTAGTCTACTCCTTGTATATCAAGGGGAACAAATGGCGGCAAGAAGGGGAATGGAACATAAACAGATACAAAAAAGGGATAAAAAAAGAGACTCCGAAAAGGGGGGAAAAGCATACCCTCCATGTTCTCCCCTCAGAACACGAGATCATTGGAAAGGGCCCAAGCAGAGGAAGGGGCAATGGAAGATGTAGACCAGGAGACCAATCTGGGTCAGGGAGACAATCTATTCCCCAATAACAGCCACCTAGTGACAAAAGAGCATATGCAAAAGTGCTTGGAAATTCAACTTTTTTCAATCAAGGAAGAGATAAAAATGGCGTTTGGAGAAATTAAAAATGATTTGTTGAGTATTAAAGAGTAAATTACCCAAACCTCTCAGAAACTAGAGGAAGTAGAATTTGAGACAAGGGAATCAAAAGATAAGATCTTTAAGCTTGAAAAGAAAGTAGAGGAACTTGAAAGCAAAATTACTGACACCGACGACAGAGCCAGGAGGAAGAACTTAAGAATTAGGGGGGTCTCTGAAAAAGTGGAGCAGCAAGGGCTAGTTGAATACCTACTGTGTATATTCAAAGAGATGGAAATAGAGGAATCAATGACCCCAAGTATGATAGAAAGAGCTCATAGAACA
Organism: Pelodytes ibericus; assembly: GCA_036172795.1. Taxonomy (NCBI): domain Eukaryota; kingdom Metazoa; phylum Chordata; class Amphibia; order Anura; family Pelodytidae; genus Pelodytes; species Pelodytes ibericus. The sequence continues at coordinate 61,538,812 of CM069861.1, forward strand.
TTAAAATCAAGAAGCGCTCCAGAACTCGCCCCCAGGGATATAATAGTCAGATTTAACTCATTTTATTTGCGGCAGAAAATTATGACAGCATCCAGAGGCTTTATACCAAAGAATAGAGAGCTGAATAACTTAAATTTTTTTCAGGACTTGTCAGCCAATACTAGGCAAAAAAGATACGCACTTAAACATCTGACAGACTTCCTCAGGGAGAAAGAGATTAAATATGCATGGGGCTTTCCATTTAAAAACGTCTTTACTTTTAAGGGCCAAAAGATTCGGCTAGAATCAGTAATAGAAGCCCATGACTGGTTAAAGCTACAAAACCCAAGATAAGAAGATAAAGGTTGGGTTTTGATGGGGAATTGCACAGAACTAAAGGATTTGATAGCATAATGGAAAATTGGAAATGGAATGAGGGGGAGGGCCAGAGAGAGGTGGGGGGGAGGGGAAGAGGGTTTTTTTTTTTTTTTCTCCTTTCTCTCTCTCAACACGGATGAGTTGAATAAAGCCGGCTCATGGGGGGAGAAACACACAGCAGCTAAAAGGGACGACAAGTAGAAATCTAAGAATAGGAGGATTGAGTATTAGATGAAAGCAGAATTTACTTTTGGGTAAGACAGAAAGCAGAAAGAGTATTAAAATACGGGTGAGGCAGGAGATAGAAAGAATGAAGCTCAAATCTAATTAGTCAGTAGTTAGGAATATATTTGATGAAGAAAAGCCTCCTCTCTGACATTATTGTATAAAAAGATTAAAGGAAAAGGTCCTAAAATAAAAACCAGGTATAATGATGATAACAAAATTAGATGATGATGGGAGATAAATGAAAATAGATAAAACAAACCTAGACTGCACATTTTTTTTTTTTGGGATGATGTGAATAAAAACGGCCCTTTAGAGTAGAAATCAAATGGGAGGTTTATGGATAGACACAAGACACATTTTTGGACATCACTAGAAATTACACAGCAGATTAGCGGAAGCAACAAGTGTGAGATTTATGGATAGACACAAGAAATATTCTGGACATTACGAGAAATTGCACAGCAGTTTAGCGGGATGAAATGGATAAAATTATGAGCAGGTTGAGAGATTACTAGATGAAAGTACAACATATTTATTTGTTTTTTTTCTCTTTATTTCTCTCTCCTTCTCGGCCACTCTACACCTTCCATTACCGCACTGTGATCCCCACTTAGTGGGGCAGGAATAAATTACGGCACAGAAAATAGTAGGTCCTGCAGGCTTCTCAAGGGGGCTCCTAAGGATTGGAGCCCGCACAAGTTTTCAAGAAAGGGATATGGGGGTAATGGATTCCCTTCCCTATTAAAAGGGAGGTATAATGGGGGGGAGTTTTGTGAAATTTACAGCTATATATGTTATCTGTTTATATATGTTGTTGGCAGGTTTCTTGGGTGCGCGAGTGGGGGAGGGGCTGGAGGAGGTGGAGGAGAGGGGAGGAGACGAGAAGTAAAACTTGAGAGGCATGACTGCACCTATAAGAATATTAACCCTGAATGTTCAGGGACTAAACTCCCCCCACAAGAGGATCCTTCTAGATAAAATGTTGACAAAAGATAAAATAGAGATTGGGGGATTTCAAGAAACACATTTGAGAGGAGAAGAGGCAGAGAGACTTAAAAGTAGGAACTTCCCAAACGTAGAGTACTCGTCTTGTCAGAAAAAAAAAAAGAGAGGCGTAGCTATCCTCTTATCTAAGAATATTAAATATGAAAGGTTGTATAAACAGACAGATAAAAAGGGGCTATTTCTGTTTTTGATTTGTAAAATCAACAATCAGACCTTCTCTTTATTAAATATCTATAGCCCAAATAAGAGACAGGTCCACTTCCTGAATAGTGTTCTAGACAAAATTATGGTCAGAATCCAAGGGATATTTCTTTGTCTGGGTGATTTTAATTGCGTAGCAGATGTGGAACTCGATAAAAAATCGAGCGACACACACAGAAGACCTGACGCAGGAGAACGAGGCCTAGCAAGAGCTTTTTCTGAGACACTAGGAAAATATGTATTATATGATATATGGAGAACTATTAGACCACAAGATAGAGACTACACGTACTTCTCAAAACGACACAACTCTTATTCCAGAATAGACATGATACTAACAACTGCAACTACTATAAAAAACTGCAAGAAAATCAACATAGGAACAGTGGTATGGTCTGATCATAATTCAGTAGTGTTAGAAATAGGAAGCGGGTTAAAACGGAATAATAGAAACTGGAGGCTTAATGATTCAATTGTCAAGAACATAGAACTTATTGAAAAAAATCAAGTCGGAGTCGGACTTTTTCTTCGAAAAAAATGACACGGGAGAGGTTGAGGCCCCTATAGTCTGGTGTACCTATAAAAGCTATATACGTGGGATATTAATTAAGGCAGAAAGCCAGAGTTATAAGCTTAGAGAGAAAAATCAAGCACAACTTTATCTTAAACTAGAAGATCTAGAGAGAAAAAATAAGGGAAGTCCCCAGGTGACGATTAGAGAAGAAATAGATAGAGTCAGAGATTTAATAAAACCGAAAATCCTAGAGGGAGTAAACTACGCAATGCTAAGAATGAAGCAAAAATGGTACCTTCAGGGCAATCGAGCTGATAAACTAATGTCTAATCAGATTAAGAAACAAAATATTCAAGGCAGAGTATATAAATTAATATCAGATAATAAAGCTATAGTATCCCCAGATAAAATAGCGGCGGTATTTAGGAAATTTTATCAGGAACTGTACAATATAAGGTCGTCTCACCAAAAAAGAGGTAAAATCCAAGAATATCTTGGTAGAATAGATTGCCCAGAGGTTACGGAAGAAAAAAGAGAACTATTAGAAAAGGAATTTACAGAGGTTGAAGTGGCAAAAATTATTAAAAAACTTAAAACAAACAAAGCCCCCGGCCCGTGACGGATTTACGAATATCTTCTATAAAAAAAAGGAGCCCCCAGCTAGTCCCACAACTGACCAAGACCTTTAATGAGATTATAAAGAAACGATGTTTTCCCTCTGAAATGATGAAAGCACTCATTAAACCGATCCCAAAACCGGGGAAAGACACTACCAATATTAATAATTTTTATGCCCATATCACTAATAAACACAGACACCAAGATTTATTCAGCAGTTATATCTGAGAGATTGAGGGGAATTATCCCGGATTTAATTCAGGAAGATCAAATTGGGTTCATCAGGGGGTGGAGAGTCCAACACAAATACGAGGAAAATCATAGACTTGCTGGACTATGTTAAGTACCGGGAGATTTCAACAGTGATCCTCTCCCTGGACGCGGAAAAGGCCTTCGACAGGGTCGACTGGCTATTTCTCGAAGAGTCCCTGAAAAGATTTGGATTCGGGGAGAGGCTGGTCGGTTCTGTCGGGGCCTTATATACTAATCCCACGGCCAGAGTAGCCGGGCAGGGATTCTGTTCAGAAGAATTTAGCATTGGGAACGGCACCCGTCAAGGGTGTCCGTTGGCCCCAATCCTCTATGTACTGACACTGGAATTCCTAGCCATTAAAATAAGGCAGAGGGGGGACATCACCGGAATCCCGATAGGTGGAAAACAGGTTAAACTCGCACTGTATGCGGACGATATACTTATTATCATAAAAAACTAAAAAAAAATAATTGGGCAGACTAGATGGACCGAATGGTTCTTATCTGCCGACAGATTCTATGTTTCTATGTTTCTATGTTTCTATCATGTCAGAGCCAAGTACATCGCTAAAAGCAATGTTGGAAGAGATACAGTCATATGCTATGCTGAGTAATTACAAATTAAATATAGAAAAGTCATTAGCAATGGGATGCGGGCTAAGCAGTTCCTAATTGGAACATCTAGAAAAGGAGTTCCCTTTTGAGTGGACGCAGGAAAGTATTAAGTACCTAGGAATAAACATTCCACCGACAACAGATAAGATCATACAAGCAAATTACCCCTCATTAATGGCCCACATAAGTCAAAAACTAGCTGACTGGAAAAACTTGAACATATCTTGGCTAGGCCGGATCAATATTATAAAATCATACATCATCCCAAAAGTTTTATATCTGTTTAGGATGATTCCAATTCAGCCAGATAAGAAAATAATAAGAGAGATGCAGAATACATTTATGAAATACATCTGGCAAGGAAAAAAAACACGTATATCTAGATATATATTATATAAACCCAGGAAGAAGGGTGGACTGGGCCTTCCAAATCTAGAACAATATTTGCTGGCCAGCCAACTGACTCATGCCCACCAAATACAAGTTAAAGAATCCAAACTTTCAGATTGGTATAGAATAGAGAAACAAATGATTGAACTAGATAGCCTGGAATTTATCATGTGGATAAAAGAAGGGAAAGTAAATACGCTCTTGAATAAGACACCCTCTAGCATCTTGAAAAGTATTATATCTCAGTGGTTATGGTTTAAAAGGAAGATAGGAATGAAAGATCGGATAATCAACTCGGCTCCTCTATACGTATTAGAGCTCAATATTGAAGACCTGAGGATAGGCCTAGGGGGAGATAAAGAAACGACCAGGGTTAATGTTATGGTAGAGGAAGGGAGAATAAAATCAATCGAAACATTGACAGAAGAACTGCAATTAAATTGGAAAGATAAATTCTGGACATATAGAGTATGTAACTACCTGTCGAATCAACTCCTCAGAGAGGACGAGAGGGGAATAAAAGATCAGATAGAAAAGATGTTAGATAACCGACTAAGGAAGGGAACAATAGGCAGATGGAAAGACCTATACGAACGCATACACCCACCAATAATACCTCCAGCTATAGCAAGCTGGGAAAAAGAACTTAATATCAAAATAGAAGTGGGAGAGTGGAATAATAGCTGGGCCCAGATTCAGACTATCACACATAGCCTTAACTTCCAGGAATTAACATATAAACTTATGAATAGGTGGTATATGGACCCACAAAAGCTGAACAGAATAGACCCAGGGGTACCTAACGAATGCTGGAGGTGTGGGGAGGGTCCAGGTTCGTATAAGCATATTTGGTGGTCATGTAAGAAGATTACCCCCACCTGGGAGGGAATTTTCAAAACTATCTCCGAGATAGTCAGGTTAAGGGTTCCCCCCTCAATAAATAAAGCAATCTTACATCTGGAATTGGATTCTATGAAATGGTATCAAAAAGCATTTGTGGTTCAAATATTTTTGGCAATGAAGATACTAATAGCAAGGAAATGGAGGAAAGAGGAGGAGATCGTATGGAATCAAGTAGCCTCACAATTACTTATACGGTATACTCTGGAGAAGAGTTATTACCAGACAAACGACCAACTAGAGAAATTTGAAAAAATCTGGGTAGGGTGATACAGCACAGTACAAGAAAACTTCCTCTTCCTCGTCTCTACACCGAAACCCCCCCGGAACGTGACACTCGTGCCTGCCGATTTTTGTATGTCTCGTCATGTAAGTCTTGTACGTCTGTATGTCCTGCAAGGCAATCCCATGTAGTTATAGAGAAGATAAAGAAGTCTAGAGGTTACTGACAAGAGGTAAAGGATAGGCAACAAGGAGATAGGACAACATGAGAGAGATACTGAGATGAGATCCTATAGGGGCTGTCTGGGGGGGGGGGGTTCAAGAAAAAGAAAGAAAAATAATATTACAATATGATATTTAATAATAACAATAAAATAAACAGAATTAATTTGTAGATACACGAGGATGATTAGACGGCAGAGAAGGATACGTTTATTATAAAATACGGAAGTGCTGAACGATCTGAGTGAGAAAGAAAAAAAAAAGGGGAAAAGGAAAAAGAGAAAACAAAACAATACACACCTACCTAACTGCTTAACCTCTCAACCTTTAAATCCCGTATTGTTTCTCATCTATCTACAACAAGGTAATCTCCACTTTAATTTGCATACGACTGTTATTGACAAGAATATACAGATATTTCCTTCTAATACTAAAAAGTTCCACCAATAATCTCATATCTTAGGCTTGCAGCCCTCTAATCGGTGAGATATATGAATCACATAAGCCATTAGTGTCTCTCCCCTGGAAAAAAAAAGTTCCCTTTTCCTTCTTCTTCCCTTTAAACTTGTAATAGTCACTTAGGGGTTTTGATGCTGATATTCTGCAGACCCCTTTCACAATTATTCATCAAACCCCACAGAATCAATTTGTCCCTTTTCTTTTGCGGATCCGAGCACACGTAGTTCTTTTCTTTCTACGTTATGCGAAGTTTTATTGGCAATCCACAGGAATATATTATTCCATTATCTTGTAGACATGATGTTGCCATATTTTTTCCTTGCTATTCTGGTTGACATTGAGAGATCTGAAAATGTTGTTAAAGATGTAAATTTTATAGCTTTAGAGGGGTTTTTCCTCATCTCTTTAACCAAGTTATCTTTTATTCTGAAATTGTTAAAACATACAATCACGTCTCGTGGGCTATTTGTAAGCTCCAGATTTGTTGGTTTAGGCAATCTATGTGCCATTTCGACAGGAGCTGTTCCCAGCATTTTAACATCTATATAAGTTTCCAGGAGCTCTTGCATATATTTCTCTAGGTCAGTGTCCTCTTCGGGGATTCCACTCACTTTCAGATTTTGGTGCCGGGATCTATCTTCAATGTCTGTCAACTTAGTTCCAGTCTAGCTATTACCGTATTTGCTGATTCATTTTGTAATTGTAGATCTATAAATTTCTGGTTGAGCGAACTTATTTCATTTGCTTGGGTAATCTGGGTTATTTTTATTTGAGCAATTTCTTCTTTGTATTTGCTGAGATTTTTATCCAGATCTGCCTTTATTTTACTGTTTAATAAATATAGTGCTGTTACTAGATTTGGATTTGTCTGCGTTATATATCCTGTTGGTTCTATCATACTTGCTTCCAATGAGAGGTCAGGTGAGAGTCTCTCTGGATGTCTCCCAGATTGAATTGATGTATCAGACTGACTTTTTGGGGAATAATAGGTGTTAATTGGTGTGGGTTTGCTTGTTTTGGAGTTTTTTTGCTTTTCTCCTTTATCAGATTTCTCCTGTTTGTCCCCCTTAGGTGCCATGCCTGCTGTACCTCCCCCCCCCCCCCCCCCCCCCCAGATGTTTATTTATAACTGTTGGTTTGCTTTTTGCCTAAAAGCAGAATGTCCTGCAAACTCTGTCCCCGGTGTGTAGTTTAAATGCCCAGGCCTTTCCAGAAATATCTTAGCCTATAGTCTGCACACAGTCCAATCTGTCACTGGTTGCCCAGGTTGCCAAACTTGTTCTAGGGTAGCTTATCTCCAAAATGTCCTCAACAAGGAAAGGGCTGTTATGAGTGCGTTTAATCATCCTGTTCTGTGCCCTATTAAAGCTGTTCAGTCCTTTGTAGCCATTTGCCCTAAGTTGCAAGGTTGTTTCTTGATCAACCATTCTGGTATTCCTCTTTCAAAATTTCAGTTCTGTAAAATATGAAATTTAACTTGTAAACGTTTGGGTTTGGAGGACAAGAGAATTTCTTTAAAATTGGAGCTGCTACTGAGGCGGGTTCTCAGGGTTTGTCAGCAGATATTATAAAAAGGGTGGGTAGATGGTCTTCTAATAGATATCAGTTACATGTAAGGCCTCAATTTTTGTGAACAGTTTTTAACTATATTTCTTTTCAGTTATGCCACTCCTATTTGTTTGGATTGTGGGCCACTCTTTTATTCACTGGGCTTTTCGAAGAGCTGGGAACAGAATCTGTGGAGACAATCTTTTTTTTGATAAACAATCACTGGTCTGAAATAGTACTACGGTTAGTTTGGTTGCGCTATGTGAGTCTTAAACCTTTTGAGTGGGTTAGGCGTAAGCTAAACAAAGCTATGGAAAAATGTATGCCCGTCATAGATGGTTTTTCCTTTCATCACGTTGATATTGATGGTCAGTGTTCTGGTTTATATTTCAGAGATGGTATTCATCTTTCTGATGTTGGTCTGTATATTTTTAATAATGATTTGCAATGTATGATCAAAAAGGCCGTGTTCTGGTGGGCTGGTCTGCACAATTGTTAGTTGCTGCAGCAGGTGAGGTTAGAGGTCACTTGCCTATTTTTGAGGGGGGGGTGGTCTTAATGGTGAAAGTTATTTGGTATTTAAGTGATTCAAGTGAAGTTATGTGAAGTATTGAAGTTTTAAGTTCTGGATTTTAGGGCTGAACAGTGAAAGTTAATCTCTGGGGGTTCAAGAGAGATGTTTGGTTATTAATGTTACAATTCCAGAGGTGAATTGAAGTGATGTTGAAAAATGTTGTAAAAACCAAATAAAAGACCACAGCCTTTTCTTGCAAAAATACTTGTGTTGTGTATTTATTTATTACCTATGTTAATGTTTTTGTAAGTACCAATTAACCCCTGCAGCACTTAAGAATGCACATAGTCATTGGACCATGTGCACATAAGTGCACATAAGTGCTGATGGGTTAGGAGGGGGTTAATTCACTCTCGCGCTGTATAATAAGTTATGGGAATCATGTAGGTAGGTGATTGGTGGTTCAGTGTGTCCGCGAGGGCATCTGCTCTTGTTGGCATGATGCTCTAGTGGACAGCAGCTGTACATGTGCTCACACGGTCAGTGCTCTAATTGGAGCACTTGACCACAAGGACACTGTTTACTTTGAAATTCAAATGTATAAATACTTACCAGTTTACCTCAAGTTTTCTTCGGAGCCTTGAGGTGAAGAAATATCTGCTGAACCCACCCTCCCTCCCTCTTTTTTATTATTATATTGTTCGTACTGTTGTGGTCTTTTGTTGGTGTTGGAGGTCACTGGCCTATTTTTGAGGGGGGTGGTGTTGATGGTGAAAGTTATTTGGTATTTAAGTGATTCAAGTGAAGTGATGTGAAGTTTGGAATTCTGGCTATTAGCGCTGAACAGTGAAAGTTAATCTCTAGGGGTTCAAGACCGGAGATGTGTGGTTATAAATGTTACAATTCCAGAGGTGAATTGAAGTGATGTTGAAAAATGTTGTAAAAACCAAATAACTTTTCAACTTTTCTTGCAAAAATACTTGTGTTGTGTATTTATTTATTATCTATGTTAATGTTTTTGTTAGTACCAACTAAACCCTGCAGCACTTATGCTTATTTGTATCACTTGAATATTTGTACCTGGGGGAATCTCCGCCCTTGATTGGTTCACTCATTTGTACGTTTTTGTATACATGTAATCACTGTTTTTCACATCTTGAGGCTTGAGAAAACTACTAATTCCTCTTTTTTGCTGCTTGACCTCCAGGTGAGCACTGTTTAATACAGAGGTCTCTCTATATTCATTACTATACTATTTTATTCTGTTTTACTGTAAGTTTAATATATATTAACTTTAGCCTAAGGAGTCTTACTATTGTGGGTTCTCCAGACCGTGACAGGATTCCGCATAGATTTGGCTCTCCGGTGTTGGCATTTACAAATGTGGAGGCAGATGCCTCTGCTGTAAATATGTAAAACAGACGAAAGAGGTCCAATCATCTGTAATAGGGGAAACTTTCAAAATCATACCGTTTTTGAATTGTAACACAACATATATAATAATAATAATATGTTATTTACCTCATTGTATGCACCAAATGCAATCTACCATATGTAGGTAGAACCACTAGACCACTCTGGGAGAGGATAACAAACATATCAACGATGCATTTACAACCAAAAAAACATCCACTGTCAATTAGCACTTCCAGTACTGCTGTGGAGGTGATAAAACCAAAATGCAATTTCAAACTATAGAAAAAATTAAGCACCCAGCATGGGGGGCAATAAACAGAATCTCCTAAACAAAAGACAACAGCAAGGGATGAATAAGAAATGGGATTTAAACCATATATTTTGCCATTAATCAATCAATGTATTGTTGGTATTTTCCCTCCTCCTCTCCCTCTAGATTGTTTGTATGTTTCTCAATTATATGTACTCTGTAGGTCAAATAATAGTTAAATAACAACAATAGTTAACAAATTACTATTTAATTATAAGACAACAGGAAGCACAATTTAGTACAGTGATCATATCACAAATTAAAAAATTGTATCTAACCACAGGCACATTACTGACATCCAAATTTTTATGCTATATAATCTGTTCTGTGGACTTTAGAGTGGATTAATTACTTTGTACATGGAGAGGGGATTTTTGCATACCCAGAGCCCCTGGGTTTGTTTTTAACGTGGGTTGCTGCTTTGTTTATTATGTATATAATATTCAAAGGTGGGTTGTTACTTTTATACACTATATACATTATAATACATCAGATATTAGCAAAACATCACGTAATATTTTACAAGGTAGTATGCAGACAAACAAATGGCATTCCATATATCATTATTGTATACCGATTGGATCTAGTTTTTTTAGAATTTGGTTCATGTACCAAGGTGAGAGTTGGAAGGCTTGTTTATTTTTTATTTTTAGGTCCAGAGACAGTGAGTTGCTGTATAAGCTCCAATCTTTAAAAAAAAAAAAAAAAATTCCCCCAGTCTTATTTTGTTGGATGCTTAGCCAAGTCATACAAAAGACATAAAAATAGTTTTTCTTTAAAACCCTGTGGGTGGTCCTATGTGTGTAAAATGGGCATAAAAGCAGAGTGTTTGATTAAAATCCAGAGATCTTCTTGACCTTCAACATGTAGTCCTATCTCGTGATTGGAGGGGACAGCTATACTCACACTGGGGATTGCTATGTTCTGCATACTCCCTTGAGCTTTAATGACTTAGCTCTTTTAAGAGCTTGTTCCTAATACGCTCTCCTGGAGGAGAGGTCTTCCCCACACGGTCCTGGAGGACAGAAGCTTATCCAGGGTGGACAGAAGGCGGCAAGACTCCAGTTAAGCTACGGCGGTTGTGGAGTCTGTGGTGGTTGTGGTGTCCGGTGCGGTGCTTGCGGTCCTGGGCGCAAGCTAGGAAGCGTCCATCAACTGAAGGTACTCGGTCGGAGTATGGGGAGTTCCGTTACACTCCCCTACTCCCCTCCCTTACGATTACTGTGACACCCTCAGACAATACTTGTTTTAACCCCAATCCAAGTACAAGATGGGTAAATGTCACCTGCTAATTATTTTCCTTTATTTAAACTCTTTACTACATACAGTTGTAAATGAGATTTGGGCATTTTCCAAAGAAAGTTTTGAATTGTGCTTTTGTCCAGATCTATTTTTATTTTCATTTGTAATTACATTGAAATTATTGCATTTTTTTATGGTTTCTCGATAGGGAAATTTTATTAGCTGAATCTATTACCCATTCCTTATAGCCTATCGCTAACAGACAATTCTTTACTGAAATTGCGTGATCGTTTCTGTACAGTTACGTCGTAGCATAAAAAAAGCCCTACTGGTATAGAAACATAGAAACATAGAAACATAGAATGTGTCGGCAGATAAGAACCATTCGGTCCATCTAGTCTGCCCAATTTTTTTTTTTTAGAGTACTTTTATTAGTCCCCCGTTCCCGGTCTTATAGCTAGGATAGCCTTGTGTCTATCCCACACATGCTTAAAATCCGTGACTGTGTTTACCTCTACCACTTCTGCTGGCAGGCTATTCCATACATTCACTACCCTCTCAGTAAAGTAATACTTCCTGATATTACTTTTAAATCGTTGCCCCTCTAATTTAAGACTATGTCCTCTAGTTGTGGTAGTTTTTCTTCTTTTAAATATACTCTCTTCCTTTACTGTGTTGATTCCCTTTATGTATTTAAATGTTTCTATCATATCCCCCCTGTTACGTCTTTCCTCCAAGCTATACATGTTAAGATGCTTTAACCTTTCCTGGTAAGTTTTATCCTTCAACCCATGAACCAGTTTAGTAGCCCTTCTCTGAACTCTCTCCAAAGTATCAATATCCTTCTGGAGATACGGTCTCCAGTACTGCGTACAATACTCCAAGTGAGGTCTCACCAGTGCTTTGTACAATGGCATGAGCACTTCCCTCTTCCTACTGCTAATACCTCTCCCTATGCAACCAAGCATTCTGCTAGCATTTCCTGCTGCTCTATTGCATTGCCTACCTACCTTCAAGTCCTCTGAAATTATTACTCCTAAATCCCTTTCCTCAGATGTTGAGGTTAGGACTGTACCAAATAGTCTATATTCTGCTTTTGGGTTTTTACGCCCAAGGTGCATAATCTTGCACTTGTCCACATTAAATGTCAGTTGCCACTGCTCTGACCATTTTTCTAGTTTAGCTAAATCATTTGCCATTTGGCTTATGCCTCCATGAATATCAACCCTGCTGCAAATCTTTGTATCATCAGCAAAAAGACATACTTTGCCAACAAGACCTTCTGCAATATCGCTAATAAAAATATTAAAGAGAATGGGTCCAAGAACAGATCCCTGAGGTACCCCACTAGTAACACGACCTTGCATCGAATATACCCCATTGACTACAACCCTCTGTTGCCTGTCACTCAGCCATTGTCTAATCCATTCAACAATATTGAAATCCAAACTCAAAGATTTCAGTTTATTGATAAGCCTTCTATGTGCGACAGTGTCAAAAGCCTTACTGAAATCTAGGTAAGCAATGTCTACTGCACCACCCTGATCTATTATTTTAGTTACCCAATCAAAAAAATCAATAAGATTAGTTTGGCATGATCTCCCTGAAGTAAACCCATGCTGTCTCTGATCTTGAAATCCAAGCGACTTTAGATGTTCAACAATCCTATTCTTTAACAAGGTTTCCATTATTTTCCCCACTACTGAAGTAAGACTTACTGGTCTATAGTTGCCCGCCTCCTCCCTACTACCTTTCTTGTGAATGGGCACAACATTAGCTAATTTCCAATCTTCTGGAACTACTCCCGTTAACAATGATTGGTTAAATAAATCTGTTAACGGTTTTGCTAGTACACCACTAAGTTCTTTTAATAACTTTGGATGTATCCCATCAGATCCCATTGACTTATTTGTCTTTACTTTAGACAGCTGAAGTAAAACCTCTTCCTCTGTAAACTTACATGCATCAAAAGACTCATTAGTCTTTTTCCCTAAATGAGGTCCCTTACCCTCATTTTCATTTGTAAAAACTGAACAAAAATATTCATTAAGGCAGTCTGCTAAGCCTTTATCCTCTTCTACATAGCATCCTTCTTTTGTTTTTAATCTAACTAATCCTTGTTTTACTTTCCTTTTCTCATTTATGTATCTAAAAAATGTTTTATCCCCCTTTTTCACTGACTGGGCTATAGTCTCTTCTGTGTGTGCTTTGGAAGCTCTTATAGCTTGCTTTGCCTCTTTCTGCCTACTCTTATAGATCTTTCTATCTTCCTCACTCTGAGTATTTTTATAATTACTAAATGCTAGCTTTTTATTTTTTACTATTTTAGCCACCTCTGCAGAGTACCACAGTGGTTTCTTCAATTTTTTGCTCTTACTGACAAGCCTTATGCAATTTTCTGTTGCCTTCAGTAGTGCAACTTTTAGATAATCCCATTTCTCCTGGACTCCATTTAAGTTTCTCCAGTCTGATAATGACTCCTTCACACCTAATCTAATTTTAGAAAAGTCTGTTTTTCTAAAATCTAAAACTTTTGTTTTTGTGTGGTGTGATTGCGTCACTGTTCTTATATTAAACCACACTGTCTGGTGATCACTAGATCCTAAACTTTCTCCTACAGTAATATCTGATAACAAATCTCCATTTGTGAACACTAAGTCGAGTATGGCCTGCTTTCGAGTTGGCTCCTCCACTACTTGTTTTAGAGATAATCCCAGTAGGGAGTTTAGGATATGCGTACTCCTGGCGCAAGTAGCTGTTTTGTATTTAGAGTTCACATCAGGAAGATTAAAGTCACCCATGATGATCACTTCTCCCTTCATTGTCATTTTAGCTATTTCCTCAACTAGTAGATTATCTAACTCCTCTATTTGTCCAGGGGGCCTATAAATCACACCTACCCGAGTTACCATATGATTACCAAATTCTAATGTAACCCAAACTGACTCTATGTTCGCCTCACTAACTTGTATTACGTTACATTTTAAGCTCTCCCTCACATACAGGGCCACCCCTCCCCCTTTTTTACCTTCTCTGTCTTTTCTATATAAAGAGTACCCTGATATTGATATGTCCCAGTCATGTTTTTCATTATACCATGTCTCAGTAACAACCACTAAATCTACATTCTCAGTTGCCAATATTGCCACAAGTTCATGGATCTTATTCCCTAAACTGCGAGCATTTGTAGACATGACCCTAAGCTTATCATTTTTCAGCACACTGACTACAGGTAACTTCTGTCCATTTTTTGGGGGGCAATTGGATTGATGTTTTATCGCCATTTTGCCCCCCTCTTTTAGTTTAAAAACCTCCTAGCAAAACCTCTGAAATATGCATCCATTTTGTTCCCCATTGTGAAATGTGTCAAAATAGCATAACACTGTACAACACCAATATGTTTTCAGCAACATCTCCTGAGTACAGTGATTTAACCCATGCATAGGTTTGTCAGCTTTTTGGGGGTCTAACTGGTACCCTAGCATGTGTATTTTTTATTAATGCAGACCACAAAGATGTGCTTTTGCAACCAGTTCAATGTTTAAGCAGTGATCTGCAGCAAGGAAGCAGTTATTAGCTCTTAGAAGAGCCTTTGTAGTAGAGTATAAAAAAATGAATCCCTAAAAATCTGCTGATGTGCAAGATCACTGCTTATGCAGTAATAAATGGCTGGGAAGGGGTTAATACACAGGGTATAACTTTTATAAAAGCCCTTGGATCTGCAACATTTATTAAATTTTATTTTAACACTAACTAATACTGTCTCTCTCCCTCACAAAAATACAAGTGAGGAGAGGGAGGTAGATCCAAACTGGTCAGACCAAAATTTACAAACATTGATCTGACCAGGCGAATTGTGATGCTCATCTGAGCAATCGCCAAACCACCTTAGCTACTGATTGGCTGTCACTATACATGCACTCAGAGTGCTTAAAAATGATTTACATTACACTTAATCTCCTTGCCATTGTAAAATAAAAAATGCAGATAGCAAAGCTTATGCACAGAAGGTGTTACTAGCTTTTAAAAGAGCCTTTGATATACTATAATAAATTACAGTTAAAAAAATTAACCCCTAAAAAAATGCACAGATTGCTTAAGCAGAGGTCAATGGCAGGGAAGGGGTTAAAACACATGAAGGGCTTGGTTATCACAATTTTATAAAATGTTATTAAATATTTTAAAATTATAAACTGTAACTATAGAGATCTGTCTCTATCCCTCACTAAAACTGAAGTGAGGAGAAGGAGGCAGATCTACACTTGTCAAAGACAATATTAGTAAATATTAACTTTGGCTGTATGGTAAGAGCTAATCTGAACACTTATCATATTTGCCGGCACTTGCCCAGCACTTGGGGAATTTTAACACTCACTAATATTGTCTCTCTCCCTCACAAAAGTGATACAAAATATGGGGTATAGCCAAATATGGTCATTGTGGTGTAAGGGTGTAAGGGTCCAATGTTTTACTAGACTCAGTTAATTCTATGCTTAGCCCCCCCCCCCCCCCCCATTGTATACTTATGTCTGCGATGTCATATTTGTCTGTTTATAAGTCTGTGTTGTTTCACAAATCATTCTTGCTGTACCTTGTGGTCCTGTCTGGTATTTGGGTACAAAGTAGGGTTGCCACCTTTTCCTCCAAAAAATACCAGCCATATGCATGGGCAGACCTACAAGAGGGTGGGGCCATGAGGAGTGGAGCCACAAAGGGGATGGATTCTCACTGACATGATATATATTATTTGTATATCATGCCAGTGAGAACGTGTGTGTATATATATATATATATATACATATATATATATATATATATATATATATATATATATATATATACAGTAGTGGCCATGGAAAATGCGCCAGGGTATTAAGGCGGTGTCCGGTCGCCCCCCCCCCGGGTCAAGTGTCGGGGTCATGAACCACTGGACCACCTCCAGTAACAGTGCACCTTACCGGACTAGGTAAGCGGTAAAAAGCACCCGTCGTCGTGGAACCCTGTCTGGGCGTCGCCGGCCGGTCCGGTCCCCCGAGGGTCATGGAGCTTTTTAAAACCACTTTTTTTTTTTTAGGTGTCAGTTCGTGTACCAACTGTCCGTGCACCCCTTGGGCATGTTTTGGGCTGTGTGTTCGCTTGCTGTCTCGCTCAACGGCTCCATCTTGTGCGTGCGCATCCCGCGGGGAACCGGGTCCGGTGTGCGGGACGAAGCACAAGTCGTCGTGGAACCCTGTGTGGGCGTCATGCCTAAGGCAGTGTCCGGTCGACCCCCCCCCCCCTCACCCCGGCGGGTCAGATGTCGGTGACCACCTCCAGTGACAGTTCACCTAACCTGACTAGAGTGAATCGGTGACAGCAACTCCGGATTCAGTCAAAGAAACGCCGACACCTGCTCTTCTGCTCCAGCCCCGTCCAAACCGCTCCGGCTCCTCTGCTCCGGCTCCGTTCCAACAGCTCCAGCCCCGTTCACACAGCTCCTCTGCTCCACCCCCGTTCAAACAGTTCCTCTGCTCCACCCTGCAGCCGCATTTATAGTGGTTGGTTCCCGCTCAGCCAGCTCCGCCCCCATGCTCGCTTTTCTGATTGGTCACTTCTAGGCCACCTCTGTCCCGATTGGTGGCTGTGTTGCCAAGCCATATACAGTAGTGGCCATGGAAAATGCGCCAGGGTCATTAAGGCGGTGTCCGGTCGCCCCCCCCCCCCCCCGGGTCAAGTGTCGGGGTCATGAACCACTTGACCACCTCCAGTAACAGTGCACCTTACCGGACTAGGTAAGCGGTAAAAAGCACCCGTCGTCGTGGAACCCTGTCTGGGCGTCGCCGGCCGGTCCGGTCCCCCGAGGGTCATGGAGCTTTTTAAAACCACTTTTTTTTTTTTTAGGTGTCCATTCGTGTACCAACTGTCCGTGCACCCCTCGGGCATGTTTTGGGCTGTGTGTTCGCTTGCTGGCTCGCTCAACGGCTCCGTGTCGCGCGTGCGCGTCCCGCGGGGAACCGGGCCCGGGGAGCGGGATAAAGCTGCCGTCGCCGTGGAACTCTGGCTGGGGGCGTCGGCGGCCGGTCCGGTCCCCCGAGGGTCGCTTTAAAATTTATTTTATTTTATTTTTTTTTTTTTTTGCGGGGCTTATTAATTCACTGCAGGGAGAACGTTGAAATCCGGCCACCGGGGGGCGCCGCGGGGGGCGCGGCGCGCTCCGGGGGTCGGCGGGGGGGCTCCTCCGGCATGGCCCCCGTCCCTCCCTGCACACTGGGGGACTGCAGGGGCCTCGTCGGGCTGTCAGTTCCCTCGTGGGCGTCTTGGTCCGGGGAGAGGCGCCAAGCTGCTATCGTTCTGGAACTCTGCCTGGGCCCCGTCGTGCGGTCTGTTCCCTCGTGGGGGACTCGGTCTCCGTGTCGCGCGTGCGGGATAAAGCTGCCGTCGCCGTGGAACTCTGTCGGGGGCGTCGCCGGCCGGTCCGGTCCCCCGAGGGTCATGGAGCTTTTTAAAACCACTTTTTTTTTTTTAGGTGTCCATTCGTGTACCAACTGTCCGTGCACCCCTCGGGCATGTTTTGGGCTGTGTGTTCGCTTGCTGGCTCGCTCAACGGCTCCGTGTCGCGCGTGCGCGTCCCGCGGGGAACCGGGCCCGGGGAGCGGGATAAAGCTGCCGTCGCCGTGGAACTCTGGCTGGGGGCGTCGGCGGCCGGTCCGGTCCCCCGAGGGTCGCTTTAAAATTTATTTTATTTTATTTTTTTTTTTTTTTGCGGGGCTTATTAATTCACTGCAGGGAGAACGTTGAAATCCGGCCACCGGGGGGCGCCGCGGGGGGCGCGGCGCGCTCCGGGGGTCGGCGGGGGGGCTCCTCCGGCATGGCCCCCGTCCCTCCCTGCACACTGGGGGACTGCAGGGGCCTCGTCGGGCTGTCAGTTCCCTCGTGGGCGTCTTGGTCCGGGGAGAGGCGCCAAGCTGCTATCGTTCTGGAACTCTGCCTGGGCCCCGTCGTGCGGTCTGTTCCCTCGTGGGGGACTCGGTCTCCGTGTCGCGCGTGCGGGATAAAGCTGCCGTCGCCGTGGAACTCTGTCGGGGGCGTCGCCGGCCGGTCCGGTCCCCCGAGGGTCATGGAGCTTTTTAAAACCACTTTTTTTTTTTTAGGTGTCCATTCGTGTACCACCTGTCCGTGCACCCCTCGGGCATGTTTTGGGCTGTGTGTTCGCTTGCTGGCTCGCTCAACGGCTCCGTGTCGCGCGTGCGCGTCCCGCGGGGAACCGGGCCCGGGGAGCGGGATAAAGCTGCCGTCGCCGTGGAACTCTGGCTGGGGGCGTCGCCGGCCGGTCCGGTCCCCCGAGGGTCGCTTTAAAATTAATTTTTTTTTTTTTTTTTTTAGCGGGGCTTATTAATTCACTGCAGGGAGAACGTTGAAATCCGGCCACCGGGGGGCGCCGCGGGGGGTGCGGCGCGCTCCGGGGGTCGGCGGGGGGGGCTCCTCCGGCATGGCCCCCGTCCCTCCCTGCACACTGGGGGACTGCAGGGGCCTCGTCGGGCTGTCAGTTCCCTCGTGGGCGTCTTGGTCCGGGGAGAGGCGCCAAGCTGCTATCGTTCTGGAACTCTGCCTGGGCCCCGTCGTGCGGTCTGTTCCCTCGTGGGGGACTCGGTCTCCGTGTCGCGCGTGCGGGATAAAGCTGCCGTCGCCGTGGAACTCTGTCGGGGGTGTCGCCGGCCGGTCCGGTCCCCCGAGGGTCATGGAGCTTTTTAAAACCACTTTTTTTTTTTTAGGTGTCCATTCGTGTACCACCTGTCCGTGCACCCCTCGGGCATGTTTTGGGCTGTGTGTTCGCTTGCTGGCTCGCTCAACGGCTCCGTGTCGCGCGTGCGCGTCCCGCGGGGAACCGGGCCCGGGGAGCGGGATAAAGCTGCCGTCGCCGTGGAACTCTGGCTGGGGGCGTCGGCGGCCGGTCCGGTCCCCCGAGGGTCGCTTTTAAATTTATTTTATTTATTTTTTTTTTTGCGGGGCTTATTAATTCACTGCAGGGAGAACGTTGAAATCCGGCCACCGGGGGGCGCCTCGGGGGGTGCGGCGCGCTCCGGGGGTCGGCGGGGGGGCTCCTCCGGCATGGCCCCCGTCCCTCCCTGCACACTGGGCTGTCAGTTCCCTCGTGGGCGTCTTGGTCCGGGGAGAGGCGCCAAGCTGCTATCGTTCTGGAACTCTGCCTGGGCCCCGTCGTGCGGTCTGTTCCCTCGTGGGGGACTCGGTCTCCGAGTCGCGGGTGCGCGTCCCGCGGGGAACCGGGCCCGGGGAGCGGGATAAAGCTGCCGTCGCCGTGGAACTCTGGCTGGGGGCGTCGCCGGCCGGTCCGGTCCCCCGAGGGTCACGGAGCTTTTAAAATTATTATTTATTTATTTTTTTTTTTTTGGCGGGGCTTATTAATTCACTGCAGGGAGAAAGTTGAAATCCGGCCACCGGGGGGCGCCGCGGGGGCCCGGCGCGCTCCGGGGGTCGGCGGGGGGCTCCTCCGGCATGGCCCCCGTCCCTCCCCGCGAGCCGGGGGACCGCGGGGAGAAAGTTGAAATCCGGCCACCGGGGGGCGCCGCGGGGGGACGGGGTGGGGGGCGCGGCGCGCTCCGGGGGTCGGCGGGGGGCTCCTCCGGCATGGCCCCCGTCCCTCCCCGCGAGCCGGGGGACCGCGGGGCGAAAGTTGAAATCCGGCCACCGGGGGGCGCCGCGGTGGGGCGCGCGCGCTCCGGGGGTCGGCGGGGGGCTCCTCCGGCATGGCCCCCGTACCTCCCCGCGAGCCGGGGGACCGCGGGGAGAAAGTTGAAATCCGGCCACCGGGGGGCGCCGCGGGGGGCGCGGCGCGCTCCGGGGGTCGGCGGGGGGGTTCCTCCGGCATGGCCCCCGTCCCTCCCCGCGAGCCGGGGGACCGCGGGGAGAAAGTTGAAATCCGGCCACCGGGGGGCGCCGCGGGGGGCGCGGCGCGCTCCGGGGGTCGGCGGGGGGCTCCTCCGGCATGGCCCCCGTCCCTCCCCGCGAGCCGGGGGCCTCGTCGGGCTGTCCGTTCCCTCGTGGGGGTCTTGGTCCGGCGAG